>JAYKAV010002220.1:1344190-1475412 GCA_035582835.1 Phoebastria nigripes
AAAAAAAAAAAAAAAACAAAAACCCCCAAAAATGTAAGCAAGAGAACCTTGGCATAACTACCTTCAGAACATGCAAAACTTTAAGCAAGTATGTCTATGTTAAAAATATTGTGCCACAAGAAATAGAGGTGAGCTCTTTTCTAAAGAGGATTGAATTTTTCTGCCTGTACATTGTACTAAAATGATATGGAATTTTACTGCTTTAAACTGAACTAATTATAGCTTTTTAACACACAATTCTCTGTAAAGGTTATTTTTCACAGCAGTTTCTAGTTAAAATAAAGGTAGTATTTGCAGCAACAGATCTCTCCTTAGACCAGTTGACATAGTCTAACCACAGACAACTTTCAGTCTCTTTAATTAATTCCCATAAGATTGTTTAACTTTCATTCATCCCCAAACTGCAACTATTTGCCCATAAAGATTTCTCCCTATAAACCTGAAAGCAATACAGGGAACAATTTCTCTCTCCTTTCCTGGAAGCTCCTAAGAAAGGTTCAGAGACAAGATCTATAGAAGCACTCACCTAGAGATTTTGGCAGGTTGAGCAACCTGCCATGCAGCAGCTGCTACTGCTGCACAAAAGACTCAATTGGCAAACAAGGGGAGTAGAAGGGCAGGCTATACAAATGCCTGAACTGCTGATCAGTTTCTAGAAACAGAAAAAAATGGGAAGGACTCACCCCTAGCAAGCCCCAGAGGGGCTGCAAGTCAGCAGGAAGAAGCTTACACAGAAACAGTTTTTAACCTCCCAGAAGTTAAGGGTTCCCACCTCCCTTTTTTAACAACTAAGGTGAAAGCAACAAGCAAATATGCACGAAGTTATCCCCCCAGAACAGGAGGTACTGCAGCCTGACAGAATCTTTCTGTATCCGATTCCTGAACCAGAGAAGAGGACAGAAAGTGCAAGAACCCAGCTGGGCATCCAGTCAACTTCCCCGCTATCCCAGACATTGCTCCCTTTCTCCGTACTTGGCTTTAAGAGGGGGAAGACTGAGAACTCTTCAGGATGTGAAGAAACGTTAAGCAGGCAGTACAAGGAACAGAGTTAGCCCTTGCAACTCACAGTAGCTCATTCTCATTTTCTACAAAGCCTTGCATCTTCAAAAATGATTGTTGCCACTCTGCTTTAATGAGTGCTGCCAGCCTTGCACTCAACTGTAGGCAAGGAAAAGGGCATGGACAGTTCTCACCACTTCCAAAAACTCTTACATTTCTGTGGTCTGTTAGCCTTACGAGACAAAGAATGGGCTTCAGTGTAGTCTATTTTACTGGGTGGGACACACAGAAAGCAAAATAATCCTATCAAGCTCCACTGCCCTTCTCACAAGCACTTCAAAGCTAAAATTGGAGAGACCTGAGAAGCCAAGTACTTTTACTCCTGTCCTAATCAACACAAATTTCCAAACAGCTCCACATCACACTGTATGAATTTGCAAAAGTTTCCTTTAATAGCAACTCAGATTGAGTACTACCTTTATGCTGCCATCCAGAGGCAGCATCTTAAAAAGCATCTATGTTTAGATTTGGCAAGTACACTCCTGGAAAATAGTGCAAGCAAAGAGCACTAAAGACAGAATGTAAATTACCAGGTGGTCTTCTAGCTCACTTCATCTCCAAGTTCATGAGCTGACAGATGCCAAACACTGCATTTCCCTCTTCCGCAGGCAGTGCAGCACCTGCATGAACCTCTAAATAGACAGCATTAATAGAGAAACACCCTGAACAAAGTAACTCTGGTTGGCTTTTCAGTTTTGGAATGGCAGGCTTTGAGGATGGACAAGTTTTATACCACCTCTGCAGGCAGTCCACACTTCACTACTGCTCATTTCAGTTCTAAATGCTGAACTTGGAATGCAAGCCATCCTCTAGCTTTTATACAGACCATAACTGAACTCCTTAAACAAGTACATAGCAAATTAGAGGAATGGTTTGTTTTAAGCAYGCCTCCATCCTTGCCTGTCCAGTTACGCATTTCTGCAACTAACACTAGCTCCGAAACACAAGCATTAAGTACCTGATGTTCAGTCAGTGGCAGTATACAGTAAGTCACTTTGCGTTTCAGGAAGTCTCAGTTTTACTTGAATTTTACACACAAGTCTCTAATCACTAGCCTCTTGAGGCTTCCTGATTTTTTCCAGCTGCAAATAAGAACTGCCATATGGTACTCATTACAGGTTAAGATTTACTAGTCATTTAGGACCTTTCCCAAGTGACAGGTGTTAGATGTTGCCACTTTCTATAACCATATCCAAATGTAACAGAAGCCTAGACCTAACTGTCAGCTAGGCTTGTAAGCCTCAGATATGCTTGCAAGCCAAGTATTATACAGTCATAACACCACTCATTCTGGGAGTCTGTTTTTAATCCTTTCCTGGTTAAGGAAATGGAATAAAAATACAGGCTCCAGACTAATTCCCCAGAAAATGTCCTGTTCCTCACCTTCATCCATATAATATGCAACAGAGGAAGCTTCAATTCCTGAGTCCTGTTAATGGATGTCAGTCATTTGTCACTGACAACTGCACCTTCATGTGTCAAGTGCATGAAGCAGACCACACAAGAACAGAAATCCACATCTTCCTCCGAGAAAGAAGAGACAAAATAGAACAGCATTTCAGATTAATCCAACCCCACTGTGGTCTATTTTGAAACTACTGAAAGCACTCAATTAATACCAAAGATTAAGCAAGTATACATGCTAAAAAGAATAGTGGCTGTGCACAGTGATATCGCATTGAGATGTTATCCGAAGAAGTACACACCCTCTTAACTGTCAGAACAAGACCTAACTCACTTAAGGCTTGGTGGGTGTCTGGGGGATTTTTTGTGGTGGAGGCAATTATCAACTCCATTCTCCTTCAGTTCTTGGACCAAGTATCATAGCTCCAAGGTTCTTCTAGTTAAAGCTGTTTTATCACTTGTTTATGCCTGTAGCATCAGCATACTCTGCGTGCACATTTTAATACCTCAAGATAGCACTACAGGCAGCACTTTCTCTGTATTGCTCAATACTAATAAAAAAAGCTACTCTCCAGCCTCAGGTAATCAAAGTTGAAAAAGTAAGTGGCACTAAAGAGGGCCAAGTTAAACAAGGAAGCAATGAAGACAAAGCAATTGTCCTAACACTCTAAGTCAGAGGCACTTCAGAAAGAATAGAGCATCAGGACCTGATGAGTTAGGAGGCCCTTTTCTTCCTTTATCCACATGGGTTCAGAAATCCCTAAAGCTGATAAAAGCTGCATATTTAGTGGGACCTCTCAGATGTCTGTCCAGGAAGTCAGATGCTTAACTTCAGCAGATAAAGAACAGCCCTCAGTGTTAGCCTCTCCAGTTCATTTACTAATGCACAGGCTATGTGCTAGCAATAGCTCAGGATCTCCTTAGAGCACCTGTCACTTCAGGCGAGGTGCTTCAACACCTTGCTATGAAAAAGTGACCTTATAATGATATGGAAGATCACAATAGTAATTTCCCACAGACTATTTCACAGGGGCAAAGCAAAAGGGGGCCTGAATGTATTTTATTGCCTTTAAAATGCTGGAAGAGACAGCTGCAGGCTACTGCTAATAGATCATTCTATCTAGCACACACAGATCTTGGAATTAGATACTCAAACTTGATTAGAAGAAATAGATTTCATTCCCTTACACTAGAGAAATTGCATCTAGAGGCTATACATTACATTATCCTGAGAATCATTACATTTGGTTTGCACCGATCATCACTAAACAGAAAGCATGCCCTGGAAATTAAATCGCACTTGTCAGAGACTTACTACATTAAAAAAAATTTTGAACCCACGCCAAAGAACTAGCTAAAAGGACCATAGATAAGATCTTTACAAAAAGCATTGAAAAACCAACAAGTTTTTTGAAGTATTAACATTGTATCAGKAGTAGGAAAGGTGAAATAAATCTGATCAGTGGTAGAGGAAGGGAGTGCAGAGGGAAAGGAAATGCACTTTATATTTTTGTTGCAAACAGAAGCTGATGTCTAAGCCTTTATAATAATTTCTTCTGTGTTTTGTCTCTATTGCCCCCCGACCATAAAAAGATTTTTTTAAGAAACAGTCACAATGGACTATTCCTCCCAAGAGGTTCAGTAATAAAAACATTTCAGTAGAATATGAGTACATAAAAAAATGTACCAGATAGTGCTTTAGTAAAGATACAAATTAAAACATGTAACCCAAATATTCCTTTCTCAAAATAGCGAGGGGGATACCATCCACTTAAAACTTGCAAGCAAAGCATCACTTTTAATGGATGCTGTGTAAAAAGTTGAGTACTATTTGTTTTGGGAAGGGAGGAAGTCTTCAGCAGTAGCATTAAGCTTCTCCTTGCTTTGACACATATAAATTTAGTTAATGCTTTCTCCAGAAATTGATTTTATTCACAGTCACTCTCTGCAGGTTAACCATATCTAACCTAAAGTACCTAGTTAAGGTGATCCTCACGTCTGAGGATGTCAGTAAGCAGTCTTCCTTGCAACGATGCACTAAAATACTGTCAGTTTAAAAAAGTGGGAGTAGGCAAGGAGAGAGCACACATGGTTCCAACACCCTATCACAATAATTAAAGTGAGGAGATCCATTCATAGGAAATAGCCCTCAAGTATTATTAAAACTCGAGATGCAGTTCAGTCTGAAGCTTGGCAGGAGTAAGAAACAGCCCCTGGCATTTGTACACATTCCAAAACAGAAAGTCACTTTCTCTAAGGGAAAGTCTTCCCTGAGGCACCCTGTTTTAGGGAGTATACCAACTCCCACAAGTGCTATTTGGAGCTGAACATATGCCAAGAAAACAACCTGCTGCAAGTTTGTCATATATGCTCTGCATCCTGCAGTAACCAGTAGGTTAATTACAAGCACTCAACATGGAACATTTCCACAAAGTTTTAACTGTATTCATACAGCAAGCAAGGTTTGGAATAGTCGATACTGTTGCAATGTCCTTTTAGTCTGCAACTATCAGAAGAACAAATAGAGAACTTCAAAGACAGCTCTGCTTTGAGGAAGACGTCACCTAATCTAGCCTCCAGAGCAGAAGGATTATACTTCCAGTCTGAGTTTTTCCATGATTCTACAGTAAGTGACAAGCTTGGAATTTTAGCACTTTTTAATTTTTTAATTTTGTTCTTTACATTTAAGTATTCAGAGAGTTAAATCCAACGCTGGTTTTGTGGTGGGTTAACTGGCTGGCTGCCAGGTGCCCACCAAGCCACTCTATCACTCCTCTCCTCAGCTGGACAGGGGAGAGAAAATGTAACAAAAGGCTCATGGGTCGAGATAAGGACAGGGAGAGATCACTCACCAATTACTGTCACAGGCAAAACAGACTCGACTTCAGGAAATTAATTTAATTAATTGCCAATCAAATCAGAGTAGGGTAATGAGAAATAAAAATCATACCTTAAAAACACCTTGCCCCCACCCCTCCCTTCTTCCTGGGCTCAACTTCRCTCCTGATTTCTCCACCTCCTCCCCCCGAGCAGCACAGGGGAATGGGGGTTGCAGTCAGTTCATCACATGTTGTCTCTGCTGCTCCTTCCTCCTCACTCTCTTCCCCTGCTCCAGCATGGGGTCCCTCCCACAGGAGACAGTCCTTCACAAACTTCTCCAACATGGGTCCTTTCCATGGGCTGCAGTTCTTCAGGAACAGATAGCTCCAGCATAGGTTCCCCACAGGGTCACAGGTCCTGCCAGGAGCCTGCTCCAGCACAGGCTCTCCCCACAGTCACAGCCTCCTTCAGGTGCATCCACCTGCTCCAGCGTGGGGTCCTCCACAGGCTGCAGGCAGATATCTGCTCCACTGTGGACCTCCCTGGGCTGCAGAAGGACAGCCTGCCTCACCATGGTCTTCACCACAGGCTGCAGGGGAATCTCTGCTCTGGTGCCTGGAGCACCTCCTCCCCCTCCTTCACTGACCTTGGTGTCTGCAGAGTTGTTTCTCTCACATATTCTCAACTCCTCTCTCCCAACTGCTGTTCTGCAGCAGTTTGGTTTATTTCCCCCCTTCTTAAATATGTTATCCCAGAGGGGCTACCACTGTCACTGATGGGCTCAGCCTTGGCCAGCAGCGGGTCTGTCTTGGAGCCGGCTGGCATTGGCTCTATCGGACACAGGGGAAACTTCTGGCATCTTCTACAGAAGCCATCCCTGCAGCCCCCCCGCTACCAGAACCTTGCCACACAAACCCAACACAGTTTTCTATGCTTACTCTCTCCAGTCTAGCATAGGAGAAGACAGTAAAGTTACTAAAAGTCTCCAGCTCTGCAAAGCTGAATGGAATACAGAATCAGTACTGAAAGAACTACCGAGGCACAACTGCAGCTCACATTTCAGATATCAAGTATGTCAAACATTTGACCAGTATCTGTTATCACCGTATGAAACATGAAATAAAATGCTCGGTCTGAAGCAGAGAGCCAAAAAGCTAGAGAAATTTGTCCAAAGATTACAGCATTTTGAATATACTCACTGGTTTGGACAGGAGTTTTCTTCTCTCAGAAGTGTTCTGAGGCAAGTAACTGAAGCTTCTTAGGCAGCATATTTATGATGACCAATGAAAACTGCTGTTCAAGTGCAGCAAAATCTTGTATGACTGAAGAATACTCTTCCAGACTTCATTATCAGTTTGTAATGATTAGCATTCAGAAATTCATCTTCACACTTCAAACATCCACCTTCTGTATTTGTCCTCTGAACCCTTTTAGCAACTGGCAATAATACAGTATTTATTTCATTTCAGGATCAGTGTTTGATAACTTAAGAGTTTGTCTTTGGTACACTCCTGAACAACACCAAAAAGCTTAAGGGCTTCCTTGCTATTTTAAATAATCTTCTACCAACGTTATCAACATACTCTTTTCTGCCACCAAGACAAAAAACTCACCGAAAAGCTTACAATGAAGTTTAGGACAATACATTCAGAGTGATCCATCATCTTATTGATGTTAAACACATTTGCTTAGTCTGGCTGTTTAAAAAGAAAAAAAAAAAAGTAATACTATTTCCGTCACTGCCATGACTGGCTGTGCTGTTCCTCTACAATTACTTCTATAGTATATTAGCAATTTAAGGTTTTTTTAGAGAGACCTGTTTGATTATTCTCACTCTTAGGTACAGTATGCTGATGTTCTAAAAATACACATTTTCTGAGCATGACTAGACCTGTCAACAAGCATTTTCTCATTCAAGCCTAAAGTTAAGGAATTTTCTAGGTTCACTTAGGATACAAAAATTCACACTTTAGATGTAGATGTTTTAACACTTTGTTACTACTATTACTTTAAGAGTTTGAAAGCTTTCATTACAGAAGAGATACTTTCAAGATTTTTGGGCATGTGCACGCATGTGTGGAGGAGTGTCACCAGTTCTATTGCCAAGAAGTTTCCATAAGCGTTCTGGATCAGAAACTAAATGACACTACATATACACTTTCCCTTCAGTCAAAAAATACAAAAAACCCCCACCCACACTAATATCAACTTTTGTATCGATGTTTTCACCGTTCGCCTGGGCAGACTCTGGGCACAGGCTTCTAGATATTTTCATGGCACTACCTTCCCCATTAAGAAAGGGCCGAACGAATATTGGAAGCTAAGCTGACTATCAAAACAAAACACTCGAGCCTTGCAACTTTTCTCATCCTCTCTAGATTTTCTCCTTGTTGTTTTGAATATTTAATGACTTAAGAATTAAAAAAAAAGTAATGGTTTTGCAGAAACCTCAAGGTTTTACCCTCACGTCTGACCACATAGTGACTAGATGAAAAGAGATATGAGAAGTCCAATATAAATTCTCATTTTTCAGTCCAGTGAAGAAGCCTCCTTTTCCTTCTGAATACCTTTGCCCTTTAAGGTTCAATATAAAAGAGAAGCATTCTTAAACTAATTCAGAATAAGCATTTTCTCTGATTAAGTCAATTCATATTGTCTGAATGACAGCTAGAAGTTATTTTGCCTTTCAGAAACAATGGCTTCTGCTGTCATTCTGTATAACAGGTTCATTCAAAGTAAGTTGACTCAAGAAAAACCACTGCCCCATAAAAAGGATTATTTTTAAAAGGTTTTTAAACCGAGTTCATAAGCTCCTTCACCCAAACATTGTTTTGCAGTGGCATTTCTTGTCCGGAAATCAAACTTTCTGGGAGCTGAAGGCTTGTCTAGCCTTGCCTGCAGGTCACGTTAGTCTTCATTGCTTTAAGTAAAGCCATTTAATTGTGGTTTTTAATAATTGCTACTTTAATTCAAGGTGTAGAAAGAGTGCAGTTCATTGCCCAGGGTGGTCGTTTTCTTCCTATCGGACACCTGCAGGATTTAAGTGCATAAAGAGAAAAGCTTGCTTCTGAAGAATCAATGCTGTATTTAGTAGACACAGACTGATGCTAGATAGTCTCTTTTTCATGAGTTGTCAATATATTTCTTCCCTAATGAAGGAACATTAGCCTTCATTGCTAACAAGTTGAAGCCAAAAAAATAATCAAATGCAAGTGTTGAATTAATGGTTGCTTAAGCTTGACAGCTTTATGTAATTAATAACTAATGCTTGTTATATTTTCCCCCAGAATGCAGGAGTTAGAGAGGCTAGGAACCAGAATGGACATTAATAAAATTAACTATTCTGAATATACTGTAAACTTTTGACATTTTTCAGAGTACTAGAGAAATACCAAGAAGTCCAGTATGTATCATCAAAATCATCACTCTAAATTTCCCTAGCTTGATTAAAAAAAAAAGTAGGGAAAGGACAAGAGTATGACTACCAGGAAAACAGCAAAGAAAACACTGTTTATGATAGAGGTGAAGTATATGGACTCAGAACTTCTTTCAACACATGAAGATGAGAAATACTGCCAGAAAGTGTTTAATATAAAGTTAATTTGTTTAGCAACAGGTAGTTATTAAAATAGTAGGACCCGTAAGTCCACAGTTGAATGAAAAAATGCATCTGACACTGGTCTTTTAAGTAGTCCTGGATTCCAAGTCACCATTTTTGCATCACACTGTTTATACTAGTATACAAATTAAGAAGCATAAACAACATCTTTCTAGATTAAGACAGAAAAGTAGAAAACTCTTACTATAAGAGCAGCATGAAGGAGTTGATCACAGGGAAAAAAGATTGCCAGCCTATAGCATCATAGGCAAGCAAAAAACCCRGCACCCTTCTCACAAGAGTTTCAGAGGCTCTTAAGCAGGCAAAGTAACAGGGTAGAAAGAAATGGCCTTCCCACATCAGAAGCTGGGAATGAAACCCACGCAATCGATTATTCCAAACACCTTACTAATGACTTGAAACATCATTCAAAACCCATCATTGTTATCAGGTGCTCAGGGATTTTTCCAAAGTTTTGAGTTGCAAGAGAAACTCAGTTATCTTATTTCCTCCTGTTCACAGAAGGATACAAATTCCACTTTACTATATCAAATACAACATACCAATACATATTACCAGTGCACATGTTTATATATAAGAAACCTGATTTGTATTTGAGAAGATGCTACGAGATTAGCAGGAAGCTTTGACTTCCCAGCCACATAACCACCAGTAATAGACAGCATACGGATAACTCAGGTTATAAAATATAAAATGCAACATCTCTGACACCATCTACAAGCTTCTGCCCTTCCACTCAATGCTGCCAATCGTCTAAGGTACTGAAAGTTCCTGAAAGACTTTAAGTAGAAACAGGAGTCTGTCAAAAACAACAAAAAAACCCACCACAAAACACACAGTGTTGATAGTCAAAGTTCACAGCCTTTCTCTCAGTACAAACGTTGGCAAGTTGCTTCACTTTATCACTATGGTTGCCAAATAAAGCCAAATTTTTTGTTTAGCACATTAAGGTTCTTGTATTTTTGTCTAGCTCAGTAACCACACAAAAAGGCAGTTAGACAAACTGAGAATTAAGCTAGAAAGGAAAGTCTGTAGTTCTTTTTAATTTTCTGTATAAAAGTATTAAAAAGATATTATAACTTATGAAAACACTCTGAGCTGAAGGACCTCTATAAAGCTTTACCTTTATCATGAACTGCTCTACAGTCTCAAGCTCTTAAATGAAGCCGTTCCGATACAGTTCTGCTGATTACTTGCCACGGCTCTCAAGTGAGTCTGTGAAGCAATCAGCAGCGTCTTACCTTAACCTCTGGCAAGAGCTCCACATGGACCAGTCAGCCTTCAAGTTCTTCTACCAGAGCCAATAAGCTGATGGAGATAACTACATCTCCAAATACAAGACAAGGAAGTGAGAGACACAACTATTGCAGTAGAGAAAGAAATAGAAAGAGATGAAAGTCTTAATTTCATACCAGTGAAGCATCTTAACGCAAACCAAGGATTTCCTCCATGGTCACCATTCCTTCTAGAGATGGGGTGTCTACCACATACATACACCTCAGCTGCGACTAAGGGTTGTATAAGTCTGGTTTCTAAAAGCAACCAAATTCCCTAGCAAGCAGTACAGCATAAATATCTTTCTCTAAATTAATGGTCTGGTTTAAAACTAAGATTCACATTGATAACAACTAAAGTCAGTCCTAGAATAAACACACTTTCCAACACATTTAATATATTTCAGCAGAAAGTCCTGACAGATACAAACACTGGCAAAAAGACTTACTAGCCTGTTTTCAGCCAGGGAAGTGAATAGAGCTTTGCTTATCTCAGGGAAAGTTAAGAGGAGGGAAAGCAGGCATTTCAGCAGAGCTGCAGTAGCAAAGCTTATCTAGCATACAGTGGGGTCATATTAGACTACAGTAGGACAGTTTTGCAGGTCTAGATATATGCCTCAATAAAAAGCTCTATCTACAAAATGATTCTATTTTACTTCTGGTTCTAGTTTAAGTGCGTTGCACATAGATGCAGTGTGCATCTGTGCATAAGTCATTGTGCAGTCTGCATTAAGTGTCAGGAGAGAGATGAGATTGAAATTCAACTCTGACATTTTAATTCTCTGTAGAGATTAGGTAAAAGAAACAAAATATAGATGAGACTAAACTATTTTCCTTCCCCTCCAAAATGGAGGAGGAGACAAAGACAAAAATCCAACAACAGAACTGCAATAACTAAGAGCCTTGAAGGCTATTAAGTCAGCTGAAATCCATAGCTTTAGAGTTCCTCTCTTTCCGAGTCCTAAAGCACAGACTTCAGGTGGCAAAAACCTATTAATATTGCCACTACAATTTATTTTTCTTTTGTTACATTATAAACAGAATAATACATATACAAACACACACTGCATAAGACACCCTCCACAAACGGAGAATACAAAATTCAAATTCTGAACGCTGCTCTCCTGACAGCTTAAGAGATAGCTTCTTGACTAGTTGCAACTCAAAAAAAGCATTGAAGTAAATATGAACCTTCCAACTCATAATTTAACTACACAATTAATAATAAGTTTTTGACTACAGGATATCTAAGTTGTCTTAACAGAAAGTACACCTAGGAGCATGACTGTACTCTCGCATAATTTTAGGCTTATAGGATAATTCAGGCTGGAAGGGGCCTCAGGAGGTTATTTAGTCCAGCCTCCCACTCAAATCATGGCAACAGAGATGCAGAGTTTCATAAATTAGAGTCACACAATATCAAAGTCTTTTCCAAGTAGACTAAAGATATGTCTATTAATACATTAGAGTTTAAGTATCATGCTTTTTAGAGGGAGACTAAAGTATTAACAAGTTTAAGCCAAAATATTTAATTTGCRATATTGCTTTGCAATTATCTAATTGTCCAATATCCATCTCTCCTAAAATTAAGATCACATCCCCCAGTTTTTGCTTCTTGCATCTCCTCACAACAAGTTCTCCAAGAAAGACTTAAGACCTGCAAGAAAGACTTGAGACAACTGCAATGCAATTTTTTTAAATAAGCATTGGAATTCTTTTTTTATAACAGGACCCTTTCCTCTTCAGCTCAGCTATGTTCATTCTGTTGATAATTTCACATCACATTGAAGCTTTTCCTCCACATACCACACACTTAGCAATTACATAACAAGGATGCTCGGCACATTTACTTTTTCAGAAGCTGCACTGTACCAGTGATACTTAAGAAGGTTTAATTGCATTGCTAACCTTTCACAGGAGGGTAAAGGATGCTGCTTAAGGATCCCTAAAACTGTACCGGCACTATATCTTTTGCGCAAGTTTTATTTTAGGTACTCCTGAGAAGAGATTGTTTACAGCACAGAAAAGTCTGCAGTCAACATCAGATAGCCAAACACTGCATATAGCAAGAACTTAAAAGCACCTCAGTGGTTTTAAACATTACTGAGTCCATACAGCCTTATGAAACAGATAAGCAAAAAGTGTCTTCATTCAAAGCAATTTGTCTGGCATTATCATTACTGGCGGAGGCTGCTTTCCATTCAGTACACTTGCGTAATACTATTCCTAGAACGTATAAGTGAGTGTTATCTAGATATCTTGTTATGTGGTGATATCAGTGGAGAGTTTACACAGTCGATGCAATTGGAGAAGGAAGCACTTTAAGTGACTGAAAGGTAAAAATGCACACTACGTCTTCACTGTCTGTGCAGAACAGATGCCTTACTGCACTTTGCCCCAGATAGAAAATATGCATATTAGATTTGTTGGGGTGTTCTTACCTATTTCAGTTGTTTTGTAATATAGAAAAGTTTCCACATGTTCTAGTAAAACCAACAGCAACTAATTGCATTACGGTAAGCATTATTGCTTGTTCATAGTAGAAAAAGATCGCTATGTAAATTTACATTTGCTGTTAAATACCTTAAGTAACACTTTGTCTTAGGAAAATTTCCCTTTCTACTTTAAAAAAGGGTACATGACTTAAATAATTGCTTTCAGTGAGTAGATCAATTCATTCATGACCAGGAAAATTAAAGCCTAGGAGTTTCCACTGAACTATCAGTCTATTTCCATCATGTGGAAAAACTGAATAAGATACATAACAATTTTGTATGCATAGCCGCAAAAGATCCTATTATGGTCCAAATGACTCTTATATTAGGTTTCATTCAAGATTCCTTTGATTTGTTTGTATTTTAGTATGTGCCAGAACACACCTTGAGATACAACTTTTACTATATATCTTTAACTAAGAGCCTTGAAAGGTCAAAAGCAAAACACATGACAAATGACAATTTGCAAGCAGGAGGGCTTGAGCCTTGATGTTATGAAACTGAGAGAGTCTTGTGCATGACTAATCAAGACACATCCACGGAATTTCAGGACGAAATACTTTTTGAATCCTAAAAGCCAGCATCCATTTCTTTTTGCTTTTACAAACCTAGCTTTCGTAACTAGAAAGAGCCACAGCCAGTTATGAAATGGGAAATAATAATAACAACCACCACTACCATGATAAAATAGTTAGGGCAAACAAGAGAAACACAGATGACTATCATTTACAAATTAACCATATCAATCAAGTACATTGTAATTAATAACATGGTAGCATGTATTTATATACATGGTAACCTCTGAAAGGAAAAAAAATCCCAACTAAACTTAGAGAACTTTCATGAATAATACATTACTTTCTTAAACACAAATGATACTCATCTTGACAGCCTGTCTTACCRTATTTGAACAATTGTTTTCATCCCTACACTTTCAGTCAAACAGGAATTACAACGGAAGGCAAAGAAAGAAAGACATTGTGGAAGCTACTTCATTTTTAATAACTTTTGGGCTCACAAAGTCTATTTACACTCTAAAAACCTAGGCCTTAACTATGAGGGAAACTTTTTTCAATATAAACCAATAGATAGTCACTAACTTCAAGTCAGTTTCATAGATTAGCACAATTCAAGAATCTAGTCCATCTAYGTTCTTTAATTAAATAGATTTCTCAGTCACAACTTGCAATCACTTTTCTATAACACAGTGCAAGTGTAAACCTGCTAGGAGAGGATAAAATTCTGCTTATAGAAAGAGCTAGTGGCTTATATACATGTATGTAGATTTATATTAAAAACACCAGGACACTTAAGCAATAATATTGTCCCTTAACATACATTATAAGCACTCATATCCTCTGATGAAAGCCTACAACAAATAAGCACTTTTTTTTTTTTCTATTTTAACTTGAAATCACTCCATGCACTGGTGACACCATCTTCTACCTCATTCATTCTCCCACTCCAAAGTAAGACCGTTCTCAGACCCAGTTACTTTTACACTGTTCATCAGTAGTTACATGCTTAATTCTACATCAACAATGAGTCTGCAGGAGAGTGCATAGCATGATCCATATACTACTCACCAAGTTTAGATGATGGGCCATGGAAACCCAGCAATGAAATCTGAACAATAAAATTCATCCTCACTCGAGTATGAGGTTTTGGCAATTTTTTTTTTTTTTTTATAAGTCATTGGGATTTCCCTATGATGTCCACATTGGCAGATGACTCTCAACTATAGTCTGTCACCTTGTAACTGATCACATAGCCATACGCACTATTTGAACAATCTGGAGCAAAGAAAGTATGACTTTTGCATTTGAAATGTGTATTATGAGGTTGAATAATAATTTCAGATACTATTTTAATAAGGATACCACAATGACTTGAACTCATCCCACCGGATTCATCCTGTTGGGGGAGGATTCTGACACAAGGYCCCAAAACAAAATTCACTGAAGAGACAGTGTGTATCAAGCATACTGCTACAGTGTTACTTCAACCCTTCCTGACAATGAGAAAAATAAAATGCTGATCCTCATTAATAAGGATCAGCATCATTTAGTGTTATCATCATGGGAGATTCAAGGACATCAGAACACCAAAGTATTGAGAAACCATTAGACCTTTCTGACAAAGTGTCAGTTGGACTTAGGCAGTGGGAACAGAGGTGTCTCTCTTTTCCCCACCCCCACTAGCCCTTGGGTCTTCAGTTAATCTCATCTCACTGTGGGGTAGTAAATCCCCAGGGGGACTCGTCCTAAACAAGAGGCTGTAGCACAAGGTGGCATTGAGAACCAGGAATTCCACCATTGTCTTTTCTCCTTTCTTCATTTCTCCCAAGGCCGAGGACTGCCTACAGGGTCAGCCCAGCACAGTCCCCTTCCCAGACCCTAGAGACTCCCACCAATTGCACACACGAAACCCTACCTAGGTGCTTTCCTGAAGAAAGAAAGGGGACACATTTATACACACAAACCTCCCCATCTTCAACACCCATCTGCTAAAACAGTAAAGTCCTGTAGGTGGGACTGACTGGATCCTTCTTTGGGGGTTAAAGTTATGGGAGGTAGCCTGGGGTGAGGCTTAACAGCAGCAGAACTAGCATTACAGACAATATGGGGACAAGCAGTTCTCTAAATCAGTTAAGCACTGGTGGCACACCAGTATCACTTACACTTGGGTGCACACCTGGGCATGGTAAAAAGGAGGGGTAGAAGAGGAAGAGAGTGTATTATAGCTGGTCTTTGCTTTTTGGAAGGGCAGATGAAAGGTCTACAAAGTTTCACTGTAAAAGAATGCACTTCAAAGGAGAGTTCAAGACAAATAAGATTTTGTCAGCTCTAACTACAAAATTGGAGGGGGGGGGCGGGGGGTGTGTGAGTAGCAGAAAGGTATTCTACACCTATTACCATACCACATTATGATTTTTCAACTAGAGAGTAATCCTAAGCAACAGAAATCTGGATTCATTTTCTCTTCCAAATAAACTTAAAGAAAAGTTAACAGGAAGGGATTGTAAAAATCTGAAATTAACCCATGTTAAAGTATGAGCCTTTTAGTTAATTCCACCACTTTTTAAYAGCTGAAGGTCTTAGTTAAGTACCTTGAAAGAGGAAGCTAGTGATCACCTCTCCCTCCTCTCAGTTTCAAGGCCCAGCCACTCCAGGGAAGCTGGGATAGCATCCCTCTCCCAAAGAGAGCAAACAAAATTCTTCTCCAGGCCACCTACTGTGCACCCTCTGCAACACTGCACACATCTACCATCTCCGCTAGCATCTCAACTTGGGTTTTAAGAAAACAGAAATACAGCCCTCAGGAAAACCAAGTTACAGTCTGAGGCATAATCCTCCGGCAAACCATGCCCGCAAGCCTCCAACTCCCTACCACGTCCAGGTGTGACTTACAGATGCAGGTGAAGGCTCACTGGCAAGAGCTCAGACACCTCTTCACGAAGGTCCTTGGGGGGGGGTGGGGAGGGAGGCAGGGGGGAATTTTTCCTCCTTTGTCCTGGAGGAACAGCGGGTTCAGAGCACAGACAAAGCTCGCCCGGACTTCCCCCGCCTCGCACTCACGCTCCCTCCTGCCTCCCCGCAGCCGCCGGCGAACCCAGACGTGCCAACAGCACGCGGGTACCGCGCAGAGCCGGTCCGACGCCGGCAGCGCTGAGAAGCCTTTGCCCGGGGAGGGCACTGCCAGGAGAGGGGCCGACCAGAAGCCCCCGACACCTGAGGGCAGCGAGGCAAGAGACCCTCCCGCGCGCGGCCCGGCCTCGCGCCGCCGACCCCCGCCCACCGGCCCCACGGCGGAGGACGCCGCCGGGCTCCTGTCAGGGGCCGCGGCCCGCTGCGGCCCCCTCAGCCCCAGCGGGGCCGGCAGCCACCGGGGAGCCCACCCTCAGCCACCCCATTTTTGAAGGGGCTCGAAAGCTCCCCCCGAGGCTCTACACCACCGCCGCGCCCGGCAGGGACAGCGGCGCCAGGCAGCGCCTGAAGGAGAACAAGGAGGGCGCCCCGCACTCACCGCCGCTACCGCCTCCTCCGGCCCCCAGCACCCCAGCAGCAGCACCAGGCAGCCGGCAGCCAGACTGCGGCTCTGCCACCGTGGCTCCATCCTGCCCGTTCAGGAGCTCCGGAGCCGGCCCTGCGGCGCGGGCATAGCCCGGCGGGGCACCGCGGCTCCCTCCAGGCGGCTCCCGCCAGCCGCCCCAACGCCAGCGCCCGCCCCTCTGCCGCACTTGCCCGCTTCTCCCGGCTCAAGTCCTCCCGGGACTACTTGCCCCACAGTATTCATCCGCACCGTGGGCGGGCGGGTGGCCGGCGGCGGAGGGTGCGCGCGTGTGGTGTGCGGGACAGGGCGCGCTACCACCCCACTCTGAGGGGACTGTGGTTTCCCGCCGCCACCCTTCCTCCTGGGCGCCGGGGTTTTGTCGGCTCGAAGGGCGGGCGCCTGCCTCTCCCCGCCCCGTACCTCCACCGGGCAGGCAGCCGCTGGACCCCGGACTATTTTCTCCGGCGGAGGCACCTCGGTGTGTGAGGGCAGGGGGAGCTGTTGGCAGTGCCGGGTCGCACCTCAGGAGGGGCGGGCGGCGGGGTGTGGGGCTGTGAGGGGCGCCCGGTGTGGCTTGCCCGGTTCAGTCCCGCCCCGCCCGGCTCTGCTCAGGTGTGACGCCTCAGTGAAGAGCACGCAAACTTTCTGCCTGGGCACGCTCTAGCACGGCACGGCACGGTGCGGCGCGCACCGGCGTGGGGAGCGGAAGGCGGTGGGAGCCCTGAGGGGGCCGGGGCGCCGCGGGGTAAGCGGCGGGAAGCGAGCGGTGACCGACCCCGAACGGGCAGTGCCGGCGAGGCCAGCCCGGCCGCTCCCCCAGGGCGAGGCACCCTTGGTCTCCCGTCGTAGCGGGGGAAGGAGCCGCCGCAGAGGCCGCACCGCGGAGGTGAGCTGCGGAGGCACTGGCCGTGCCCGGCCCGCGGCCGCGCAGGGGGCCTGCCCGCCCTGAGTGACGGCGGCGGACCCTCCTCTTCCTCCGGCGCCGCGGAGCCGGTGCCCGCGCGGGAGCAGCGGCGCGTAACCAGGCTGCGTCCTCTCCGCCTTCCCTGCAGGCTGCCTGAAGCATGGGCCGCGGCTGCGCCCCTGCCCCGCCGACAGCGGGGCGCGCAGGGTGAGTGCCGAGGCGCGGCGGCCCCCTCCCCGCCGTGCCCCCCGGCCCCGCGGGTGACTCTGTCCCTTTGCCTCCCTGCAGGGTGCTGGTGCTGGTGCTCCTCTGCCTGGGCGCGGAGCCGGCGAGTGGGGTAAGTGTGCAGGTCCCGGCCGCGCCTGTGCCTCGCTGGAGGTGGACGTGCCTAGTCAAACCTGTCGGGGTTTGGGCATCCTTCAGCCAGAAAACAGACACCCTCCCGCCCCTCCCAGAAAGATGTGGGGATTTTTTTTTTAATTGCCGTGCACCTCTGCTCCCGAGTTCTTTTGTGCCTTTCGTCTGCTCGACTTTGATTAGTTTTTGCAAAGTACGTTGGGGTGAAAGACCATCTGTATTCAGTGTAACAGCTTTCTGTGACTGAAAGGATGTTCAATATCTCTCTTAACAACTGACTGCCTTTCATTCTTTTTTAGCCTCTTCTCAAACCTTTCTGTTAAAAGCTGACCCTTTAGATCTTTGCTCGCAATGGATCCAACCCAGAACACCTCCTAACTTAGTAAAAGTGATGTGAGAAATTAAAGGATTAAGCTCTTAAGTGTTGTATCAAGGTTCATGACTATAAATTAGTAAATGTGTTTTAAATTCTAAGTTGGCATGCAGAAGCAATGACTTTATGATCTGTCAGTCTGATAATTTTATGATATAAACACAGATTTTCTCTTGCTGTTCCTAATTAATGTTTAAACAGATTAGTAAGGGATTGCAGGCTTCTTAAATGTTCATAATTTTTCTTTGTTTTGGTGTTGTAATAGATTTTCTGCAACTGGGATGCTGAAATCGTTAGCCTACTCAACTGTAGTGAATAAGAGTCCTTTGGAAAATCTGTAGCCTAAATTAGGTGTCCAACTGATGTACAGTCAGCAGTTAAAAAAAATCTCTTTGTTATATTGTGATGTAAATTAAGATTGTACAATACGCTAATCTTTGTGGTCCGGATTTTATAGCACATATGCTATAATGAATTCATGGAAGTAGTTAATATAATATGTTTTAAGCACGTTTATTTTCGTTCAACTTCTAACAAAACCAGTTAAAACATGGGTTCTTGACTTGTCAGCCAATGTTTTTCTGCTGCTTTTGCTACTCTTTTAATTAAAATTTTGAGGATTTAGAACCTTCCCGTGCAACTGAGAAGAAATCTTTTGAAAAGGCTTTAATAGCAGAGGGGTTTAAACTTTTCATAAATATGAAAGGCTTGGTTCTGCTTTGCACTTTTTATAACCAATTGCACTAGTAGAATTTCATCATCCTGATCAGGTGGTAGTTACAAGCTCTAATCTTCTCAAAGATTAAAAGATTAGACAATGTGGGAAGCTGTGAGAGTTTCTTTTCTTTTTATGTTTTTTTCTTCAACAAAACTAAGAACTGTTCTTCTGAGCGTTCTTGCTGCTGTGGAATCTATGTGGAAATTACTTTTATAAAGCAAGTATTTTTGAGGCTTTTTGAAACCAATGTGCTACATTTTGCAGTCATTTTTATAAATTCATGCAATATGTCAGTGAAATTATTCCTGATTGATGCAGATGTAACTGACAGCAGGTTAATTGTTTGCTCCAATTTTGCTTCATACCTGTTGGAAAGCATATCTCTTAAGCAGTCAGATTTTTGTTAGTTCCTTGACATGTTTCATTGCCCATAAAGGGACTTTGTCAATTTAAGTCTATTGCAAGGAGTAAGATTAATATCTACGTGACATTTCTAAGTCTTCCTGCCAGTTTTCTTCAGGGTTAGAAAACAAGCAAAATCTGTGTTGTGTAATCAGTCTAAAAGTATGAAAAAGGATCAGAAATAGGTCCTTAAAATACTTTGTTTTAGTGCTTTATATGTTTAAGCAGTTAATGCATTTGATTATTCTTATTAAAAATGCTGTCAAACATGCTCACTGGCGAAGATATACAACTATGTTTTTGTCAACTTTTCAGACACAGGAGTAGGTAAATGACTTTCTGGTATCACCGAATTAAAAACACACCCAAACACCTTCCAGCATGAAGTAAGCTGTTAAGAGAAAATACTAGGGATTGAAATTGTTTTTGCAGTAAGCAGAGGTTTTTTAGGAAAAGCAGGATCTCGGAAACATTTCTTAATAGTCCTCTGCTATATAATTTGAAGTCACTAAGCATAGTGAAGTACAATGTTAATAAAATGAGGTTAAAACTTCAGGTTAATGGGGAATAATAAAACTTCTAGAAGACTATCCACAGAGACAGTCAACTATTAAAGTACTTGTTGCTGAAGACGATGTGATTTATAACTTTGTTAATCTTCTCTTTCTTTCGATTAATCTCATTTCAATAACTTATCTGTTGTAAAAGAAACATCCTAAAATATTGTACCAAGTTGTTGAGCATTCTTCAGGAATGTTACTGTGGACATGACTAGTAGGCAGTGGCTGGCATGCCAGGCCAGCATCTTGAATAAAGTTGTATCAAAGATGGCTTTGACTCAGAGGTCTCAATTACAAGGTGTAGTCATCCCTCCCTCTCTAAGAATAGGATTTTAAAGTGTATCAGAATTAATTTCCCAGCTTGTACTTATTTTTCCTGGATAAAAATGATGATATATTTTGAATGGCAGTACAAAATTAGTCTTGTAATGCAATCTACGTTTTCTTGAGCCAAATGTTGAAAATATGGATGACTTGCTGTTACACATGGGGTTACTTTGCAAAGAGATCGTTACGTCATTTGTAGACCAATTGCTGATAGTGACCTAAGAGTTTCCCCTAACAGCTTTCAGCTGAAGTCACTCAAGAAGCTATGCTTCATTCATGTTTTCAATCTTTTATTATCAGTAATTTGCATTAATCATGAACCAGGAGTGTCAGTACAAGATGCTGTGCAAGCATAAAACAGAAATGTAGTACTATCTTCAAGATATTCATTACACTGTAAGACAAATGACAAAAGTTGGCCCAGAGCTGGGGGAGTAAGACAAAATGTTGGAACAGTGCTAGAGAGGCAGGTGTTTGCGTCGGCTAATCACTGTCTGCCCCTGAGGCTTTTCCAGGCTACAGGGCAAAATACAGTTTTTGGAAGAGGGACTTCTTTTAAAAGGATATTCAGAGTTTTGCTGATGTTTCTGGGATGTCCTCTCATAAAGGTGAGGTAGCGCATGAGATGAAAATGTCTAGAGACAGCCTCTTGCAATGAAATTTGAGATTCTCACCTCCGCAAAGCTCTCAGCTGAGCTGCATCATAGTCCTAGTGGTCATTCTGTGCCCACTTCAGAGCATACCTGACATACAGGTGAGATGATAACTCCTCATTTATTTCCTTTCTGCTGCTGTTCAGCTAGTTGAGCACACCTGGAATATGTGCTAGTCTTGATGTGATATCCTAAGGAACTACTGTTAAGACTTACTGTCAGACATGTTCTCTTGGAACAACTGAGCTTTCAGATGGAGTTCAGCTAGCTTTTATTTTATGAGTCTGGACTTCGTGTACTGTTGCAACTCTTCCAAATCTTCTGGGGGTTTTTTTGCTAATGAATGTGCAGATTAATTAGAGATACCCTCTTTTTCTACTGCTTAGTATCTTGTTCAGCAGAACATCTACAGTATCCAAGTGAGGCAAATAAAAACTACATGCCAAAACCAGTTCTAGGCAGTGTGCTCTATTTTGAGTAACTGAAGCTCTGCTAGTTTATGACAAGCTAGCCCAAGTGATCTTATTTCTCTCTTCTCGTAATATATCCCAGGTTTTCTGTGTGATTTTTTTTTTTTTTTTTTTAACCTATGATACAAATGTTTCATAATGTCTTTTCATTTAATATGTACTGGACCAGCTTAACTGAATCAAGCTCATTGTTTTCAGTGGCCTTATGCCAAAAATAAATTTTTTCCTACAACTCTGACAGAGGGGAAAAAAAAGCTGTTTAATTATGGATATTTAAAAACAAAGTTGCAGCTCTCATCATTGCGCTTTCCATGATTCAGTTTCTGCAAATATGATCTTATCCATTAAGATCTATTTAAAAAGTTTTTTTGTTTCTTTGCCATTTTAATCAGTACTTACAAGTATACAATCTTTCTGTAGTTTGACTTTTACAGCTATAATATCTTTACATAGCAGTGAGCTTTATCAGGAAAGAAGTAATATCTGTAGTAAAGTTACTTGTGTAAGGAAGGAGCCTACAGAATTCAAGAAATAACGTAAAATGCAAACCTAATCTTGTAAATCTCAGGGTTTGTTTACTGGATAAGGCAGCTTCTAAGAATGCATGGGTGTAGAGGCACTTGTTTGGTGAAGATTCACGTACTGCATTGAGAATGGTCATTCTGCAAAGATCAAATTTGAATAGTAATAGGTCTATAGCAAAATAATGAGAATTACTTTTAAAAAAATATAAGAAGCAGACAGTTCATAACAGTGCTAATTATCT
Source organism: Phoebastria nigripes (assembly GCA_035582835.1). Lineage (NCBI taxonomy): Eukaryota > Metazoa > Chordata > Aves > Procellariiformes > Diomedeidae > Phoebastria > Phoebastria nigripes. The sequence goes on from JAYKAV010002220.1 coordinate 1,366,445, forward strand.
AGCCATTACCAAGACATGTTGAATTTTATGGAAAATTTTCATTTAAAGCTCAATATCCCTTTCTCTCCCATCTGCAAAGAATTGTTTATTTGCTGAGTATTTTCTGGGTGCTAAAGATAATTGAGCATAAAATGTGGCATTTTATTTGGCACTTAGATACTGTGTTAGGTCGCAGCGGCTATGAAATGAAGTAATGCACATGCTTGTGTTCTGAAGAGCTTTTTTAATATCATTATCCATTTAAGGTTGTGGCTGGCTTTTGCATAGGTGTGAGAGGCATTGTGTGACCTGAAGAAGGGTTTTGTTTCTCCTTCTGGACAAGCCAGCTTTACTGCCAGCTGCCGTGTTCCCCTGGCTTAAGAACTGCTATTAGTAAGTCATTCTGGTGTCCCTAAAGTAGGCAGGGCATTTCATGGTGGGGCTTCTCTACCCTTTTTCCAGCCTTGCAGTAGAGACACTCTGTATGTGAGTAGGGGTCTGGTACCTTATTCCTTACTAGCTCTTCCTCCTGAGGTAACTGCAGTAACATGCTGATGCTTACAAATATTGTGAGAATGCTACAGATTGCAAAAAGTTGTGATAGTAAAATGGCTCTGGCTTGCAAATCTGTAACTCCACAAGGTCTTAACTCTGCCTCTTTCTTGTTTAGTTTTTGTATAATAGTCATACTCCATTTGTAGACATAGAACTGCTCCAGGAGGAGAGCTGGTAACTCCCTGACTTGTACAGGGAGAAAAGAAGTAGTTCTCTCCTATCCCCAGAAACACAGCATCTGCTCAGGCAAGGTTGTCAAAGTATTGCAAGCTCTTGGTGTTTAATCAGCCAAAATTTTTGATCCGTAGGAAGCTGCAATGTTTTTTTGAAAAGAGCGTAATTGATCCCAAAGCTATTTTCTGTTCATACAGATACTCTGCATTATTTCTGCAAGTACTTTTGCTGCTAACTGACTGCTGACTGAAGCATTAAGATTAGACATCCAACTAGTCTCTTGTCAAACAGTTTTGGTTATGTATCAGACCATATGACCCACCTGGTTTTTGAGCATCTTTTAAGATTAACTTGGAAGGGAGAGCTACAAAACACTGCAAAGCTAATGATTCTATATTAAACAGTGCTGACGAAACAGAAACATATTTCAGAGATGCTAGCCAGTTTTAACCTTTTGTCTGTGCCTTTTATGGGATTATAAATTCTTTTAGGGCAATTATTTAGGTACCTTAAAATAATAAAATTAAGGTATTCTTTCTGGGGGAAAAAAAGTGATTCTCATACTGTAGAGTGGTGTCATAGTATTTTGAGGTCATCATGAAGTCATGGTAGATACAGGTGAAAAATTCTTTGCTGCCAGAATTCTTGATGTACTTGACCTCCTCCCTTCCTTCCTAAATGGGTTTGTGTGCCTCTTCATGGATAACAATTTAAAATCAAATTATTGCCTAGATACCAGTATAAAGTTGTATTACCAGGTCAAAAAAGAAGGGACTTTGGTAACACCTGTGTCTCAGCTTAAATGTTATAATGATGACAAAGAAGAAAAAGTAAGAATTTTTTTGAAGCTTTGATTGATAGATAATTTGCAAGCTTTCTGAGAATCCAGTCTCAAAATAAAGGACTGCTTGCTTTGTTACTCTGGACAAAAGTAAAATGAAAGCACTTCTGCTGTTACCTGTAGAAGGGATCATTCTAGCAAGGTCAGTCTGTGTAGGAAAGGGATTGGAAGGAGGCTGAGTTGCTTGTTAGAGGGTACCTGCGAAATGCAGTCTTGATAGTGACTGCAATGTTAAGTGTTATTGGAGTAAGAAGATCAGTGGGAAGGGAGATCAGTCATTGACATTATGAATTTTATTTCCTTAGGTTTTTTTTCTTTCAAAATATCCCCATAACCCAAGAAGGCTCTTACTCTCCTGAGAAGGCTATAAAACCTAACTGAGCTTGATATGCTTCTTTCAGTTTACATGTCTGAGAAGAAAGAGCAGTTGGAGTGGAATCATGCAGTTCTCATTACCTGTTCCTTGCAACAAGGGAATTTGGAGGTGTAGGCAATAAATCTGAGAATACTTGGAGAAAGCAAATAATTTGTTCCTGTGCTTTTTGCACAGATTTCCTGCAGTTTAGCCTGCCTTGGGTTTTTCCATACAACTTACCCATCTGTGATGGTGTGATTTATTATGGAAGTCACGTGGCTGTGTTTAACTTTCTACTTTTCAAAAGGTGTTGACGTCTTACTACTTGTGTTCAAAATCATCTTTTCTTTTCAGAATAGCTTCCTCTTCTCTTGGGTCTGAGGAAATGCGAAGAGGTGGAATTAATATAAAGTCAGAGGAACTGTTCCATGGATCTGCTTCTTCTCTGGCTTTTTTGCCACTTTTTTCACAGTTCTTGCTGGTCGGAAGTGAGTTTGCTGGCCCTCTGATTCTGCTCTTGCCCAAATAGATACAAAGCTGTAGAGATCCCTGCGGTCTGTGCTAGCTTCCCTTCTTCTTGTTGTTTCTGCAGGATTTTGATTAGCTTTGATTGCGTCAACGTCATTGGGCCACTAAACCAGCACCATCCAGTTTGCATGATCTCTGCTCACTTCATTACCTTAATATTGAGAGGATCAACACTGTGAAGCAAATTGGGCTGATTTGCTTCAGTCCACTGAGATGTCAATAGCTACTGTATTCTGAGTTTGCCTTGTTCACTCCCTGGTCTATTTTCTCCTATTTGGCTGGAACCTACTGTACTTTGTACAGCCTCCAGCCCTTGCCTCAACGTGCTCTTAAGCTCATCTGCCTTTCGAGCTCTCTAGTGCCTTAATAGTCTAGGGAGGCTGCCAGTATGACTCCTGGCAGTTAATCCTATAGTGCTTTTTCTGATGCCTCACTCTTAGCAGCAGTGAGGACGTGTCAATGCCTGTTACCTAGGAATCTCTGTTGCACAAATCTGTTTAAGAGGGTTGCACCTAATGTTTGTTGCTTTTCCCATTACTAATAGGAATAAATGATTCCATCTTTGAAACAAGCATTTGGCAAGACCTCAGTGTGATGTATAACACAGGTAAAATCTAAACATCATCTAAGTGTTGTATCTGGGCTAATCGGGCACTAGCTAGAAAAGGCAATACATCAAGGTTTCTGTAAGAAATGAGAGTCATATTTCCTTTTCCTTCGGTTTTGTGTATATGTCATTTTTCCATTTCCATTGAAGGGGAAAGAGGTTGGAAACAAGGTAGCAACAGCAACATTAACTGTTCCTTTAGCATTTTTTTTGGCTGGCAGAGAGATCAAGACCTGCCACTTCCTAGAAATTGGGATAAAACGTTTGTACAGAGTAAGCTGAAAGCCAACTGCATAAATGAATTTATAGCACTGTTAGGAGGGGTTGGTTTTGATCTAGAAAGCAGAGGACAGGAAAATGAAAGTGCAGTTAAACAAGGAATGGACTCCTGTGCTTCTTAAAATCTCCACAAATTAAATGTCAGTGAAACTGAAAATAATCTTCCTACTTTTTTTTTTGCTAGCAGCATCATTGTAAAGCTCTAAATAGCGACAAGTCAGTGCTTTGTCTTTTCCCAACTTTTTTTATTAGTGCATGTACTTTACCTGTTCACATTGCATTAGAGAGTTTTCAGATCAACTCCTTATGTTTCTTATCCTTTTGTTTGAATCATTGAGGATACTATTTTCTGTTAATGTAGGTCATGCCCTCACAAGTAGTAAGGCTATCTCTCTGTGGACGTGAAGTAGTATCTAGCTCTAAAAAAGGAGTCTTAAACTAGAAAGTGTTTACTTAGAAAATGAAACAATTGAAAAAGGAGTGATAAATCTGTTACTTTTTACTTTTGTTAAAGCCTGCCTAGAATTCATAAGCTGGCAAGTCGGTTTTCCAGAAATGCATATATAAACGCATCTCATTACTGTAACAAAGTTAAATAGATTCACTGACACAATGAATAATTGCTTGAGTTTCCCAAAGAGGAGCAGGACCATTTTAAAGTTGTAATAGTTCTCCTTATATCAGTCAAACTTTTGCTGTGAAGGAGTGTGCAGAAATCACTTGCTCTGTAGAAAATATATATATATATATATATTTTGAAAGCAGTTTGGAATTATTACTACTGCTATAGTGGAAAGACATCAAAACAATAGGAAGGTGAATCATTGTATTGTACTTTGATGATTAAACCTATCCACAAAGCAGGGTGTAACTGAACTGGAAGAACATAGCCTGCAGGAGCAAAAACATTTGGCAAAAAGCGAGCTTGGAAAATTAAGAATTTATAGTAGTCTTCAGACTTTTCCATAAAAGGAGGCCGTAGGCTTTCAGCCTCAGCCCTCCTTGTGAGATTTTTAGACTATCATCAAAGTGTGTGTGAAGGGGTTGAAGAGTTGGAGCATTATCTGTAAAATTAATGTATCTTTGTAAATGCCTTCTACATGAACTGCAGCATATGTGAAGTGTGGATTCGGCTGGAAGGTGAGGTTGGCAGGTCCTGTATTGCATTGCAGAGTGTATACATAGAACATGCTGACTACTATCAGAAAGGATTTTGAAGTGTGGTGAGTCTTGGTCTTGTGGGCACGACTGAGGTGGTCTGAAATAAGCCCTGGGTGCCAAAAGTAAGGTGCTTTATTTCTGGCGTACTTTTGAAAGGCATATGCTTTTTACTTTATGATTCACTAGGGGAATAGGTGTAATACAAATGCATTGCTTGCTGTTTAGCAAAAGTTTTTTATCTGTTTTCATCTGAAACACAGTTTTTAACAGCGCGCTCTTCTTGTAAGTGTTAAATGATCATTTTTACAGAGGGGGAGTAGTGCATTTTTAACCTAATAAAGTAGTTTTGGCTTAAACTGGAAACTGCCCATGAAATCTCCTCCCACAGATGGTACTTGGCTTTTTGCTGTGACTTGAAAAGGTGTAAGGCACAAGCTTAAAAAAAATATAGAGAAAAGATGTTAATAGGGTGGTGAAGGGAAGAAGGTTTCAAACCAGTCCTGTAACAAAGGTGAAGTATTCTAGTCGCCAAAGTAAATGTCAGATCCTTAGCCTACTTTTACCACAAATAGATACAGGAAATACTCTTTAAACTCCACAGAGGTTTTAAAGTTAAATGAGGTGGTGACCATAAACAGAGTACTTTAGATGGTCTCTTCAAGGTAGTGATTATATGGTTTGCTCTGTGGTACTTTTAACAACCTTAATCTCTGTGAATCTATAATCTCATTAGGATTAAACCAAAATCTGACTAGATAATTAGAGTGAGCTCCAAACTGTGGTTTGACCTAATATCTCTTAGTGGTACAATTTCCATGTGAATGGATTGGCCCTGGAGCATGTGGAGTGTTGAGAGCCTTCAGCAGAGTCTCTGGGAGCTGAGGGCCTCCTGTACCTCAAATAATCTGCAGAAAATCACCTCAGAGGTTTTGCAAAGACTGCTCTTCTGAGACTGTACAAACTGGGGTCTGGGTCAGAAAATCTTAATGTCGCAGAGCACATTTTCCATTGAAGGTAAAATGTGTTTGCAGACCCTCCAGAGCACTTAGAGTTGCAGGATAGGTTGAATCCTGAAATGAGCATGCCTGTTACAGCAACAATATTCCATCTGTTTTGTCCCTTTTCTAGGGTTCATTTATCATGGACATGCATTTCACACTGTTTCCCTCACATAAATACAAAGTAACGTGTTGCAGTTTTAACTTTAAAATACATAATCACTGGTTGCATTACTCTATTGTCTTTCACCCCTGGGTCTGAGTGATTTGCAGATGTCCTTCAGCCGTGCCTGGCCACGTTATTTTGTGGTAGGCTAAATAATAGTATTACCATCTTGCATGTGTGAAGAAAGCTTTGCCCCCCAAGTCATACGGCAAGCCAACGGTAGGATTGGATCGCGACTCCTAGTTCTCTGTTCTAGCCACTGGATGAAAACAGACGTTACAGCCAGGAAATGCAAAATATCACTTTGCATAATGATCATAGGTCTATTATGTAGCTTTGCTTCTTTGAACTGTTGCACCGTAATTGGTAGTGCTTTGTATGTCCTAAGGCTCTTCTATAAATGAGAAGACTTGTACAATCTGCTTTTGGAGATCTGGAAGGGTTGAACCTCTAACCAGTAAGGCACAAACTGTAAAAAGTTGATTATGGCTATTTAAAGAATCTCTATTCAATTGAATTTTCTTCTATATGCTAGCATGATGCTGTCAAGTTTCCAAAGAGGCTGGTTGGTTTTTATCTTTCAGCTTCACACTATCCAGCCAAGTTCTGCACATGTTTCAGAGAGGAGTGGCAAAGATTAAAAGCTAGCTAGTTAGTCTCAACTACAGTCTGACAGTAGTAGAGTAGAATTAATTAACGTTTATATCAGATCTCCAGTGCTACTCTGACTTTTCAACTCTATTCAAGGATACTTTATGAACCACAAACCAAAATATTTACCAAGTATTTTGGATAGAAGTAAACTAATATGACACTTAAAAAAAAATTGCTGTGATTTTGAATGATTTGTGGTTTGTTTGGTTTTTTCCCAAACATAAATCCAATTCATAAAACAGTAGATATTGAGCAAGTTTCAGCAAACAGTAATAGGAATTTAGTAATTTTCATTCTGAGCTGCTATTAACAGAAGTGTTCTGCAGCAGGCTGTAGCTCTCCAGCTCCATTTCCCCTTTCTTTCTTACCTCTCAGCTTGTGAAACAAAGGAAAAGGAAACTTTGGGGTTTTTTTGTTTGTTTGTGTTTTAAATTTTTTATTAATTCACTGTCCAGATCTGGAATGATTATTTTACAGTTTTCTCTGCACAGAAGACTGTCAGCCCAGTCATCTTTGTGCAGTGATACTGGTTACAGATTTTGTTTGGATTATATGATACTGTTGAATTTACCAGAAATTAATTTTGCTGAGGTAGTTTTATGTTTTCTATATGTTGTGGTTTAACTTCTCATACTAAATCCAAAACACAGCACTAGGACGAAAATTAACTCTATCCCAGCTGAAACCAGGACAGTATATGTAATATATATAAAATAGTAAGTGTTCTCTGTGTAAGAATAACCAGGCAAAATACTTCCAACATCCATTTCATCAAGATGTGTGCTTATAATTTCCATTAAAGAAATTCCAGTGAGAAAGTTATTTCCCTCCTCTTCATTCCGGTATTATGAGCTCACTCACAGGAGGGCAGAGGGGTACCAGGTTTCGGGCCTAAATTCCTTTGCCAGAGGAATGTGCAGTGAGACACAGGTACAGGCTAGCTCCATGACATACTTGTTTAGAGGGGCCCTTCTGCAACCCGGCAGCTTACAGATCTCAGATTTACAGCACTTCTTTATCTGCATGTTTTTGTTTAAAAAAAAAAAAAAAAAAAAAAAAAAAAAAGAGAGAGAGAGAGACAGAGGGATTAATCTTTATGAAGAATGTTGTGAGTTTTCTTTAACTTTCAAATAATGGATATTGTTTCTTTTTTCATTCCCCTTTTATAGATAGGCAGTAAAAGTGTATTGTAAGACCCTTAAAAGTTGGATGTGATAGTAAGAAAGAAAGGTAGAGACAATTAAAAAACACTCACTCTGCTGTCAGATGTAGTCTATGCTGTTGGGTTTAACTGAGGTCAGTGAGAATTTAACCTGCACCTTACGTAGTATGTCATTTGGGGCCTCATTGAACTGATTATACTCAGTTTCTTTTGGAATTTTATTTAGTGTCTGGCATGAGTAATCCTTATTTTCCTTACATATTGAATGTCAGCGGCATCCTATGCCTGATTATTTAGATGTTACCTCACACTGTATCAAAGTAACACTAGTATCAACTTGTATCTTGAAAAAGTTGCAGAAGAGAACTGAAATGCTTCCATTGAATAAGTTCATCATAAAACTACTATGGGAAAGTAATTCAAATTCTGTTTGAAACCAGATTCCCTCTGTAAGATGAAACCACTACAATTCATTCAATTACTTGGCAGAGTTGTGAAATTTACTGTAATTGCTCAGTTTATATCCACTGCAGCCTCTGCTCTTGATAAGCCTGAAATCACTAACTCCTATCTGATGATATCAAGACACTGTAGCAGGATATTGACTTGTATTTTGTTTCATAGTTAGGGCAGGAAGCTAGTATTTTGCAGATAAAACATGAGGAGTTGGTTGTGGCGTGAGGAATAAGGAATCCTAGGTTCTATTCTCGGCTTAGCTTGATGAATGACTTCATGTAACTTTCTTAAATGCTCCATATCATGTTTGTAGCTATCTGTAAAATAATCGTGCATATGCTGATCTTGGTGGTCTGTATATCTATTTATCAAGGAAAGGAAAAATATATTTAATTTTTCTTTCAAGTCATTGTAGTAGAGAGAGCTGCTCTCAGCAGGGAAGATATACTTTAAGACAACTGTTGGTAACATTGAAAGAAATTTGGGGGGGGGGGAGTTGTATGTGTGCTTATTTGTGTTTTCCTCAAGTTTCCTAAGGTGATCCAAGTATTTTGCTTTCTTGATTTTCATCAGTAATCTACCAGCTCTTCTAATATGTATGAATAGAGAATCATAATAATAACATACAAAACACGCATTTTGTAAAAATTGATCTGAATGCAACTTTGAATTCAAGTTTTAATTTCACAAAACTAAAGAATTTACCTAAATCTTGTACTTTTCTTTACGTATATTCCCCTGAGGTCCCATGGGGCTGGTTAGAAATTAGGATTACATAAAAGCCTAGACTGTACCAAACAAATAGCATCTGTGTAAAGCAACAGAACAAAGTTGGTGTTACTTTGTTTTATTCAAGTTGTAAAGGCATAATGTAAATAAAAACGTAAGTAATATAGTATATTGCCTAGGGATACAGGTGATTCCAGATTTTTTTCTTTACAAGAGGGTTGGGTTTAAGAGCACTAAGGATTTCATGAGTCTTAATTGTACTAGCCCTAGAATGCTATTGTTTTAACAGTAGTACATGCTAATTTTTTATTTTAAAAAATCATGCCAATCTTTAGCAGTTCTGCAGAATTTCCAGCTTTGATTTTTATTGCAAAGATTTTTTTTTTTTTTTTCTTACAGGTGTTGGAATCATATGAAGATGAGAACATCCACTCTTACTTAAAATAAAATCTTGGTTCCTATCCCTAAATCTTAGACAAAAATTGAGGAAACTAGGAGAAAACAAAATGATCCTAAAAGTATCAGGTTTTCTTCCATAGCTTTTAGGTCAGGCGCTTGACTGTAGGGGTCTGTTATGTGACATCTGGATGTTTGACTTGAGCAGCGTTGAAGAAATTAGGAGAAGGTTTCCCTGAGGCTGGGTTATCTCAGACCTGTCAGCTGTGGGGTTTCTTGCATCTTTGTATGAAACAATTGGCACCCGGTGCTGTTGGAGTCAGGATCTCTGACAAGCTGGATGGAGGTCTGTTTAGATAGGGCTGGATTGAAGAGSGGGGGGGGGGGGGTGAATCATACTTTTCTGGCCTGCAGTATCTGCTGTGTTGGTTATGTCATGTTTGATGCACACTGGACACAGTTAAGTGTTCAGAACAAAGTTCAGCTTTTAAAAGACATTAATTAATTGTGCTCTCTCTAAATACTTTTTGAAATTTCTGTGTCTTTGGATGAGCTGGAGTTTGTGGGAGGAGAAAGGCTGTTAAATGGAGCGAGAAACTCCAGCAGAGAAGCCTGCAGTGCAGGTGCCAGGAATCCTGTTTGCTGTTGCCATTATCTGGCAGGAGGCTGTGCCTATGCCCTGCGTATGGGTGCATGTGTATGTAGAGGAGGGAGGAGGGCAGCTTTTATTGATGGTTCCTCAGCAAGCCTCTGTTATGTCCCTTTTTGCAGTTTAATGTATAATTTGGTGCAAACTTTTACACCTCCAACACAGCAAATGCAAGGTGTTTTGTTCAGTGTGAGGCAGGGAATGTTTCTGTAGCTGGTTTAAATCCAAATAAGTTAGACAACTTATACCTTAAGATAACTTATCTAACTAAATTAGGTAACTTCCTAGTCCATCCTTTATTTCCCACTTGCGCCACTGTGCAAGCCTATGTGCTTTAAAAGTAATCAACTTAAGTAAAATGTGTGCTTCCTTTCAGTTACTCTTTTTGTACTGTTTGTTAGCAAAGGTCTTAACCTAAATTCATTTGGTGAAAAAAATAATTTGAAACCTTTCTCAGGTCAGTACATTTGACTGAAATTTGATATTAATTAATTTAGCCTTGTTTGCTGAGTACCCGTAGTGTATAAGCTGCCATTGTTAGGGCACCTTTGCAAAATCTGAAATGAAATTTTTTCTTTTGAGTTCACTGCTCGTAGATAAGTGAGCGCTCATGTAACCTTTTGTTTGGTTTTCTATAGAATTTAATTTACAAACTTTGCTGGAAAATAACCTTTTGCCCTTATTAATGTATTCTGTACCACAAAGGAATCTGCAGGGTGTCAGGGTGTACAATGTACAACCCCTGCTCTTCAGTTTGAAGTTGTTGTTTGCCTCTGGGGGGTGCGGGGGGGGGGTTAGGAAGTTAACGTTTGGATCAGTTCATAGATTGAACTTTTAGCTCTCGTTATCTTTCTCCCACTGCAACTGTAGGTGTTGTACCCATCACAGCACAAGTTAGTCTGTGTGATGAATGTGGGAGTATAGATAGCTGTGAATTTTTTTTCTTGTGGTTAAAGGAAGGAAATGTAGCACTTATCAGAAGTCCAGAGCATGCAATTGTATTCAGATTTTACATTTCAAAAATACTCTTCAGATAGCACTTAGATCAACTTTGTTAAAAATCTGTGAGGTTTAATTACCTCCATGCACACATAAAGGAATATTTTTTTCTGTAACGTCACTTTGTGAAGCTGTGAGCTTTCTCACATTTTTATTACTACTTCTGTAATGCTCGCACCTGTGAACTCAGGTCACCAGATCTGACCCCACTGTACTCTCGTGCATGAAAAGTCAGAATTGAAATGCAATCCCTACACCAAAAGATTTGCAACCTGCCAGATACATGCAAAACCTAAAGAAATCATGGGAAAATATTGCTCAGCAAGGGGCAGTCTCTTCACACCAACTGTAGAATCGCACTGCTGCTGTTTAAGAAACTGTACCCACAGCTTTCTCTGGTATTCATTCTGTTTAATCATGGCAGCTCCTCTGCCTCTTAAAATGTAGAGAACGCTTGAGCTAAATGTTTTTCCTGGGTATAGATGTGGCAGTTCAAGCCTGATTTTAATTTAAAATCACTTATTGAAGTAGGAAGGTGTTGGTAATTAGCTAGCTGAGGAAAGTCTTGGAAACAATTGTCACTTCTCCAAAAACTGTTCTTTCTCCTCAGTCTTGCAACAAAGTAGCGGCAGGACGGTTAGCTCAGAGCACAGCTGTGCTTTATGCTGCTGGCATGTAAATAGAGGCCATAAAAAAGGAACCTTTCTGCAACAGTATTTTATTGTTAAGCTGATTGCTTAGATCATAAATCTTTTGAGTCAATGATCAGCGATCCAAAGGGATCATTCTCTTCTCTTCCTTGCAACAACTGAAGCATTACTCGTCCAGAAAACATCAAATTATTTCATATACTCAGGAAAAATCTGCCCCTATACAGCCAAAAAAAATACAGGAAACCCACTCAAGCCAGAAAATACATCTCGGTGTTCACTCTGGGAACAATACACACGCCTCTTACAAATAGAGAAATTAATCAGGGTTGTAATCCTTGGGTAAGATTAACATTAAAGTATCCAAAGCTATTATACTTGATTCAAGTAAAAATGCGTGTGGGTGTATGTTTATATACAGCTATTGCTTAGTTTTGACCTCTTGGAAATCTCAAAGGGCAGTAACAGCAGGTGGAAAGAGTTTTCAGGGTAAATTTGGCATCATATCCAGATTAGTTATTCAGTATCTCTCACTGACTTTTTTGATCTCTGGAAGAAGGTTGAAGGAGGAGAGGATATTTAGCCAATCTAGTTTTGAGCTAATTTATCCATTTAACTGAGGTGTGACTCGGAGAATGACCATTAGCAATCTGAGTCCTTTCATGGCCAAAGAAGGATGGTAAGAGTGGTAATTTGGAGCACCACGGTCAGATGACTGACTGACATAGGGAATGTAAATGCTTACCTCTGACACAAAGATCCTACGTGCTATGAAAAACACTCTTGTAAACTGGCATGTGGATGGGCAGTACATGAGAGATCAACAGAAAAGGGAGTAAGGATGGTACAAAGTACAGCTGTTCACTTATTCTTTCCTTGCAATGATACTCAGGCAACTCTAAAGGATTTCATCCGTGTAAACTATTTCTGTAGTCCCATTGCAGGGTGTGCAGCCTGTCCACATTCCATCACTCTGGGGAATGAGGGTTCAGGATAGTTATGCAGGTAGCAAAACCTAATATAGCCATTTTCAGATAATAAATAAAAGAGATGAAGCAAGTGTCATGTCATTGTGGAGTACAGTGTATTAGACTCCTGCAGTGTTAGTGTTTTGTTTTGCAGCATACCAATAAACATTGCACAGCACCTTTGAATGGGTAGAAGAATATATGATTTTCTCTGAAACAGTAAGGAATTTTAAGAGGGACGAATATAATTGTTTGTCTTGGAATATGACCAGGATGCAATGTCTAATAACTCCAATATCTCTGGTTTCCTAATGGCCACCAGATGCTGGGACCTCTGGTTTTTATCTCATTGGAAAGAAGGGCTAAGTCATCAGAACCCCTGATAGCTCAGGATAGACTGAGAGATAAATGCTTCCTGCTAATTCCCAGCCCTGCCTGTCCTATCGCTCACGTTTCTGGTGAAGCTTCTTATGACAACACGGTTGTGCTGAGATTGGGATTTTTTTGACGGGGTTAGGTGCAAAAGGTTGCAGCTTTCCTGTGAGATACACACATTCCTTCATGTCAAGGCAAGGCTTATGGTGATTATTGTCATAACAAACACAAAATACATCTAAACACATTTCTCTCAAATATTTAAAAAATACTTGATCTCTCCCTCAGGAATAACTTAATGGTCAGTCTTTAAAATGAGGATTTGTGCTCAGGGATGAATTCAGAAGTAGTTTTTGAGCCAGAATTAATTAGAAACCAGCTTGCTGCTTGTAATTTCAAGGGGGGATTTAGTGGGTGACCTTTCACTACTAGTTCTCTTCTTTCCATGAGCCTTCTCTCTTGCCCTTTTTTTTTCTTTTTTTTTTTTTTTTTTCCCCATTGAGAAAGCAATCAAATACTTGACCATGTGCAAGAAAATGTGTTTCGTGAAGTTTTCTTCAGAAGGCTTCCTTCTGGGATATTTTGCAAATCTATGTGTATTTGTTGGCCTTGTAAGGAAAATATATAAACAATAATGTTCCTTCTTCAGTCTAAGTGATTCTGTTGCACTGTTTTGTGACACCTTCACTCAGGAACTTGAGGAACAATAGGCTGTAAAATACTCTTGCAGACTTTTAGTCAGTAAGGATATTTTAATGCTTTAATATTGCTAAATAAATTAATTTCCCTCACCTCTTGGGTTCGATAGTGATTATATTACGTTACACACTAGCAAGAGGGTAAAAACAATCTTGTTTGTGAATTGGAAAACATGTAACATTTCTTTAATACAGTCATTTGTCAGAAAGAGAACGATAGTGCATTGTTTTTGCTTTCTGTATTTCTTTAGCTATCTAGATACGTGTAAAATACATAACCAGACATGTTTTAGACACATTAAATAACTTTATCATGTTATATTTATTAAGAAATGTTGTGCTGGCTGTGACCAACTACCCTTGATTATAAAGAAAACAAATCTTTTCTTCTGAACTTTCCTTCTTGTATGTTGTGTGGCCAGAAATGTAAGTCTTGCAGCCCCTGAAATTTTGGACACTAGCTAGTGTTCAAAAGGAGGATGAACAGCGACTGTAGTTCCCTTAGCCCTCAAGCAGCTGGTTCATGTTTTCAGCCATCACGATTATCTATAAATACAGGAACTGACCATGTATCTTCCAGGTGAATAAGTAGGAACTTTCTCTTTCACCACTGTTTTGAAGTACCATATGCCACAGCAAATTCCATATGCTGTGCCATGCATCTTTGTTAATTGGGCTTGGGGAGTCGTGCCAAAAGCATAGTCTGTTATCTCTCTCCTCTTTAGTGGTGAGTGGGACTAGATGTGCAGAAAAAGCTACCGGTATTGTGGGACAGTAATGAGTCTGTTAAGAGTCTTCCTACCACCTGCTGTGCTACAGGATATTGCACTCCAGCTTCTGCACAATGTAAGTGCAGTGAATGGTTCACATAAACTCAGTCAGACCAGGAGCAGAAAGAGGAACCTTTCAGTCATGGTCCTCCTCTTTCAGACAAACTCTAGGAAAAGTTTTCTGATCGTGCATTTATGACTACTGTACATTTTTTGTTCCTCTTTTTAAAAAAATATCAGAGGTCAGCAGTAGCTGCAAACTAGAGCAGCGAGGTTTCTAGTGGTCCTGTTTATAGGAGGAAATGGGGAGAGGGGGAGAGTCAAATTGCTTAGGGAAATGCATCTACTTATCCTGGAGGAAGAATGTTTAAAGATGAACTTGACTGTGCAGGTCTGAAGTACACAAGAAAAGTCTGTGTCCTGGGGAATGCGGTGAAAATCGTACAGCACTTGTGTGGAGGTTGAGAGTAAGGTTGAATTTACAGTGGATGAACATGAGAGTGAGGCTGACTTTACAGTGGATGTATGGAGAGGTGCAATATCTGTTGGTGGGAATGGAAAAGCTACTTTATTTATTTTTACTACAAGTGCCAGTACTGTACTTTAGCAAGAACTTCTTTAATCCTTAATGCCTTGTAAATGAGTTTCATATACCTCAGCACTTGTGGAAGAGCTGTGAGCAGATTGAATTTTTCTTCTGTTTTTTTTTTTTTTTTTTTTTTTTCTTTCTTTCTTTCTTTCATTCCCCTCTCCTTTCCCTCCCTCCAGCTAAATTCCAGCCCACATCTGCCCTTCCAGTGAAAGCTTAAAACCTTTTTTCCTTCTGTGTGACCTTTGCCCTTCCTCTAAGCAAGCGCTAGAGAGGGCCAGAGCATGGGCCAGCAGTCTTGTCCATCTCCTCCCAGCAGCAAGAGTTCTTCCTGAACAAGGGCAAAATCCAACGAGAAAAACAGGATGCACATTCAAGCCAGTCCAGCATATGTTAAAGCCTTGACACTTGCAGGGGACTGAAGACTGGGAGCTGCAGCTCTTGAAAAATACTTCTGAAGTCAAAATGATTGAAGCTGATTTATATATTCAGTTAGGTCTTATGAATCCAGTTCAGCATACATGAGCCATAGGTTGATTGTCAAGATAGTACAGAATGACTAAAGAAATGTATTTCCTCTATTCAAAATTCTGGTTTAAACCACATGAGAAATGGGTATTTGTTTAAATGTCTTAGAAATTCATGGAAAGTCTTGAGATTTGTAGATCCCAGTCAGTCTCTGCATCCTCTGTAAAGAATGTGATCTATGGCAGCTATTGGAAAAAAGATCTTAGATATGGGAACTGTGAACATCTAACTTGTACTGTAAAAGTTTCACAGGCTTGAATACAGCTCCTTTTTTTTTTTTTTTTAATATGGGAACTTGAACTCTGAAGGCTTAAGATTTGGGAGAGTTGGGGGTGTGAAGAATCTTAAGATTGCTTCTTCCTTGTAATCACTTTATATCCCGCAGAGGTCTTTAGTCAGTGGTAAATGAAATCTTCAAAATCTTAAATCTGTTTGCCTTATGGAAATGTTTGTAATTATGAGATGTTGACACTGAAGTTGCATGCATTGTTTGTAAAGCATCTTGAGCCTAAAAAGTAGGTGTTTTGAAGGTGAAAAATATTCTGATCCCCAGCAATGCTGGGAAGTTCTGATGTAGGAGGCACATCTTCCAAAAGATGTATTTCGTTACTGCTGAATGCTCAGAATACTTCAGGGTTAAATTTACATGACAGGAGTATTCAAACAGAACTTTTCCTTTGTTCCAAGTTAATGCATGTATCTACTGCACAGTGTAGATAATGGGTTTTGCTCAGAAATATAAGTTAGCAAAGGTATGTGAAAAGTTGAAAGTTCTTTGTATTCTGGCTCTTACTCTTTCTGTATGTACCATTCTGATAGTTTTTATAAAGCACAAAAGCAGGGAGGGATAGTTTACAGTGTCAAAGCTGTGAGGTGGCTACCTCTTTGTCTGTTTTGGGGTTTTGCTGACCTACGCTAATGCCAGGCTCATACATTTGCTATGTTATTTAGATCTGTTAAGAGGTAAATTTGTCTCTACTTGTAGTTACTAAATTTAAAGGGGCTAGGTATAGCTCTGGGAAGTTGCTCAGGTGAAAAAAGAGGTCAGTCTTTGAGGTACTGAGAGATTGTTTGGCCTTGAATAGCTTTAAATGACCCATTACATTGTGGTAACACGTTTTGTAATGAGTAGAACTGTGGTCCTGTATAAAAAAACATGGAGACCATTTCTGCTATATGCTGGACATAATCAGTACTATACTTTAACTTACAGTGCCAAGATATGCAAGGATACTCTAATTAATTTTATGTATTCTATTCTTGTCAGTGTCAAACAAGTCAAAACAAACATGAGGCTGAAGTAGCAAAAATGAGCCAAACGTATTCTTAGTTGTGTTGACTTCAAAGTCTCTGCTTGCATCAGTTGTGAATTTGGATCCAAGACTTCATGCAAATATATATCTTTCTCAGAGACAAAATAAGGAGGCCAGGTGAACTGTGTGTATTTTCTCTCTCCCTCTCCTTCCCTGACTCTCTTGAGTTTTTGAAAATGTAATGTCTAAGAATGACCTGAATATTGGGGAGAACATATAATATTCATACAAGATCGTGTGGAAATTATTGGCCAGTAAGACTCTTCAGATGTCCTAGTGAAATCAGAGTTAAATGCGTATGTGGTGAGTAGCTCTAAATGCGGTGATACTTAAGTGTTGTTATTGACAAATTTTGCTCCCTATATTTTACTTCATATGCTAAGCAAAGAAAGAAAGAATGTGGAAGGGGAGGAGAATGAGTTCTTCAAGAGTGGCAGGGAAGTGGGAACCTGTGTATATTACCTAGGCTAGCAGAAATGTTTAAGAATTTGATTATTCTTAGAAGAGATGCTATTTTCAATTCAAAGGAACTGTATTTAAAAGATCCCAAGGAGGGGGGGGTTGTGTTAAAAAGATCTGAAATCATCACATTTCATCTGCTGGTATGCAATCATTCAATCTGTGGTCAAGGATACTTTGAAGATCAAAAAGCCTGAGCATTTGCCTGTATTCTTATGCTTCTAGCTTCAACTACTTGATTTCTTCTGCTGCGTTCAAGCTGGGTAGAAGTCACAGAACATCTAGTTCTTCCAGCTATTGAACTGAATGGGGAGATTTTATGATTTAAGATGCCCTAGAGTGTCTTCGCTGTTTAACATGTCAGTGTTTGTAAAACTGTCCTTGAGCTGTCTTCTTTAAACATGCTGTTCAAATTCCTCACTGGAGACACAGAAAGCAATCCTAACAGATATCCCTGACAGAATTCTGTTTACTTTGCTTAACAGCAACACCATATATTTGTTTAAAGACAGAAAAGATACATGTACAAATGAAGGCAGAATTGGCCTAATCAAAATGTGGGTGGGTGGAAAGTGAATAACCTTATTCTGTGAATGAATGTAAATTACTGTAGTATGGTGTCTTTAGATGATAGCCTCCCGGATGTGTTCTCATCATTGTTTGCATCTGATCAGTTCCTGTTTTCTGAAAACACTTGTTTGCTTCTCATTGCTGACATAAAATGAGTCTTGGAAGATGGTCTACTGTAAGAGAAACAGCCTTGAGTCATAATGAAAGTGCCAAGCTGGAATCAAAAAAGTCAGAGTTTTGATTGTGGAAGTGCTGTGTGACCATGAGTCATTTTTCTAACTCCCCTCTGCATTTCACTCTGCAACTGACAATGGGAATAGTGATACAGATGAAAAGCTGTTGGCTAACATTGATGAAGTATATAGTATTTCCAACATACTTTAAGCTCTAAATATCAGCAGATGCTATGTATGGAGAAATATTTTGCCAGGAAAACAAGTTTAGAACATCTAACTGTGCTGACACTGACTTATAAGTTGTCCTCAAGTCTTATGTTGCATCTGCACATTGATTTTACAGTGGCAGTCTCTGATTTCTGCGATACTATTTCTGTTGGTATCCTAAAATCAACCATTAGAAAAGGTATTTGCAGAGGAGAGGAAGGAATCTAGCAAGGTAAATTACTTACCTAAAATATTTTTGTGCAGTAGAGTGCGGTAGGTAGAGAAGAGTTTTTAATGCAGCCCAAGGATTTGGACAGTGCTAAAGCTTATCTTCTACAACATAAAGCAGTACAGCACAATTGCAAAACCATGGAGAGAGAGATGTATTTCTGGTGATGCTCCAGCAATGTGTTAGGAGAGTGTACTCCCTGTTGGTCAGGAGGTTTTGCAGAAGTGTGATTAAGATGATGTTTATGTCGGATGCATTTAAGTATCATGTCTTTGGGATTACTTAACACTGTTAAATTATGTTCAGGATAAATTATGCTTTGTCTTAAACTAGTGGACGCTCCCAAGAAATCTGGGATGGTGGATTCTCTGCTGAACTACTTTTACTTTCTGACATTAGTGGTAGTTTGTCATTTTTGAACTAATATGAAATCAGAATTAGGACCTATGTTTCTTTCACCCTGCTGTCCACTTTTAAGCCAGTCACCTATGCTGGCTTTTGCTAGTCCGTTGCTTCTCTGTTTAGTGAAACAAATTATTTACTAGCCTTCAAATGACAAGGAACTGAAATCTCTAGGCAAGATCATAAGGAAAGACATCTGATACCTGGCTGTCATGTGTACTGGGTACCTTCATCCCAGCTGGAGATCAGGTCCTCTTAAAATTGTAACCACTGAAACAAAGGGCCCCGTCCTCTATGATATTCACATGTTCTCATGTACATAAACAGTAAAATTTCACTCAATTTATTTTTGAAGTGCCATTTGAACCTGGTAATTGAGCCAGTTTTCAATACATCTCACTGTCCGCTTGTCTAGCCTGTGCTTCATCAGTTTCTCTATGGGGATGTTATGGCAGGCAGTGTTGAACGCCTCACTGAAGTCAAGATAAACAACATCCACTCCTCTACCCTCATCCATCAAGCCTGTCATCTCATTGTAGAAGGCTATCAGGATGATTGAGCATGATTTCCCCTTCATAAATCTGTGCTGACTGCTTCTGATTATGTTCTTGTCCTTCATGTGTTTGGAATTGGTTTCCAAAAGGATTTGCTCCACTAGCTCCCCAGGGACTGAGATGAGGCTGACTGGCTTGTAGTTCCCCAGATCCTCCTTCTTGCCTTTCTTGAAGATAGGAGTGACATTTGCTTTCTTCCAGACCTCAGGAACCTCTCCTGATCACCGTGACTTTTCAGAGATAATCAAGAGTAGCCGTGCAACATCAGCCAGCTCCCTCAGCACTCATGGGTGCGTTTTTCAGGTCCTATGAACTTGTGTATGTCCAGTTTGTTTAAATGCTCCCTATCCTGATCCTCCTCTACCAAGGATAGGTCTTACAGACTGCAACCAGTATCTAAAAGATGCTGGATCCACAAGCAGGTTAAAATTCACAAGGGGGCTAAAATGTTGGCTTTGTAAATGTGGTTACGAAATGAACGAACATTGCTATTGTGATTTAGTTTATAAAAGGACCTAAGGTGACCTTTAAAACATCTGCTTATGAAGAGAGGGTGTTAAGCAGGACTACAGGCCAGAGCACTTTGTTCTTGAAATGACATTTTTGGAACTTTCATTACGAGGACTGGCTGTTCCTTGCTTTGAGAGAGGTCTCTACAAAACCTGACATGTTAAATTCCTCTCCCATACTCCTGCTTCTCTGGGCTGCTGTACTCCTGCCATATGCTCAGTCAGAAGGATTATTTGCTTATAGGTTTGACAATAACAGGAAAGCTATTCAAATGGTGAAAGTTTACTAGTGCTGTACAAAAGTGTTTAGTCTTGGCTTAACTTCCAAGAGCTGAGGCAAGGAAGTTTATCAATCTCAATGTAATTATTTACTGTCTTATGATGGTGATTTTGATGGTCTAGTAGCTAATGCATTGCTGGGAAAAATGCTCCTCCACCATATGTAGTCTTTAGTGATTCCAGTCTTGGAACAGCATCAGTAGTTCCTCCACACCACGGTTCAGTCTTGAGACCACTAGATTGGAGTACATATATGCAGTGACTGCTGCCCTGCCTAACGTTGCTTTGAGCCCCTGCTAGCATGCTGCAAGGTTAGCACAGCAACTCCTTCCTTGGTGTGTTTACCCAGTTATCTTCTGTGTCAGATCCACCCACTGCTCCCTTCTCTACATAGCTTTTGGTATGGATTGAAATGAAATGTAAAATCTTTCATAGTATGGGAAGAAAGTAACCCTGAATAGGATTAAAAATACCTGATCTTGAGAGCTGAATAGCTGTGGGACCTTTCCAGTGCTTGGGCAGGAGATGACTGGGAGGAAATCCCGAGTGCCAGGGAGCAGCAGTGTAACAAGTACAAGAGATGGAAAGTTATTTTTGTTCCAGGATCACTAATAAGAGATAAAAAGGAAACAAGGAGCTGAGTATGTAAAGTTTTTCTTTCCTAAAATGGAGTATGTTTGCAGAGGTCTATCTTTAAAATCTAGGTCCTCTCTTGCTGCTGGTAAACATGAAGGTACCCGCAAAAAGACATTTAAGTATTGTTCATGGCTATTCCCTATACATAGCTTTAAAATGTGGGCTGTATGGAAATTTTTTTTGTAGTTTTTTATATATATATATATATATAGTGGTGTGTGTGTGTGTGTATATATATATGCAAAAATACAATTTCTGGTGCATGCACAAGGTGCTTTGTCTAAATATTGACTTAGGGTCAGGCACACAGTATAAAATACTCCCCCAAGACACAGCCTATACTCAACCACCGGATAAAATGGCATTTGGACTTGCCTGAGAAGGACATTTTGATAACAAGCCCAGTCTTGCCTCTGTTGGAGTCAGCCAGAAGTTTCCATTGACTTCGCTGAATGCAGGATTCACAAGTACTTGCAAATCTTTAGCGAGGTCAGATTCTTTGCCCCTCATGCCAATGCACCCAGCAAAGACAAAGACTAATCCTGCGAAGAGCTGAGCCCATCAAAGTGAGGGAACTAAATACAATTGGATACTTAAATTCAAACCTTGCATCCCTTGTCTTCTATGAAGTGCAGTCTTATATTGCATTTAATCCAATCTAAGTGTGGGCTACCCTATGTCCTGATTATGGTTTCCTGCCTCCCTTGTGTTGGATCAATTGATCATAGGGTGAGTTGGATCAGCTTATTGTTCTGACAGAAAACTAGTCCCTGCTGATAATCTGACCTGCTGTTACTAGCAGACTCACATGATTGCTAGCTCTGAAGAGGTGGGAATGGGGAGCGACAAAAGAGGGGGAGAGGAATCTGAGAGTGGAAATGAGATTTGGGGCAGCAGCCTGCAGTCCTGTGGAATTAATGTGAAACTAAGGATAATTGTATGAGTAAAAGTTATCAAATCAAACCCTCAGTCTGGCCTATTCAGGTACTAAACACTTACTCAAACTTTTATTGACTGAGCACAGTGAAGGGACCAAGTCTGCTAGAATTGTGGCAGTGAAGATACTCTTAATGTTGTTGCAGCAGATGTGTTTTGTCCCTTATATTTAAGGGCTAACATGGCACCAGTTTCTATTTGCATCAGGCTGAGACAAGCCTAAATGTACATGTTATTTTCTTCAAGGAAAGTTTCATAGCTATTTAAACACTGTTCTAAGTAATTACTAAAAAACATTCCATCCTTTCAAAAATCTTTTCATTGACCTTGTTACTTAAATTTCACATAGAGGAAGGAAGAATTATAGCAATACATATTGATGTAGCTTGGGTGGGAAAGGTGGAAAGAATAGTTCAAGGTACATTCATGCTGGTTTTTTTTTTTTTKTTACCAACTTTCCAGTCACTTCATGTCAGGACAAATACATGATGACTTCAATGGAGAAGTATTTATAATCAAACTGTATATAATAATTTTCCTAAAGCAAATGAGTAAGAAGCAGAAATTTTAACCTCAGAGTACTGTACAAATAAAGAGGCCCTCTCAAACAAACATGCTTTTTCTGTCTAGTGCCACTGAAACCAGATAGTGCTGCATGTCTTTGTCTCATAGGTGATACTGTCGCAGAAATACCCAAGAGGTGTGTGGTGGAGGTTGGTGCTAGCAGGATGCTTTCAGGGACTGAAGAACTGTACAGCTTTTTCTCACTGTTGCTTGATATGCCACCTCTGGAGCATAATGCAGTGCCTATGTTGCATTGTAGGTGTCCTCAGAGCTAGGGCCTAGAGACTCAGTCTGACTGTTGAGATGCATATTGGCAAGAAGGTAGAGGAGCACGGGATGCCTTAAGAAGCCTGGCTGCTCTGAAGGTTCTTACTCATGTCATTTCTCAGTGGCAGTAAAGGATGTGACTACTCACTGAAGCAAGGATGCTTGATTGTGTATGCTGGGAAAAAACATAGTTTTGCAAGTTACATTTTGCTGCTATTTAAAATTATTTGTTTCAGTTGGAGGTGTTTTCAGTTTTTTTTCTCCATAGTAACTGCTTGAAGAAATTCTTCATAATTACTGTGTTCCGCTCCAGAGTTAGGTCTATTTTATTTGTGGTGGATGCTTCTGAACTTTAAACTTTTTTGAGATCTTTTAAAAAGGAAAGGTCTCTATAAATAGTTGTTGCACTCACAACCCACTTCCATGCCATTGACTCCAGGGAATAACTAGAAGGTTTCTGGGCTAGAAAGTTGCACTCCTCTGCCATTGCAGGTGACTGGTAAGCATGCTGAGAAAGAAATATATTTGTGTGTGCAGGTAATTAAGGATATGTGATAGTGCATATAATCTGTTGTGAAGGGCTTTTGAATTTTTTCTTGTGTGGGGCTTTTAAGCAAAAGGAAATTGTGGAGATATATTTTAATGATTTTCTTATTTAATTAGTTGTTCTGAAAATTTTTCTCTGCCTCATTGTGTTGTGAGCTCAGATAAGCAGTCCTTTCAAAGAAAATTATCTACTCTTCCTTCTACGTATTTCAGGTCACTAACGTTAACTTGAATAGAGTTGAATATTCGTGATTTTTACCTAGAATTGTCCTGTGCATATTTTAATAGGCTGTCCTGCTGAAATAGTCTGGCTGGTGTACTGGATGTCTCTGATCTGTACTCTCAGTTTCTGCATGCATTAATAATGCTATACAAAGTGCAGTAATGATGCATGTAGTAGGAAGCATTCTCACTCTTATGTACTGACTTTCTCCACTAGAATGGCTTTTATTTTGTTTGTAGGCCTGTAATTCTAACACTATTTTAATTTTCCTCACTAGATTAAAGATTTTCAGCTTTTCCTGCTGTTTTTCCTCTATGCAGAGAACAATCATAGTAAGAGTGAAAAACAGGGCTTTCAAGACATAGCTTGTTTTCTGAAATTGATTTGAAATGGCTTTGACATCTTCAAGAATCTGAACCAGAATTTGTGGCTGGTTGTTTTGGGGATTTTAATTATTACCATTATAGTAGAGAATATTTCCTAGAGCTTTTGTAGGTTTCTTGGATGTTTGTGTACTGCAAGCCCAGGAAGGTGATGTCTCTGCCTTGTGTGCATTTACTATTTCCCCATCGATCCATAGCTGAAATAAAAAAGGAGCTAGGGAAGAAAGGAGGCTGGGGAGTCTAATAAAATGTGTTCATTGGCAGAACACACCTGGTCTGTTCAAAATGTGGGTGAGGCAGCTGTGGTCTGTAATTATAACCTGCAA
Source organism: Phoebastria nigripes (assembly GCA_035582835.1). Taxonomy (NCBI): domain Eukaryota; kingdom Metazoa; phylum Chordata; class Aves; order Procellariiformes; family Diomedeidae; genus Phoebastria; species Phoebastria nigripes. Next base: position 1,390,290 of record JAYKAV010002220.1, read on the forward strand.
GGTAATGGCCAGGTCCATCTGTAGGTACGTGACTGCTGTAATCTTACAGCTCTGGGAGTCACACCTGTTGGGAGCTGATGAGTAAAATCATCTTCTAAAAAGCAAATGTATTTAATCTGACGTTACCTAAGTAACTGTGGCAAGGAGAATAATTCTTACCGGACAGTACAAAGTATAAATTCTTTCAACGCCTGCCTTTTCAGAAGTTCCAGGGAATAAGAAACTTAACTTAAATTTCAGTGTATCTCTTGTCCAGATCTAAACTCTCTCAGTATTGCTCCTTAATTTAACCCTTTCAAAAGGCTCTGCAGTGGGAGTGAGGCAGCCCTTCATCTGGATGGGAGGAGGAATATAATGCATGGCCTGTGGGCTCCCAGTGGCTGGTGCTGGACATACGTAACACTAAAAGAACAAAACAAAAAAAGCCTTATCTATGCTAAGGACCGTGCAACACAAATAAAATTAGCCATCTTTTTGCAACATGGTGCTCTGGCTGTCACCAAGCAGCTCAGCTCCACTGTCACCAGGGCACCTGAGAAGCCTAAGAACAACCAGAGAGGAAGGAGGTGCTGGAGCAGGCCTACAAGGAGGCAAACAAGGAGGAGATGAAGGAGTAATGCTACCACATTGTGGAAGATCTGGCCCCACGGACTTTAGTGCTGTGGATGCTTCCTGGGGCACACAGCGAACTGCCTAAACGAGGCTACAATGGGGGCTGGCAAGGCAGTCATGGGGTCGTCTTCCAGAAATGTGTCTTCCTCTGCCTGTACTACATGCCAGCACCAAGACTTCCCATTCCAAGCAGTGGGACTGAGATCCCTTCCTCTCAGACTGGCTGAGTGCAGCGTCCCCCTCCACTAAGTCTCTCCTGTATAAGTAGGAGAAATGGGAGTTAAAAAGCAACCATGAATGAGTCAGTGTGGAGTACAGTGTTGTACTTCTCTATGGTTTTGAACTCGTTATTACATGACTGCTTTTGAGCTGGTTAAACAGCATGTTGATACAAATGCTTGGGTCATTCCTAGACTGGGTCTTCTAAGGAAAATAAAGAGAATATAGAAAATCTCTCTGGAAAGCAGTGATATAAACCTAAAATCAAAAACAAAAGGCAGGCTGCCATGATGAGCCATAGTCTTGAAATATTTTCCCAAGTTGCAATGCATGTAAATATTACCAAACCTGTTCTGATGGCTAGGGCAGAGCTAGCTTTGGGAAATTCAGTGCAGGTCTGCAAGTTTTCCATCAACTCAGATGGATAGGGTTTCTTTTTAAAGCTAAATTTCCTGATTTTCCCACAAAATTTCTCCCACAAAATTTCTCCAGATTTTCTTCTTTAGGATAGTATATTATCCTGGAGGCCATCCCTTTTTCCTGGTGGTTGTAGGATCAGAATTCTTAAGTGTGTCATGTTGCAAGTGTGAATACCCTGAATCAAGTGACAGGGCTGCAAGAAGGGTGGCTTTCATTGTGTTGTATGCTGCTGCTTTTTGGGGCAGGGTTGGTGTTGGGGGGAATTCAACAGTGTCTTGGTAACAGGCTCCAAAATCAAACGAACTTGTGCAAGGCAAATTTACAGTGTGCCTTTTCTCCTTTAAAAAAAAAAAAAAAAAAAAAAAGCTCACTGGCAAATAATCTGAAAGAACCCAACATCTCAATAAGATGTGGTCCCTCCCCTCTGCTCGTGTTCTGAAAGGGACCATTGTTTCCAGGTTTCAAGGTGGGCTCATTGACTTTCATGTTGCCATGGAACCAGCATGTTTTTCTTCCTGAATGATACTTGCTTGTAATCTCAGAAGCTTTTTCGGCAAATTAACACAGGTGATTTGTGAGTGGCCTTGGTTGGACTAAAGGCCAGTGAAGGACCTGTTTGATTAACCAGATGAAGAAATATAAGGAGTGAAAATAAAGTCCCGGGATAAGCCTTGGTTGAAAGAGGGTGGGCAGATAACCAGAAATGCTGTTAACTCCCAGTTTTTATTCTATGTAACACAGAAAGGCTGATGTTGGATTTACATGCTGGTAGGCTTAAGTACAAGTAAAGCAAATAAAGCTCTTTTAAACCTTAGAATTTAAAATCCACAGCAGTACTATGGACTTAACTAGATTAAAAAGGAATGGTAATTCATGGCCTACACAGTTAAAAGCAAGATGATGCTAACTTGTTTAATAAAACCTATGCATACATTTACATATTTTTCTCAATACATATCAACATACCATCTAATACAACTGTGTTTAAAAATTTAGGTTGAATAGTTTTTTCTGCCAAAAAATGCTGATTCAGTGAACTTGAGGAATTTGAGGCAATGGACCAGTTTTTGTTGACCTTTTGTACAGGAAATTATAAATATTTTGATAAAATCAAACCACTTTGCATCTAGTCCTGTCGTAGAACTTTCATGTTTAGATATTCAAATCAAGATTGGATGATTTCCTGAAAGATACATTGTAGTTCAAACAGGAATTAAATTGGGAGATGGTACAAGATGATTGCAGAAGTCCTTCTGATTTTGTAGCACTTGAAAATGTGTATTTGACTCTTGAGCTGGGAGGTTCATTCTGGCTGAGGCCAGGTTGGTCTGGTATGGCCAGCTTTGAGCCAGGGCTCAGATGGACTTTGCTTGGGCCCAGACTGACTAGTGTGGTTCCACTCACGAGTCTTTGTGCCACATTCCCCAGCAATCCAGAAGAGAGAGAGTTTAGAGATGGAGTGGCATGATATGAAGACGGGGTGCCAGCACCAAGCCAGCAAACCATCCTGCTGGGGAAAGAAGTGTAGCATCACTGTGAATGAATCTGCTTAAGTCTGGCAGCGCTGCCCAGTACCAGTTCAGTGCTGGAAATGACAGTCTTGGGCTGTCAGGGTGGGTGATACAGGTGCGTATCAATTTGGCACTTAGTAAAACATGGTGATTTTTCATCAGTATTGTGTTAGACACATTTTCTATTGGTTCTGAGATAGTCCTTGAATTGCTGAGCATGCTCTCGTCTCATTGAATCTCTACAGGTTGATCAGTGCTTTGTAGGACTAGTCCCTGGTGGGCCCAGTGTCAATAGAAACAGTTCCTTTCTCTGCCTGGCATTTCTCTGAGTGATATCAGTTGGAAATATCTGAGTCTGTTATTTTAACAACATCTGTTGTTTCTTGTCACAAGCTATGGTATTTTTCAACTGGAGCTAGTGTAAAAGTTAGAATCCAGTTTATCAATTAGGGAAAAAAATGGAGTAGTCTTTTCTTAAAACAGTACAACTTGAAATAGTGTGCAAATGAAAATTTGGTCCTTTTATGTCTGTGGTCACCTGTTTTTTTATTATCTCACTTTCCAGTTTAAATTCTGTAGTCTATTCCATTTTTATGTCCAAAAGTCTCACACTAAAAGAACATGGGACAATGAGACAGGCTGTAAAAAAACACATAGGAGAAATTAGTAACCAGTATAGAGAAAAATCGTTCGTTCTTCCATTAGACTTTCTACTTATATTTGTTGTGTTGTTATGATGCTTGTAGCCAAAAAAAAAAAAAAAAAAGCTTCTTACGTTGGCAAAGTCCTTGAAAAAAGTTGTTTGGAATAGTGTGGGTGTTAATTTCTCAGAAGAGACATCTGTGCTTAGCTAGCATGTTGCACAACTAGACAGTAAATTTTTTTCTCATAGCACTAATCTTCATTCCTTCTACACTTTTTTGTGAATTGTTGGGTTTGCTGTTCTGAGTGATAATGTTCAAGGTTGGATATAAAATTACCAAGAATATTCTAGTAGTGTGCTTTCTACATTGCATATACAGCACCTCTCAGTCTCATTGGTAGGCGCTGTATGTGTAGCGTAGATCATCCATTATCATGCTATGCCTGACAGCTAAGAACAAATAAATGCACTCAAATTAAGAACAATTTAGGAATTTTGAAAGCTTAAGATGAGGTTTTTGGTGGTACTGATTCCGTAAGATAGTACACTATGACAGTGTCCATTCTGAGCATTAACTCTCTTTTTTTATTTTTTTTTTTTTATTTTTTTTTTTTAGCAGAACTTATTTTGAATATGGTGGCAACTGCTTCTTAAATGAAAAGCCTTACCCTCCAAGTCCTCCATGTTTGAGCAATTCTAACTCTCCACAATAATGCAGTCAGTCCTGAGGGACTGCTTGAGGGAGAGGATTTATAGAAGCGGGTCACAAGATGTTGATTTCAGTGAAATTTTGTGATTTTTTTCACCACCGTATTGGTTTTCCCTGTTTAGGTGACATCGTCCATTATTAGCTCTACTGGGTTTCAGGTAAGATGGGGTAAGGTAATGCCTTAAACACAATGAATGTGTTCTTACAGGATAACTTTGTTATTTTACAAACTAACTGCTGTAAACATACTTACTTGCTTGGACTTCCAGAAGCAAGTAATTGTTTAGCCTTGCTCATTTCTTTACATTGATTGGTTGAGACTTCATTTTAGCTGCTTTTACTTCCTGAGCCGCTTTTTGTCATCCACCCATATGAGAAGTCCAGGCAGTATGTCTTTAGTTAGACAGTACTGTATCCAGTAGGTATATGGGGATTAGAGGGTTAAGCATTTTAACAAGTCACCATTTCAAACAGTTGCTTGCAAGGGCACACACCTATTGATAAAGATCTATGCCTTTGGCAAAAAAGAGTTCTGGAGATTATATTAAGTAGGCATTTCAGTCCTAAATTGCATCAGACTCCACAATCTAATTTTGTAGATAGTTTTAGTCTTTCTGATGACAGATTTTCCTTTGCATGGTTTAGTAAAGACTGAAAAAAAAATTTCTTCAAATTTCATATCAGGTTCTGTGACACACTAGACATCTGAAAGTTGATGTTGGATATGCTTACTATATGCCTTTTCTTGTCTGTAAGACACTCTGAAGACAAAAGCCTTGTTTTCCATCCCTACACACGTATAAAATAATACAGGAAACAAAACTTCTAAAAAATACATGTTACATATATAGAGAAAAAAGAAAATTAAAAGATGAAATTAATCCTTTGCATTGTTTTCAATTTGTGGAGTTTTGATAATGATGTCTCAAAAGAGTATCCTTTCGTATTTTTCTTAGCTGTTGCTAAAAATAGTTTCCTTTTGTCTCAGTTTTTCCTTCCCTTATCCAGTACTAACCATGACATTTGTTTCTGTGTTTTGTAATATATCGTTCTAAAGCTAATAGTCTGCTTAGTAACCTAGATACACACTAAAAAATAGGATATTTGTAAATAAAATGATACATTTATTCTGCCAGTTCTACGCTTTGTCCTTTTTTGGTTTCCTTAGTAGAGATGTTTGTGGCACACATTGTCTCAGATTTAATCAGTACCTATTCCTCAGCAAACATACTCTCATCCTGTCAAAATACTGCATCAAGCTATACCTCCTCTGATCTGTTTAATCTAGATAAATGTTACAAAGGCATTTTGTCTTTTCCTGTTCCAGACAGGTAAGATTATCCATAACGGAGATTGTACATTGTGTCTTGGCAGAAGTTTGCAACATCCACAGTTGGTGAATAGACATCTGCTGTGCTTAGAAGTGTTACTTGAAATTAAATAGGCCAAACAGTAAATTAAATATATGGGTACACAATGGAACTACTTAAATTTCCTTTGACATTTTATAGTTGTTTACTTAAGTTTATATTTTCTCCCTTCCTCACTTCTCCTTTATCAGTGTCACTAGGAAGAGGAGTTAGCATGATAGCCGTGGTCTTCTCCAACATGTGGAACACATCCTTTTTTGGTTTCTCAAGTTGCTGTCTAATTTACCTCTGGCTTAACCCTGTAGTAATGTACTCACTGGGTGGACAGGAGAGGAATCCTTAAGCAAATCAGTTCTGCCCTGCAGGGAAGGGCTTGACTGGCTGAATTACTAGGAAGGGTTGTTTTACCATGAAAGGACAGTTTGCTTGCCTTCTCTTGCAAAGCCAAAGCCTCAGTGAAATGAGAAGGGCAGCCTAGAAAATCAGTCTGGACTAACAGCTGTAATACTAAAAGAACATCCTGTTGTGTAAGTATGATGAAAGTGGAGTTATTCTGTAGTAAGAAAATTGCTGTTTGGTCTAATGATTTAACGTCTTGGATTCATTAGATACATCACAATCCTCAAAGTCTTGAGTAATTGTCTTAAATTGTGGACTGTGGTGCTATGTTCGTTCTGCACACATGTCCAACCAGGCTCAAAGATAGGGTCCAGGAACCTTTTCTGGGGGCTATGCTATTGCTTCTCTACAGAGCAGAAAGAAGTGCAGAAAAACACACTTTCATTTAGAGGTTCCTCTGCAAATTTGGCTCGCCCCCATCTTTGAATTTCTGGGGCCCAGTATCAGGTCCCCACAGAGCTGTTGTGTGAAAGCAAAGCTAGAATAGGGTAACTGAGGAGAAGGCAGGAGCTGACTCTCTCAAAGCAACCCGGAAGTGCTCTGCTGGGAGATAGGGAGGAAGTAGACTTGGCCATAGCTCTGTTTCCACTGGGTGGGTAGAATTTGAAAAGGGTTTTGTTTCTGTTATTTAAAAGTCTTGAATTCCCAGTCTTGTGTCCTCCAACCCCTTGTTATTCTTCACCGCCTGTTCTGGAGCTGTTCTGTCTCTTTCTTGCACCCCTTCAGCCTTGCCATTTGTATCTGCATTTTGGGATGTTACTTGCTTTTGCTCGCTTCTAACTGATGGACAACTGTTTTATTTGCCCCCATGGGTTTGAAAAAGCTCCTTTTCATGGGTAATGCTGCTCAGGTAAAACTTGAAAGGCCACAAGGAATCTGTTGATGTAGATGGAAGCTGGGAAGGAATTTTTCTCTATAGAAAACCTGCCTGGTTTCTGGCTGCTTTTCTGTCTTCCCAGGTGCTCAGCAGCCTAGACCTCCAGGCTCTTGGTTTTACATGCTGCTGAAACCCAAGCTCCTGGGGCTTGCTGCAGAGTATGAAAGGTGTGCCCAGAATTGTTTTTCCAATGTTAAGAACATCCATTTTATTTTATCCTGAAAATACTAATTTTTCAGGGTTTTTTTTCCTAACCTTTGTTCCATATGGAATGAAAAACATGTCTGAAATGTAGTATTTCCAGTAGATAAAATTTTTGCCCTCCCTGTCTCCTCCCAGAGATGGCTTTGCAGGACCACCACTGTGTTTGTAGAGGTCTTTGAGATAAATGCACTTATAGATAAGCTGTGTTTAGAAACATATGGTTATTATCATCAGTATGATAGAAGGACTCATCAAAGTCACTTTACAACTGTGTCTAGAAAAGGGAATTACTTTAATAAATCCATGTTTAGTTATGTAAGCCTGCTTGCATGGTGACATAATATCTCAAATGCATACTCTTGGTTTTTTTAACGTAATTTACTTTTCCTGATTTTCCACCTGTTGCTTACTCTTTGTATTTCTGATATTTTTATAGTATTGGAAAATTCTTAATTGCCAACTGATTTATCCTCTGTTAGGGACTAAATGGGAAGCCTTTGGACTTCAAAGGATATTTAGACTGCATTTGCTGCTTGGATGGGCCTTTTATGAAACTTTTCTTTTGCAGAGTTGTAGGGTTATAGAACAACAACATGTCTGATTTTACTCTTTTATTATCTTTGTTTGCTTGGTTTAAGGTGCGTGCAGGAGTATATACAATTTTAAGGATGTACTATATGCATCATTCATTATTTTTCATTTTAACGTAAAGGAACTGATTTTTCACTGACATTTATGCTAGTGCAATACATTTGTAGATGGTACAGCTGACCTGGTGGCATCTAACGTTTCTGATAAAGGGTAAATGACCAATCAGATTGCAAAGTAGTTAGCAGCCAAGAGTTGACAGTTGTATGTTCCTAGGAGGAAAACATGTTCTGACTTGCTAAGTCCATTCCCTGAAAATAGAAATAGTATGCTAGAAATAGCATAGAGGATAGAGGAACAGCTCCAAAGATGTTTACTTAAAAAACCCTCATTTTTCTTAATTACGCTTACTACTATGGTGCCCAAAGGTTAGTTAACAACAAGGACCCATTGTGCAGTGTCCAAAACAAACATAAGAGTAGCAGACATCTTTTTTTTCCCCCAAAGGAGAGCAATTTCTCAATGATGCTACTCTTTGAAGTGTTTTGTGGGTGGAGCACAAAGTGCTTCCCTAGTTTCTTTTGCAATTTTATTAGCCAAGAACACACAATGTGCTTGGTACTTTCCAGAGTTGATGTAGTAAGTCTTTGCTAGAAGACTTGATGAACATGACACAGCGGGATGCCTCACTGTCCTATTTGCACAATGGGTTTAGTCAATTCTTGCTTCGGTCAATGACAAAACCTCCAGGGATATTAGTGAGGAGGTACCCAGGTACAAGCCAGCTCATATTTGCAGGATCACAGAGTACAAGGTAAATAGAGATTAAATGACTAAGCTATAGAGATAGAGGTTAAAGAGTTAATTATGTTGGTGCTATAACAGGTAGTCTTCTGACAGTTCCGGGAGATGGCTGCATATGTTTTTATTTAGATAAACTATAATTATATAGACTTTCAGCTGTTTGGGCATTTTGGTCCTTTTGTAACTTGTGATGTAGATCTTCTATTTAAAAAACAGGATGAAAGGTTAAATGAGAGAAAATGAGTTGGCTGAGTTGTTTATCTGTCCCATCCCAAAAAGAAGAATGAGTGACMTTGATTTAGATATTATAAGTGAACTAGAAAAGCTGGGTAAACTTCATGCCTGTGGGCCATAATACTTTGCTAACTAAACCATTTCTGCACGTGGGAGTGGTTCTTAGTTGGTGCCACCCTGTCTGCAGCTGACGTGTGCCATCCTATTTTAGAAATTTAATCTGGGGTAGGTATATTAGTAACCTATAACCTGAACGGACAAATGCCACAGCCATAACCATTAATTTGGGATACAGGTGGAGCTAATTATTTATGTATAAAATGGAAATGCCCAACCCATCTGTGTATAATTTCCATTATTTATGACAGACTCCCAGCAGCAATGATTTCTTGCTACAGGAACATTTTTTTAAAGTAAACCCAGTTCTTAATCACTCATTTTAATTTTCAAAACTGTAGTCCTCTGGTAATTAAGGATGGGACATCAGAGTTTCTTAATCAGTATCTATTGATAATGTGACAAGGAATTTGAGTGCAAGGCATTGTGTGAGACTATTTAGTGCAGATCTGGAATCCCTGCTGCAGTTATTAACAGGAGTGCTTGCATTGCCTCCCCAAAATATGGATTTTTGTATAATAAGAATTATTTGTCAAAATAATGTGGTTGTGGAAGTAGTCCTAGGCATTTTTATCATGTACCATGTCATGGGGAGGGATACAGGAGGTTTTCTGTGTATGTATCCTGGAAATACTAGTGGCATAAAAATGGCTATGGGCTAAATCAGGATTATTTTTGCCACTTTGCTGTGGAGAAAAGTAGCTGTCTAGGTATTTTCAATGTCTATGGAAATGTGCATACTTGGGTATTCAGTGCTGAGGGCAACCTTTTCCTAATCCTGACAAGGAAGGAATCTGGAATATTCCAAACAGTTTATTTTGTCCTTTGGGCTAATCACAAAAAACGTGTGCCACATTCCATCTAAAAGCTACATGGCATATTTATTTAAAATAAAAGTGTCAGATAAAAGAGTGAGTTTTACACACTTCCCTCCCTGTGTTTTGGAGTAACACTGCTTCTGTTATGCTAGTAAAGGTATTTTCATCTTTCTCAAGTTGATTATTCCTGAAGAGGGAATAGTGCAATTTGTTTTTTCTTTCCATGTTCAGAGCCATCCCTAACAGGGAAGGGCAGGCAGTTGTACTGCTTTGGTCAGAGTGCAACCTTCGTGGGAGCTGAGGCAAATTGAGGAGGCTGTCATCTTTTGTGCGAGAAGAGAGGTAACACGTACTCTTTATTTTTTTGCAGGATTGCTCTATGCTTAGGTAGATATCCTGAGGGCCGTTTCTGAGGCCTTCACTGAGCAAAGCCAGCATGTGCCTAAGTTGATTTCTGTTTAGCAAGGCATTCAGCTATGTTCTTTGGTCTCATTGAAGTAATCAGAATTAAGCACAGATCTTAGTGCATTGTGGAATTTCAATGTTTTTTCACTAAAGATATGTTTAACAGTGTATAGCAACGTGGAGCCTTGCTTTTGGGAAGGTCATGTTTTCGTTAGGGAAATAAAGCAGTATTTAATAAAGAGATTCAGAAGACTGCTGATATGTGTACTGCATGTGCACAAAGTTGAAACAAAGCAGAGCTAGGGGAATTCTGGCTATTTCTTTTGCCACTAGTTGATTTACTTTGTTTAGGAGAGACTTTAATGGAAGAAACTGGCATGAAAATAATTGAAACCAACAGTATTCTTTTGCATAGGATTGGCGATGTCTTCAGGAAGGGATGGTTACACAAGTTGTACTTCTTTGGCAATACCTTGAAGGATGCAAACAGAAAAGCAAAGGAAAAGGAACCTGACTAGAATCAGTGCAAGTGTTGTTTATTCTAGTGCAGCAATGGTTAACTGGCTGTAGCTCCCATTTTACAGCTTCCATCTCTGTTTTAGACAGTGTTTTGATGCTGGCTGAGTCAGCTGAGCCTGCAGACCACATTGTCTGAGTGCAGAAATGGTTCAAAAGCCACTTCTGTTAAGAGGCTCCGGTCATGTTCATAGCTATGCATTTCCTTGTGCTCATCTCACTCTTCACTGTCTCCCCGGGAGATAGATCAAGCATCCTTATACCAGCTGTCTCCCACACATAAGGCTATATTGACCCCTACTGTAACTCCATCGGAGTAAGCAGTTACATCAGAGATTTTTTTTTTTTTTTTTTTTTTTCTCCTCTGACTCAAATCCAAAAGATACAGAGAGAGATTAGTAGTTAGCTTTGGAGTGGAAGGTCAGATGCAGCTACCTCCCTCGCTTCTTAATCCATCAGCATTTTGCCAAGAGCATCACTAAAAGCGCAGCTGGTTTCTACCAATGTTTGCCTTGGGTTTTACCATTTGATTGTCAGCTCTGGAACTTTCATTTCAAAAAACATTTTTTAACAGATGGCTTTGGGAAATGATGCATTTGAAAATAGGATGCAAATAATAAATTGTTGCCATATTTTCCAAGTTGGTGGTCTGTGGTGTCTATAAAATTGGGGGATGAATCACAATGGACACATTCCAGTTTACCTTCTGGGACATGTTTTGGTGATAAGTACTATGAGCATTCCCTTGACTTTTGGTGAAGATTTTCCTTCTCTAGAATTTTAATTGTTAGAACTGTTTAGAAGATGAAGGAGCTGAGTCACTTTCAGGGTCAATGCTTGTCTACTGGCCCAGCTGTTATTTGGAATGAGTGCAAAACTGTAGAAAGGTAATAAAATTATATATAAGGAGTTGTATTCACCTCAGTTATATAAGCCTCTGGACAATCATTTTAGCTGAAATGGATGAAGTTACTCAAGTTGTTATTTTCCTGATTTCTGTTGCAGTTGAATGAAAAGCTTTTGTATTCAAAAACAAAACCTTACTTTATACCGTTTAGAAAAAATGTCTTTAATGAGTGACTTCTCATGCAACAGAACTCTGTAGATGTTGAGTATAGAAAAACAGGCTTGAAAATCTCAGCTGTTGTTGGAAAGCAATGTCCTTACAAGATGTACTGAATGCAAGATTTTTCCTCCCTTTAAAGAAAGAAAAMGTCCAGATTATGTCTGACAGGGGAATGGTTAGTTTCATACGGAATTTGCAGAAGAGTCTTCTACAGCATTATAATTGTCTGGGATTTCTTTTTGAAAGTGAAACATTATATTGCTTGCAAATGCTTTACAGTTGTTGAAGTTTATGCTCCCATTTTGGCAACCAGTTAGAAAAGATGACACGGTTTTAAAGATGGCTCTAAAAGATCCATGTTAATATGAGAGGGTGATATCTAAACTGGACTTGAAAACTGGCTACAACACTGGAAACTTCAGCTGTTTGGAGAAGAAAAACTAATGAGGGGGTTTTGGAAAAAAAAAAAAAATCACGTTTCATCTATTACACAGCTTTTTGCAAGGTACTGTCAGAAGTAGAAAGGTAGCTGGAATGGTGTTGTCCTTTCAGTCAATGAATGAATGCAGCTGTTCATGAAAATTTGTTTCCAAGCGATATGCATACCTTTAAGGTTGTGTGAAATCTCATATGTATCAACAGGGACATTTAAGGATAAAGTGAGAAGCTGTCTAAAAGCAGGTTGGTTGATGGAAGAGTGCACATTGTCTGTTGTGAGTTATTTTGTTTTGTTAAGACCGACTTTTAGTTGATTTGCTTGTGGTGTTTATAAAGGCTTGGGTTAGTTCATGGTGTTATATATCATATATATACACTGCACAACATGTATTGATCATAAGGCCCACCTCTTACAACTACATCATCGATACTTTTTATAATATCCAACTATTTGGTAGCGTGGGTTTTAGTATCCTCAATATTAATCTGTTCAGCAACTTTAGTACAATAAATATCTGCACTAGTTGGCAATGTGTGTTGGATTTAGCCAGAGGGTTGTGGTAGAGAGTTGTGTGAGGCTTATAAAGCTGTTGGGCAGGTACAAACTTGGTAAATAGCTGTGCTAAATGGTATAAATAACAGAGTTATCTCTGATTTTGGATTATCTCTGATTTTGGAATCACTACTTTAGGTTCTATAGCTTATAGCTCTGTGTGGCTGCAGAACTAGGGCAATGGTTTTTTTTCTTCCTTTGGCATATACCCAGCTTTGATAGAAAGTAATGTAAAGAAAGAAGATTCTTTGCCAATATCCTTAGTGTTTTTCAGTGTTATGTGCTGAAACAATATGTGAATGTGGTCTTAAAATTCACTTTTACTTAACTTTCATGTTGTCTCTTTCCATACAAATGGACCTATTTTGGGATGCATAAACATCACCAATGGCAGTTTCTTTTTAAATTAAAACAACAAACTGATGGTGCATTTCTTTTTCCCTGAGATGACACTGTGGGTTCTCTGCAAGCACTTTTCCCTACAACAGGGTGCAATAATTCTACTGTTCYCTGTTGTTAGCACTGCCACATTTGCATGATGATGGATCTCATGGATATCCCTCTGCTGCCTATGCACTGGCGTATTGTGAAGTTAATGCAGAGAACTTCCTCCCACTCGACAGGGTGCAGGGAATGAAAACCTCTTTCCCTGGGCACTTCAGCACTCCCATCCAGAGCACGGCCTCTAACAGAGGAGCACATGCCTACCGGTAGTTCAGTTTCATGGCTGCGTGTGGGTAGTGCCTACAGCCACATACACATTCTTTATGCTTGGCTAAATTTAATCTGTTAAGAATTTCAACAAGCAGAAGAAACAAAAATAACAAAAGCTCTTACACAAATTTATATGCTTATGTATTAAAGGTTATGAATGGTCTAATAGGATCTGGCTRTGGAGTTGTTGCATTACAAGAACAAGGATCTCTGACAGGATCCTAAAGATCAGGAAACTTTTTCAGAGTGGATAAAGTCTTTAAAGAAATTAGGGTAGTGTACAGTGTTTTATAATACTTGTTGTAATACTGAGTATTTTAAAATTGATTGATGCTTATCACTCAAATATGAAGCAGCTGGTCCAGTGCACTGGCCACTCAGGTGGTTGCTGGAATAACTGTAGGATACTTAAAGTCTGAGCGCTGCCAGGCCTTGCAGGCTGAGGAGACCAGGTTGAAGCATACATGAGGCTGATGCTGATGACTTTCCAGCCAGTAACAGAGACCTTGGCAGACATGACGAAAGAAACGTTCCTTCTGTGTAGCTGCAAAGATAAAGCTTTTGATTTTCTAAACTGCATGGAGCTATTTGGAATTTTATTACTCATGTTTTCAGGCCAGGTAATCACCCGTTCTCTGCCTATGAATTTTGTAACCTACTAACATGTGTAATGAGGTCTGTGGCCATTTGTATGCCCCAAATATAATAAATAGTATACTTGGCAGCTGTCATAGGCAAATTTGTACTCTGGAAATCCTTTACTGGGAGAATGTTTCCCTTCACAGAAATTGGTGACGTTACTAGTATCAGTGAAAATTACTTCAGTGAATAAAAAGTCTGCAAACTCTATCTCCAAATTCCATCCAATGGATAAGAAATGCATGTTTCCTCGAAAAATGAGTGTCAGGCAACCCTTCTATAGTTTGAAAGACATCAGTTCATTTTTGCTGTGTGTATAAAGTGGAAGAATTGACCTTTAACATTTATTTTGTTTTAAATCTATTTTTCAATGCAACAGCACTCCTGTCTCMCTGGCAGGAATGAAAGCAAGGAGTGGGTATGGGACGGAATTTGCTTCAGTCGGAATTTGCCACTAGTTTCTCTAGGCCAGGATTTCCTCCAAGTTTTGTAACCTCATGTGTCATTTGAATTGGAGGAGGGTTGGTTTCTATTAGTAACTATCATGTAGTCTGAGCTGCCAGTTAAGATGTTTGCCAGCTCTATGAAATGAATGAAAATATTTGAGGACGTTGGTTAACCGAAGAAGTCAGTGAACCCTAAAATGAATTAGTATCTTAGCTACAAATTCACGTTTAATAGCTCCATTTGAAAGACCTTTTGTGCAGTAAAAGATAAGCTTGTGGCTTTGTGTTGTGTTCTTGCTCATGTAAGCTGTAAATAAACTGTCTGGTTTTAACTACATGTTCATCGACTGATAGACTATTCAGAAAAAAGCATCTACAGCTTTGTGTAATCCTGTCAACAAAACTGAAAAATATCAGAAGACGGAGCTGTTCAGAGCCAGATTCAAATCTGTTGACATCGAATAACCAGTATGTGACATTCCTACTGCTGTAGTGTTTGGAGGCCAATCATTTCCGTGGGACTGTAAGAAGAATAAGGTGGTACTCAGGACTAGAGAAGGGCTTAAAGTCTGGCTTTACATGTGGTTTATGAGTTAGTATTTAAACTCTACAGATTCTTACATTTGAATGTGTGTTTTTTACACTCTAATTCTGTTAGAGTCAATGAAAAATGCTTTTCCAGGCTTGTCACAATTTTACACCAGATTTTAATGTAGCAAATCATAGGAGAAATTTGTAGGTGTAAAAAGTGGAGACCTTGAGGATATTTTCCACCAATTTTTATTTCATGAGGTTAATTTTTTTTTCACTGCTTTGCCTTCTAGACAATTTTGGTGCTAATGGCTGGAACTGGACTGGACAAGAAGGTGATGCTTTGGCATGAAATGCTTTAGCAATGAAGGAAAAGTGGCAGTCTGAGTCCTGTCTCATACTGTGACTGGCCACTGTGTTGTATCAATCTCCATTGACAGGGATTACTAGTTCATCAAAATTGTTAAATCTCTTGCCTTTATAACTGGAAGGATGTTGCCCTCTGCTTAAAAACTTAATTTCTCCTGCCTATATTTATGGAAGCTTATACATACTTGCTCTTGTGCCAGCATTGTCCTTTCCTCTAACTAGTTAGTATAAGACAACCCAGTGTTCTGTCCCTGACAGTCACCCATAGTGCTGGTTTATATACTCTTGCCACAGAGAGATCTTCCTGTTGACATACCTTCTCAGTTACTGACAGTCAGAGGTGTAAAACGCTCCTAAGCAGCAGGGTGGTATCCAGAACATTGTTTAAATAAAGTTTGTTCACTTCTCTGGCATTTACCTTTCTGATGAATGTATAGATGGCCATTGTATCACTTCCAAGTCTTCATTTTGCTGGCCCAGATAAATCATGCTCTGTAGCAGGAAGGCTCTTAAATCACACWTTTATAATCAGAGGGATTTTCAAGCTCTGTGCCTGTGCAGAGTTCATCTTTCTTGAAAGTAAGTGACAAAAACTGTGCACTGCATTCCAGCTAAAATTCTACTCATGCTTGTACCATGCCATTAATATCTCTGTAGTCACTTTTTCTCTTGGATGGGTGTACAGCTATGAGGCAGTATGATGATGTGACCTGAAAAAGATGAGTTCTTGGGACATGTCAGGTGAGGCAGTTTGCTCAGAGGCTTGTATCATCCTTCTGTTTGGTAGTTACTCAGGACTTTCTCTTCATCTGCTGCTTCCCATTGATTACCCACCCCCCGGTTTGAAAAAAAAATTCCTATTATTAGTTCCTAGGCTTGACCTTGCCCTTAATACTGTTAAAAAAACCTGAGCAGACAGGGCAAATCAAGGTTTGGGGAACCTCATGAAGAAAAAAGTTGAAATGAGTTCAGGCACTTGATATTCTTCATGGGAAAAATGTGTTTGTATTTTAATTTTATCTGATGTTTTGCTGACATCATTAATTCTATTCTCACCTGTTCAATATTTCACTGCCAAACAAATCCCAGCAACTGTTTTCATACAATCTAACTGGCAAGACTGTCAGTTTATTTCTGCTCTGTGACACCCCGTGTTAGGAAGAATTACTGAATCCATTTGCTGCATCATGTTATGCTATCTTTGATGGGTCACACTGCCATTTCTGACTGCAGAGATTGCTGTGGTTCCTGGTTTATCATTTTTTTCAAGGATTTTTAGACTTGAAGAAGTTCTTTCATGTCCGTAAGGCAACTACATATTAACACATGCATAGCAAAGTAGAATCTGCTGATTCCAGAGGGAGGAGTTGAACATGTGGAAGAGTGTTTTCAGAATTGGGCTCTGAATTCTGTAATACAACAACTAAAAGAATAATAGACAAAGAAAATGTTATAATGAATTTAATTCCTAAAAGCCATGAAGGCTAAAAAGAGTAAGGTTAACACAGCAGCATTGCATAGCTCATGAAGTAAACAGAGATATTAGTTTCACTAGTTTTTTTGCTGTGAAATTTGGGGTGTCTGAATGTCTGGTACTGTAAATATAACTTCCTTATTAGTCATCAGCAGATAATAGGATCCTGAACTATATGAAAGATGTTTATTTGAAGATTCCAGAAGTTTTCATTATGCTCCATTTCCAGCTTTTGATTATGAAGTTTCTTGTTAGGATTTTGCTCTGGAGCAGTCCTTAACTGGAGTTGGGAAGTTACTGGAAATAAGTCTTGGGGGAAAAAATTTTCATCCCTGCCATATCTCTTTATGCAAGTCTGAGATTCTTTCACTTGCTGTTTTATCATCATCAACTTCTTTTCGTCATCATCTTTTTTTTCCTCTTTTATCACGGGCATGCTCTTTTTTCGGTGTACTTTACATCCTCCAATTTTGCATGCTGGCATTCCTTAGAATCCATTCTTTTCTATAAGTTTCCAATTTATTTTCCCATTACTGCCACTCCTACTTTAACTTCCTCATGTTAAAGATGATGTTTTTAACCTCTCTGCTGTCCTTTCCCAAAATGTGCCCTCATCACATTCCTCTGCTGGCTTGTGGGTTCACCCTCCTAGTGGATTGAAATCATTGTCTTCAGTCAATAGATTTCAAGTCTTCTGCAGTTGACCCTTTGATACAGAGCAGAATCTTTGAGGCAAAGTTGGGCCCCAGCTCATGCATCTGAGCTGTGCTTCCTGGAAATCTCCCACTGAAGTCCTGTGTTGGTTGGTTTACTCCTGCCTGTGCTGCAGGTTCAATTTTCTTTGGATTTGCAGGCAAGGCCTTCAAGATCATTTGCAGCTATTCTGTGGTCCTGTGTGTTGCTCTAGAGAAGCTGGGATGAACGCAAGTCTGGGACACCTCTTATGGCATCACAGCTGTTAGGTTTCTTTACGCTCTTTGGCTCCACTCCAGAAAATGAATGGCACTCCATCTGAATGAATCAACTGTGCATAAATGCTTGATGGAGGTACACCAGAAGCAGGAGAGGAAAATTGTTCTTACACTGACTCTTGTTTTTGAATGTCTTTTAAAAATAGTTTCTCACTCATATCAAGACTTCTTAAATAAAGTGGGTTTTCCTACATTGAAATGCTAGTGATTCTTATGTAAGCCTGAAATAACTCAATTAAAATCAGTATGTATGTTACTCAGTTTATATTACGGCTATTTAAATCTCAGAGGATGTATTTTTTTAACAGTGCTACTATTTTATATTTGTTTCCTGTTTTGAAAACCTTGGTCTACTTCTAGCCAATGAAATTAAAATAGTTTAATTCATTTCTGTTATAGTGGTGGCACTTACCACTGTAAGTAGCACCTTATTTCTTTAATTCTTATTGTTTCTGAGGAGCCGTATTCATCAATCTGAAATATATCTCAGAGCAGTTGGAAAAATCTCTTCCCTAAATACATACACAGAATAAGTATGAAGGGCCTATGCTTACCTGTTCAGATTACAATCTATAAATGTTTGAATGACCTATGCATTCATACATTTGAATGGAAAAATGTATTAAACCTTTTCAGAAGCGAACACTGTGGTCTAGAATCTTATATGCAGCCTTTAGACTTGTATTCATAAATATTATGCACATGGGCTGTTTGCTATTTAAGTAGCCTTGGAGTGTCTGATGTCGGCTACTTCCCCTAAATAAAATACTTAGGACATGTAACACCTGGTTYGGAGCCAACTGGCTTTGGTTTGCTTCCTTTCCAAATGCTTTCATTCACAAGTGAGCAAAATGACTCCTCGCGCTGTGAAAAGGAACCTAGAAATACATTGTGAACACAATTTTACACAAAATAGGGACATATATTTTCAGTTTTTAATAAACTTCAGTGAGAGTTTGATCCARCTCCTAATAAATTCAATGGAAAGCTTTCTTTTGACTTCAGTGGGATTTTGACTAGAACCATATTTGCCTAACCACAGCACTGTGGGGAGCAGCACAAGCAGCGGAGATGGAAAGAATCATTGCTTTTTGTCCAGTCTGCCACTGGGAAGGACCTGATTGCCACCAGAGGTGGGGGATTTCTAACAAGGTGAGCTTCAGTGCTGAGACAGCAACTGTTGTAAGGCAGTGACCTTAGAGGAATCCAGAACTGCGATGAAATAAAATTTCTTTGCCATTACTCACTCTTAGGAGGCAAGTAGAATTAACAGAACCATAGGACCAAGAGGCTCATGCAAATGACTGTTGGAACAAAGAATAATCTGGAGAAAAAATTAATTGGAAGTTGAACTCTTCAAAGAATTTAAGGTTGAAAAAATGTCTGGGAAGGCATAATCTGATTCCCTGGAGGCATAAAGCTATCTGCTAACAGTGTAAATGTAAGGTTAAGTGTCAACTTGTGTATAGAGGTGTACATTGGCTAGCAATGAGTCCAAATTTCTACTGCAAAACATGCATATAATCATGGCAAAAGGTGTGTCTTGGTGCACTTCACTCTTAAGTCGTCTTAGAACCAGATCCTAAAGTCTTAATAGTACTTGTGGTCAGAAATGACCTCTCAGCAGTGTGTCTGTTAAGACAGGGACCAGTTTTTATGTACTGAGCCCTTGCCAATGTACACTGCAGACTCAAGTTCATGCTGATCATTCCTTGTCTGAGCAGACAGTTTGGAGATGCTCTTATGGTCTATTATATAACCTCTAGATACAATTTTTCTGTTGCTCTTTGTTTTTTTGGTTTTACCTTTACTGCATTAAGCTTGCTTTTATTTCCTGGTGCCTAGGGTCAGAATTGCCTGCATTGTGTTTCCTGTTATGGTGCCTCTCTTGCGATGTATCACTCTTTCTCTGTTCTGCTCAAGTATTGTGTTAGATCCTACCATTGGATGTTAATGAGTAGTCCAAAAGCCCCATACCTAATGGGATCTCATCTGAACAAAATTGCCAAAAAGTCTGCAAAAGTACTGTTTGCTTGAGTTTTTTTATACTTGATGTCTCTTAGAATTGCTTGAAGTTTGTTATGACTGTTTTGCAGTAAGAGATGATGCTCCCTTCAGGCTAGGGAAGTATGGGAGGTTGGATTTAAGGCTTTTTGTTAATATATGTTCATTCTGTGCTGCCTTAAGAAGAGGTGTTTAATTTAGCAAAACAGTGCGAACGTCAGGGTGTATAGAGATTTTTTTATTTACCTTTAGCAGAAAACTTATCAAGTGATGTCAGACTAGTTACTTTCTTTGAGAAAGCTGATGCAAAGAAGTTCAAAAGTACATGAGAAACTTGCATGAATTGCCTTTCATTTTTCACGTTCCTCACTGACAGATGTCAGGAAATTTTAAAGGCTTTAAAAATATTTTCTGTGAATGCTTTTAGTAAGGAAATGTTCAGTTCCAGTCTGAACTTGCTTCAGCACTTAGTTTGGTCACCTTGATATGAGGAGCTTAAATGTTTATTCCATTCAGAGCTCCAAAGCCTAGGACTGTACCTGAGCACACTTGACAGTGAAAGAGAGTTTCCTTAGAGAGGGGTGTTCTTAGTGAGTTGCCAAATTACAATGCTAAATTGAACATTTTTCCAGGACTGTTATGGTGTTGTCAGTAGTGTGGCAGGGCTTTTGGCRGCCCAGTATTTTGAGCCTGTTAGGTGTGGGAGGGAGTGGGTCAAACTCTCTAAACTCATGTAGTTGACTTTCATGTACTGTCACAATCTCTATTAGCTGGGAATTAAGTTCGTGATATAGGGACTTCATATTTACATAAATATTGTAATTATCCTTGAAATGCAGGTGCAGCAAATTCAGAATGTATTTTCAGATTAAATCCAAATCCACGGTGGTTTCCTACCCTCTTCCTTGCACATCTATTCTTAGTTAAAAAATGCCACCTTCTCATCCAGGAGTTTCTCTGTTCTTGTGGCTCAGGGGGTACAGCTTCTTGTTCTTAGAAATGTGCAAGGATCACAAAGTTAAATTTGTCTCGACAGTTCTCATTGATGTAGACATACCTGGGTATGCAGTATGGCTGAGGCATAAGTTCTAATTATTGATTGTGATCGTAGTCTAATAGTGTACTGAGTATCTCAAAACATCTAGTCTTATGGGTTTTGGTAGCCCTAGAAAGTACGCATCACCTTGCAGAATAGCACCAACTTGTGTAAATTCACTTGTCCTCAAATGATTTCTAAACCAATTTTTTCTGTCTATTTGCTGATTCTGAAAATGACCCAATTATGGAGAAGTTAAAATGTAACTATATTTTGCCACTTATTTCCCAGCAAATTCACAAGACAAATGTAACGTAGGTGAAAAGTGCTGAAACAAAGCATTTTAACTAAAGAAGATCTTCAGCTGACAAATAGTTATGACATTCAATTTTCTTCTTTCTTTTTTTAATAGGGTGGAAAGAAGTCTTACAGTGGGCCATGTGGGGGCCGCGATTGCAGCGCTGGATGCAAATGTTTTCCAGAGAAGGGTGCACGGGTAAGTTTGTTTTCACTAATACAACTAGTCCTTGTGTCTCTTATCAGTCTTTTAATAAATAAATAAATAGAACCCAAGTTAATATATGTAATTCTCAACCTAATGACCTCATGAAACAAGAGAAATGATGCAGAACAGCTGCATTTCAAAYGTCCCTGGCCAAGATTTCAAAAGCTGTTCTAAAGGTTTATAAATTGCTAGCTTTGCAATGAGCCTTCAATGGAATCTCATTTCTTTATGTGATCTGAGCTCTCGTTAAAAGAAGTCAGATGTTTTTTAAGTAGATTACAACAATTAAAAAGAAAAATCAAAGTAGAGTGGGCTTCCGGTACAGATTTTGCCCAGTCCTTACTGTAATAGCTTCTATTTGTTTGTGGAAGTGTTTTTGACTTTGGTATTTGTTTGTGAAGGAACAAAACTCTGAATGAATCTAAGCATTTCCCTTTAAGAAAGTCTTTTGTTTAGCTAAAGCCCCTCTCTCTGAAGTCTGCATTTGAAGCAACCAAATGTTTAAGCAAGTTTTCTGTAAAAATCTTTAATGTCTTTTGATTGTTATAACCCTTGTTGAAAGGGTTATAACTTTTGTCTTAATGCAGCTGGTTATTTCCTATCTTAGGGTAATGCAGAGCTGCTGACTTCACTCTGCTTTCAATTACAATGTTAATTTTTGTCCAGACACCATCTACTTAATATTTTCTCTTAAGGGCTCTGAAGTATTTTAGCACATATCAAAATGAATCTTACAGATTTTGCTTACGGAGATGAAAGGAGGAAAGAGCTGCGTTGTAGGTACTTGAAGAATTAACTTGGAAGGGCTTAAGGAGAGGGGAAGTAATACTAATTGTCTTGTTTAATAAAGCAGTTATTCTTGCTGAAATCATATTGAAAAGTCATCCTCTGAGGGAAAACAAAAGAAATTAAGTCTTATTTAAACACTAGCAATGTTGATTTTTTTTCCCTGTGTATTTCAGTGACACAGTATGGATAAATTCAAGGCATCACTTTCTAGGACTGAATTTAGGAAAATGTTGCTATTTAGAAATGATCGTCAGCATGGGCTTAAATGTTTCCCTAATTGCAGACAGACTTGAGCATGAATTCTTAATTGATAACTGATGATGTGTTTGCTGTGGAAGTATAAAAATTCTTTCATCGTGGCAGGGTGAAAACATGTCTAAACAGATAAGCAGAAGAACTTTGCAAGGAAGTTCTCAACATAACCTAGAATATGAGCTAAAGCCAATTGCCCAACACCTTTTGTGATTAGATACAGTAAGGGACAGACCTAGTTTGGTTCTGGAACACAATATCCTGTAAATGCTTTGACCTTTAGATAGCAATGAGCATCATTCTTCTGTCTCTCTACATTCCTGGGTTCAACTTGATTGTTTGAACTGGCCATAATACTGTTGACCTTGCAGTTTGAGCTCTTGGCATCTCTTTTGTTAAGATGTCACAAAGATTTTAGGCTGTTTTCATTGCTGACCTGAGAGCTCATTTGGCTTTTAGCTTGTTTCATGTGTGACCTGTATCAGTAGACATTTTCAGTCCTTTAAACACGTCCATCCTACTGAGACCTGTCCATGGAGTAAACTGTCTGCTAGAAGTGGTAATCTTTCCCTTTTACAACACTACTTCCATCAAGCCATACTGAGCCCTGCTGACACCTTCTTGGACATCTGCAGGCAGCTACTGGAGTCCTGCCATGCCAGAGGATAAGGAGGTGACTGGCTGAACTGGGAGAGGAGATGGTGTGATTATGTATCCTACAGCACAGCTTGTTTCTTGGAGGAGACTGTACGGCCTGAGGCTAATTCCTTGGCTTCCTGCCTAGCTTCTCCTCCATTGCTGCAAAACCTTTAAGTTCAGAACAGGCAAATGGGAGATGGGACTTTGCCAATGCCCTGAATCCATATTTTGTTTGAAAAAATGTTTCAGCTGTCAATTTTGCACAATTAACCAGATCAGAATAAAGCTAAGCTTTCTTTTTAAAAGAAAGAAATAGCTAAAAAGCACAAGAAAAATGACAATAAGCTGACAGCTCAATGAAAATAATATAGGCAGTGTCCTTAAATGTCCTCCTCCCTGGGTGCACTTCTGATCAGATCAAGCTGTGATGAACTTGTTTCTGACCAGATACTTTAAAAAAATTATTTAGGCAATAAAAATGTCAAAACTGTCTAAGACCCACTGCCTGATTAGTGAAAGATATTTCTAGAAATGGGATGTAGGTATGTAGAATCCCCATGTCCCCATGTTCTTCTTTTTGCTATAGACTGTTAGTGCATGTGCAAGATCTTTAAAAAAACCAACCAAAAACCAAAACAAAAAAAAAAAAAGACCAACAAAAACCCAAGTATTATAACCTCCTTATCTTTAAGACAGAGCTTGGTAGAAGACTAATCTCTCTCAAGTGAGTCAGCTCTTTGTGGAATAGATAGCAATAATGCTAGCTGGTTCCCATTTTAGGCTGTTCAGTGAAGTTTAATGTGATCCAATTTACTGTGAAGCCTGCACAAGAAGAAATCTGTTATGGAAGCATCCTTCATCTTAGCCAGTGATTCAGAATTGGTCCTTGTATCTAATGATAAGTTAATGAAAAGCCTGGCTCTATGTAATTCAATGGCAAAACTCCTGGGCCACATTGCAGCCATTCTCCCCTCTTCATCAGTTCTTATCTTTTAAAGATTCATGGGTAACGGTCCAGTGATTTGTGCAGAAGTCCAGTTCTTAGTGGAGAGGTGTTACCTTCACTGAAAGGTCCCAGCTAGGACCTTTTCTGGAGGTTTTCTCAGAGGTCAAATGAGAAGATTAAACTGAGTTTGTGGCTCTTACTACTTAAGTGCACAAGAAGATATCTAGTTAAGCTTACATGTCATATGACAGTTTAAGAGTAAATGTAATAGCAGGAGAAGCCCACCAAACTGATTTTGGCCAGTTATAAATCTAGGAATTTTGGATATGGTTGTTCATTTCCCCTAAACTGCATTGCTAGAACTTATACGGACTTTAATATGAAATCTAACATAATGCTGTGCAAAGAAAATGCCAGGTAGCATCACAGAGAATATGAGAGCCCCTGCCTACAGCTGGAGTCTCTAGGTGAATGTGTGGGACTTCTAAATCTCTGTGTCCCTGCTCCCGTTCTTCTGGCCAGCTGAGATACCAGCTATCAAACTAGTACAACAAGGCAATTTTAAAAGGAAGTCTGCTGTGATACTGGAGGTACCCAAATGTACCCTGGTGCATGCAATCTTTCTGGGAAGGGAGACAGTCTGAACACACTTACACTTATTGAACCCACTTCTGTGTACAAGTCTTACATACAGTCCTCTTTCAGAACAGCAACTGATGGGCAGAAAAAGCGCTTTATATTAAACTATGAAGCACAAGAGGGAGGGTGGAAAAAGCAACCATATTAAATTACAATGTAAGTGAGGAAGTGAATGTAAATTCTGATGCTAGTCTCTACCTAGTGAAAGGCTAGATTTCTAATATGTATAGTTCCAGTGCAGGTGAGTGATCTACAGCTAGAACATTTTTGGGACTGTCAGAAGAAATTATTGTGTTTAAAAAATTGTTTTTCGCTCCACTTTCTCGCTGTTTGATCCACAGTTTATGGGCAGGGATAATGCCCTTTGAAAATTTCATGCTGTATTGATGGCTGTCTTGCTAAGAAGTGCACTGCAGATAAGCCAGCAGTAAGCAGGAGGGCATTTTCCCTATTTGCAGAGTTTCAAGAAGCGCTAAATAGTAGATGGCCTGCACCATTTCATCTCTGCAGCTCATTTTGCATTTGTTTATGATAGTGTTGTCTTTTTTTGTTTTTATATACTGTCATCTACTTTCAAACACTCACAAAGATAAACTAGCAGACACAGTCCTTGTTGCATGTATACCTTCTCCTGATGCCTGTTCACTTATCTTGGAATTTATAACAACATTAGGGTTTGTTTTAAACTTTGCTCAACATGTGCTGGAGCTCTTCAGCTGATACTAATCTTTTATTTCTTCATTCTTTCTAAGTCCTGTCCTCACCTTCCTGACCAAAAAAAGAATTTGAAGGAAAAAGAAATTTAGAAATTGTTTCCGAGGCTCCACAAATTACTCAGCAGAGACTGTGTCCCAAGTGGCTTTTACAGCTTAGATTTGCTGTAAATTGGGAGAACTTGATGTTACCAATTATATTTCATTTTTTCCTGTGATATGTGATCATGTCAAATAATGTATATATTTCTTATGCATCATGTGTTCTTTAAAGYCCATTAAAATACAATGATATGATCAATTAGAAAACTATTAATGGCATTATAGAACCTCTTTCTGCACAGAGGCTATTTCTAGCAACTGGTGTGGTTGGAAAGGAGTGTATCTATAGAATGAGGCAGTTGGTTCTGAGGACATGGTGGACACTTTACACTAAATCGAGTCTGGTCCCATGAATTGAAGGACCACTGGAGTGTATCAGGTATGCTGTGGAGCCCACCTCCTGACCTAGCCTCACTCAAAAGAAATCCTATTTATGTACTCCAAGACTACACTGCAATGTGAAGCAAAGCACAATAAGTAGGAGAGATTAAGTAAGATTGAGAGATTTTGCTCAAAAATGCAGTCGCTATCTGAATTAAAGGCTAGTGTACCCAGAGATACATGAGATTCCAYAGGTTTTCTCTGAAGTTAAAGTGATGATAGTGTAGTGTAAAATCTCGTGTAAATTATCTGTGGGTAATCAAAGAGTTTTTGATAGAATTACTGCASATCAAACAAGCTAGAAAAGATAGACACATCCCCAACATCCATGCACTGAACAGCGTAACCTGAGGTCAGAACTTTGGATGATTTAATCTAATTGTTATCTAGCATAAACTAATGTTGCATTGGCAAGAGATCTTAGATTAACTTTTGTCTGGAACTAATCCCCTCAACTTAATACTGGGTGTACAAAGTGCCTCTCTTGTGATAATTAGTTGAAGATTGGTTGACATTTCTTTGCTATGAAATTGTAATAATTACAACTTGTATTTTTTAATAACGTTTGCTGAATTCTGCTTTGGCTGGTTAAACACTCTAATTGGAACAGTTTAGGGATTTCCTGATGAAATACAATTTCTTTGGAAGTGTTGACTCAACAAAATGAATTTTTTTTTTTGCAGAAGTGTTTTACACAAACATACTTGCTGGAGACAAAATTCTGTTAAGCTGTTGGCTCAAACTTCTCTCTGTTCCTATGTGGCTTCCTACTACCTGGCTTGACAAGCACTGTAGGACATAGCGATGCCATTTCGATATCCGTGGCCTGCAGGTTGGCCTGCCATACCAACTAAAATCGAACCAGACTATGAGATGTTGACATTTCCTTCAAACTGACAGTGCCAAGATATGACCAGTTCTAAATGTTGTCATAGTGTACTAACTGTGGATAATCAGCCTGGTAGAGGTAATACTGGGATCGTTATATAGTTGTTTTTATAAGGATCTTTTCACATCCAAGACAAGGAGGGATTATTGCATTATAGTAGTTCTTGAGAAATGTTGGCCATTTAACAGTGGCCGTAATCGCTGGTTCTTGTAATATGTTTAAGCTTGGTCAAGCAAGACAGTACACATACCACTAAATTCATATACAGGAACATGGAATCAGTTCTCTAGTTAGTGTGAGCTCAGAAAAGGAGGTTAGATAATTCAGGTGGGAACGAAATGTTGCTTAATTCTAGAGTGAATTCTTCATCATCCAGTTTAAAACGATCTGTGAAGCTTCCTGGCTTTCTCTCCTTGTTACCTACACCCAAAGATTTCTCTCCAGGATCCTTCCTTTTAGACTAAGTACAGCCGATTATTCTTTCCTGTTGTAAAAGAACCCAAAAGTTTGGACTAGACTACATGTATGTTTTGCCATAATTTCTGATTACACTTCTGGGCTTCTCCAACTGTTACTGTAGGTTCTTCCTTTCCACTTGCGTTGTAGGCAACCTCCAGTTCAACTACTGTGTTGTGGTCCTTGAAAATACTTTGTTAAAATCTCGTATCCAAACCTCAGGGGCTCAGATCTGGTAGATATGCTAGGCCTCAGTACTTTTCCCTCCTTTGGCTTTCACAATTCCTCTCTTCTGTTTTTCTGTTTATTCATTCACTGGCTCAAATAGTGAGTTGTTTTCCTTTTCTCTCCCTTTGCCATCARCTGTATGTCCCACCAGATCTGTACAAATGTCCTTACAAATGTCTCATTGTCACCTTAGATGCAACAGTGCCAGAAGCCGATGTGCTGTTTTTAACTAAGTCCTCCTTTTTCTCCTGTTCTGTTTGCTGTTGTCAACACCAGCATCTTTTCAGTCAATCAGCTGTCTTAGATGCCATCCTTGACTTGTCTCTTCCTGCCAGGTTATAACCAATTTCTGACATTTTCTACAATATCTCTAACTCCGTTTCCTTCCTGTCAACACATCAACAGTTCACATCACTTTCTGCTGGCTACAGCAGAAGAACCTATAGTCTTCTTTCTGACTGGTGTCTGGAAATACTGCTTGTAAACTATTGTCCTGACCTGCTTTTCTGTGTTTCATCTCTTTGTGTCTTTTTAGTGTCTTTTAGTTGTATCTGAAGGTGAAAGATCTTGGACTTATGCATATGTCTACCTCGTGTAAGAGACTTCATCAGTCTGTCCAATTTCTCTCCTTTCCTCATCCTTCTTTCTATACTAGCTGACTGTGTGATATCTTAAGTTGAACTCTAAGGTGGACTGACTGCAGCGTAACTGAATGTGCACAGCAGCTTAGGAAGGCAGGCAGGCTGCTGTCTACCAAGGCTTTTGAGTGCTAGCAATCAGCCAGCAACCAGACCTTTCTCCTCCAAATGTCAATGTAAGAGCTATACTTTGTTTTAAATTATTTTGATGTGTTGCAGTTTTGACAATATTGCAGTACTTTCACCCTTAGTAAATACTGGTCATGGAATATATGTAAATGATGTCTAATTCTTGTTCAAATCCCCTTCTGGTTAAACAAATAAAATGCCATCATTTGATTTGGGAAGAGGATTATCTATAACGTTGAGAAATGTTGACCATCTGTTCGCTGTCATTAAGAAGTTTTGGCAATATTTTGAGGGAAAATGAGGTAATAGTTAAGTCAAACAACTTACGTGCCAGCTGCTTTTTTAACAACTGCCAAGATTTTTTTTTTTTTTTTTAAAGTAATAAAACTAACTTTGCCAAATGCGGCATTAAGCAATTATTGTACGTGTCCTCCTGACCCAACCTAAATACATTGAGCCTAGCCCTCTAATGAGAACCACACCATATACTAACTAAAAGAACATAAAGAAAACAGATCTCATTGCATTTGAAAGTATCCCTTATGCAATGGGTATCAAGACCAAACCTGTTCATATGTACAGTCTTACATCATCTCTTGTAATCTCAAGTATGTTTGTGAAGACTTCTCGAGGGGACAGGCACCCGTCTTATCTTACTTACAGACGTTGTAGAATTCAGTAACGGTGAACAACTGTATTTAAGCAACCTAACTGAGGAGTCTCTGGTAGCAAATCATGTTTCCATGATTTGTTTTGCAGTTTGGCCGAAAGGACGTGTGCACTAAATGAGGCTAAATATATTCTAGGAAACATATCCCATTAAGAAGATTTCCACAGCTTTGGAAGCTAACCAGAAACTGTAGCATTGCTGTATCACCAGGGTGGCTGAGGTGACTCTGTGACCTGAAACTGTTTCTAAATCTGCCTGCAAGGGCAGCATATTTTGTAATTGCAGTGGGGGCCTGTGTTTACTTTTGAAATCAACCAGAACATGGGTCCTCAAACTGTGCTCCATAGAGCACTTCCAGATGGCTTGGAAAAGCCCTGCAAAGAAGTATCTGTCACTGTTCAAGTAATTGTGCTTCATGTGAGTTGTAACCAAGGATTTTAAAGTCTTTCCAGTGTTTTTGGAGCAAATGGAGCATTTTAAAAGCTCCTTGCTGCATCCTACAATGCTGTGAGTTGTCTTAGCTTGAGAAGAAGTTATGTAGTCTTACTATACTAARTGAATGTCTTTTCTGTTTCTCCTCTCTAGCCTGAAAGAGTCTCTGGTTTTCTCAAATTGAGCTTCTCAAAAGTGAGGTGTTATTGGTACGGATTTAAGCTGGGATGACTACTGAAAGTCATGTGGTCAGCTGGTGGCAGAGTCAGACTGCTGTGCCGTGTACTGTGTTATGTCCTCCTCATCTGAAGACATAGTAAACCATGATTTTTTCTGTTCTTATGCTGGCATTGTCAGCTGAGGGTGCAGGCATGTTGCCCTGGGAATAGATACTTATAATTTCTTGCTTATACAAGCTGCCATGGCTACCATTGGTAATCTGGGTGAGTAAAGTACTGTTCCCCTTGAAGCCAATGCCATCACTCCCACTGATTTCATTTTATGTATGTAGACAGATGGGAAGACAGAACTGGACTAGCCTTCTCCCTCCCTCTTTGGAGCCTTGCCATGACTGGCCTTCTGTTCTAGCTTTGTATCTGTGGCACTTTCTTCAAGACCAAAAATGACAAGTTGTGCTACAGATTTGATCCATATGGACAAACCAGAGAGTTCAACAACAGTTTCCTAGTAACCCCCCCTGCTTCCTAAATACTGGAGAGTAAAAACATTCCCATATCCACATTTTTTCTTTGTAAAAATTGTTAAGTCTTTCTTGGCTAGAGAATGGAACATTTTGACGAATCTGTGATGTTTTACTTGCCATATAGCTCCTTAGAACAGGACTAACATCGACCCTTCAGTTTCTCTTGTTCATTCATTTATTCACAGTAGGTGAAGTGTTGTAAATGTTCTTAAAATTGTTTTCTATCAGCCACTTCACCTTGCAGTCAGAAAGACAACTAAGAATTCCTGTAGGAAGAGAAATTCTCTGGTGTCCTGCCCAGGACAGGAAAAGCAAATGTTAACGTGAGTCTTTGGAACATATGAATGTCTAGTTGGGCTTTTGCTTAACAAAAGCTGTAGGATTTTGTCTAATCATTCCTGCAATGATGTCTCAGTTGAAAAGAGATGATTAATGCCCTCTTACATCTGAGAAATGGCACAAGACTTTGCCTTTTGTCTCCAAGCAGTTAACAGACAAGAAGGCGTAACTTATATACTGCCTTGAAATTACCCAATTGGCATTTCCTTCCATCACATTCTATATCATTCGTGTATGGGATTTGCCACCTAGACTGTGTCTTAATAGCCTTTTTCTCCAGGTTAAGTTCTCTTTAATACCTCGTTTCCTTCGTACCTCTCTGCTCTCACCTCATCCCAAAACTTGCCCGTCTTCTAATTAAGTGTGATTGTTTCAGAATATTCCTGGTACGAATTATTTTTTTAAGCTTCTTAAAATGAAAAGAGGTGCCCTTTGCGGAAACAAGAGTCTTTTTTTAAAGCGTTTCTGTTGGCAGTAAGTGAAAGGTGTGACAGAGATTTTCAGTGTGATCTCCTGAGTAAGTCAGCCTCTCAGAAACAGAAGGATCACAGAACCAATCTATGAGCAAGGCCCATAGATTGGCCAAGGAGATTTGGCCGACAGTCAGGTTAGGAGCCAATTCATGAGCCAGGAAAACAGCCGACAGCAGGGATTACTACAAAGCAAACTTAATTAGGCAACAGATAGGCAGGAAGTACGCCAGTCATGGAGCCTGCAGCCAGATAGAGCACACAATGAAGATGGTTAACCAGGCAAAACTGTGTTTGTAGTGGTAAAAGAGGCTGTAGTGCCAATTAGTTGGAAGTAAAGCGAAATGCATGGGTCCCCCAGGCTAGCTGTCAATCCCTGTTTTCTGGGAAAAACGTGCAGTGTTTTTGGTGTGAATCACAGCTTTTCCTGATAGGAAATCATAGATTTCAGAAGATAGGAGAACATCCTGACATTTCTCAGCTTTCCATGGCGAGT
Source organism: Phoebastria nigripes (assembly GCA_035582835.1). Taxonomy (NCBI): domain Eukaryota; kingdom Metazoa; phylum Chordata; class Aves; order Procellariiformes; family Diomedeidae; genus Phoebastria; species Phoebastria nigripes. Next base: position 1,421,393 of record JAYKAV010002220.1, read on the forward strand.
GAGCTTGAAAAGCTGTTTAGACATAGTTTCCCTGCTTCAGAAGGAAAAAGGACATGTACATCTACAGCAAAAAAGAGTAGGACCTGTGAAGTAACGGTAGGTTAATGCTTCTTTTTGACTCTGGTATATTGACACCTCTTGTGCCTTTAATGGAAATAACCAGGCATTCTCTGAGTTTGGAAAAGGTAATACAAGAAGAAAAAAACAAGAAAGGGAGCCTGAATCACAGTGCCATGTATGCATTATTGGTGTAAAAAGGTTTATTTCAAAATTAGTTTTTATTGCTTAGAATCATCTGGAGGATTCTGGAGTGTGTTACCTGATCCCTCTGTATGACAGAGTCTGGTAAGTTTAAAACAAAAGATTACTTCCTCAATGGGCTATTTTGTCTGTGAATAGGTGGGAATTATTCTAGGGTCATGGAAAAATGAGAGGGAACAGTTTGATTATCCGAGAAGTGAAAAAAGTCGGTGATTTTGGGAAATAAAAAAGAAGAACTGAAAATCTTAGTCTATGACTAAGCTTCATCAGCATTACAAAGGGTTATTAGAATAAATGCAAGATTGGTACAAATAGGCTATAGCTTGTTCATGAATGATAGGCAAGGAGAATGGGGAGAAGCTGTCTCCTTGTGAATGAGGAATGTGTATGCTTGTTGGTGTCCAGGAAAAGTCAGGGCTGACTTTCTAAACACTTGATGGTGAAGAAGATGAAAGAAAGGAAAACCAGGGATTGTTATCACAATAGGCATCTCATGTAGGAGATCTGACCAAAAAGAAAAGGGAATGATGGCTTTATTTTGGACAAATAAAGGAGCATCAAAATAACAGAACATAGTGGGAATAAGACGTGAATGAATAGCATGCAGGATACAGAATGGTCTGGCTGTGAGAATCTGGGTATAAGCGTAAATTGTATAAAAATAGCTATAAAATGATGGAGTGCATAGCTCTTAAGAAAGGTGAGGGAGCAGTGGACAGGGATGGTGCATTCTGAGCTTGTATGTAGGAATGAGAGTGCGGCATGGCTCAGTGGAAAATGGCAGTTTCTAAAAGATCCAGTATGAACGACTCCCAAGTTTCTTAAGTGTGGAAAAAGAGAGATGCGGGTAAAACAAGATAAAGAAAGAAGAGTATCAACTTTTCCCTTGACCTAATTCTGCAAAAATAGGAGGAAAAACTCAGGTATTTGCCGGTTTCCTTCTCTTAAGCTGTTGATTAGGGACGTTTTAGCTATTGCTCTCCAATAAGTCATAAATCCATTAGATAGAAGAAGCATATTTTCACAACTATCTAACGTTAAGCTGATTTTATGGGTGACATATTTCATACTCTTTGACCTTCTGTGGAACTGCCAACATAGAAAACTTGGAGGGAAGGTGCGAACTGCAACAAGAAAGGCATACATGAGTTGTACCAGGTATCTCATCCAGTTACTTGTTTTGGAAAAAGGAACATTTTAGTAGTCTGAAAAGTAGCGTAGATACAAATGTCCTTATTAATAATGGGTGATTTTTGAAAGATTTTTTTGGTCTTTTTTTAAAAACAGCAGTGTGTTGCCAAAACTAATAACAAAAAGTCAAAGTAATTTAAAAATGTCTGGTTTTAATCCATAATAAATACAGTACAAACGATGCACAACTTTTGAAGGACTATTAAAAAGAAATCTCTGGTTGTCTCTTAAAGCTTCTTGTACTTTTTTTAAATGATCAAAGAAAGCTCTCTAATAAAATGACTCAGCATGTGCTGAATTCTCAGTGTACAGTAAATGAAGAATTTTTTAGTACCTAGTGTTAATGCTAAGGGTGATTCTGCGCTTAATTTTGTCTTCCAAAGTTCTATAAAGCTATAAATCTTTTAAGGTAGATCTCTTAGATTTGTGTTCACATCCATAATATTCTGCTGGAACAGTATAGCAGAACTTGTTCTGCTGTTCAGTTGAGCTGTGTTCTGTCCACCTGCTCTCGAAGCTGGGGTGTGTATTAGCGCAGTGGCAAATCCGCTTCAACACCAAATTTGTTCTGCTCACATCTCTATTGCCAGACCAGCAACATCTGCCTGCTTGTGTGTCTGGGTATTTCCATTTCCTGTCAGGTTCCAAAAACACAATCAAAATTTCTAAATGTGGAAAAAAATAACAAATGCATCAGCCAGGATATTCTTGCCCATAGCTATGTTTGCTGCAAACTGCTGCACTTAGGGAATAGATTTTCGTGTAAAAGAACTGTAAGCTCTTGGAGTATACACGCAGAGCCCATGCTCTGCAAGGCAAAGTCACTGTATATAGTGTACTTCCAGACTGTACCTGTGTGTTAGACATAATGAATGTAGGTCGTAGAACCGAAGAAGTGTCTTGGATCTGGGCATCCTGTCCCCCTATAGTTGCAAGATTCATAAATAATCCTGTTCAGTAAAGTGGGTTTTTTGTTGTTGTTTATAATGAATTTATGTATATGAATTTATGTTTATATGAATTTATGAATATTTGTAACTTGAACCCTTAACTGCAGTGATGGCTGGTTTGGATTGATGAACAATGACATCACTCTCAAAAGTGCAGAAGTTATAGCTTGTATACTTTGACAGATACTTCCTGGGAGATGTATAGCACACTAGCTCCCAATTATTTGGAGTGGTGCAGTAATGCTTACCCTCAGCCCTTCCTGTGAATGACGGTGCATGCTTACCAGTAATCTTTTCATTGGAAACACCGTTTAATGTAGTTCCACAAATATATTGAGGACTGCTTACCCCTGTCATCATGAATCACACTTTGTGAACAGCTGGAATGTAAATCAGGATATGCTTATATGATAAATATAGGTAATGGGTATTTTCTAGCAAATTTTTAAACAGGTTTTGTTTCTTCTTTGTGAAGCTTGATTTCCCTTGATACTTACTGACTGTGTTGGCCGTTCTGAATACCTACATGATGTTGTTGTGGCATTTCTTTTATTATGATGACTAATGACTGAGGATCCCAGCTGAGATGGGGGAAGTCCTGCAGTGCAGGGCAGTTACAAACATACAGTAGGAGACAATTGGTGCTCCAAAGTGCTTTCACTCTGCGGGAATTACTTTAGTTATATGTTTTCTCAAGTTTTAGTTAAGAAATCTGTTACTTACTCAACTGTATTTTCAGGAAAGTAGGTGACTTAATAGAAAATCTTTTGAAATAAAACACTAAAAAGTTAGTGCTCTGTACTCCTTAATAAGAGACCTCTGAAAATAGTTAGTTAATTCTTCTGGAACATATTTTCTCTCCAAACTTAGAGACATGTGAAAGAGAAGATAGCAGAAGAGGTTGCTCTCGTCTTATTTTAATTAGGGCATGTCTTCCTAACAGTACAAAATGTTTTTGGAGGATATCAACCTTTGGAATATCCTCAGCAGTGGAAATATAGCCCAGCCTGTCTCACAGCAAATTCAAAATAAATAAATAAAGTCTGCATGCAAAATCAAGGCAGCAGGTGGTTATTCCCTGTATAACTCCAGCTGCACTTGAGCTGTAAATCCAAAAGCATTACAAAACTAGCAACAGGACACCCAGTGGTTCCTTGTAGGCTTGGATCAGTGTTCCTGGGACATTAAAGGAAATTTTCCTAAGATTTAATGTTTTCTCTTGAAACAATAAATGACATAAGTGTTATCTCCAGACTTTTTCCAGAGCAGTGAAGTAATTAAACTTCACTTGTTTTTCTAACATCAGGACTAAAACCTGAACTAATCTATTCTAACCATTCCCTTCTTTTTTATCAGCCGGAATGTGCGTTAACTCCTGAGAACATTTGGGTGAATAATAGTTCTGCTTACAGTGGCTTTATTTTGTGCACTGGGTGACAGAAAGCAGGCAGGGTTTCCTTCACAGTGTTAATGTAGATGCCGTATTCTGCATTATTTTTTCTTGCATAAGCATGTCAGGTGTACCACATTTAGATGTCTTTAGATTTATTTCATTTGATAAGAGAGTATCTGCTGTAAGCAGTGCCTTTGCTCTGTCGCATGCTTTTGTTGTTAACGGTATTATGAACTCTTCAGTCTATACTGAAGACGAAAGCTGGGTTCCATTGGTGTTATTGAGGGATTTCCCATCAGCTGTAAGGAGGCCAGGATTTTAATTTTCAAACCTTTAAAGCAAATTGCTTTCAGGCTTCTAAGAATGACTGCTTAAATAACCATTTATGTGGGCTATTTTATGTGAATTTTGCATAAGGGAAGCAGTTTCAAGAGAAATACCTCCCAATGTATTTTTCTTCACACTTGTTTAAAAGAAGCTGTGTSAATGCTACGTATAGTGTTGGCAGGATGTTATAGCTGAAGGAAGTGCATTTGTGTAAACCCAATCTCCTTTTCAAAATGAGGACTTAAGTATCATTTGCAAAATAAATTAATTGTGACCATGCTGGGCAGATGTGGCATTTCAGCACAGTGTCCATCATACTTCACTGAGTTCCAGTGCAGGGCATTACCCTTGGAGTAGGAACAGTTCTGTGAGCTGGCTACTAGAAACACACACAAATTTCCTAATGTTGAAATTTTGATCAGTTCAATTACTTCAAAGAGGTGAAGATTTTCTCTTCAGCAGATGGACAAACAGGAATGGGCAGGGAGAAGAAAGGAACATTGGGTTTTGTTTTTTTTTTTCCTGTCTTACTGTATCGCAATGTAGTTTGCCCTGGAGAAAAAAGCAAGCTATGTGTCCCTCAAGGGTTGTGAAGCTTGAATGGTCCTTCCATCTTGTGCAATAGGCTTTGAAACCTCCAGATATGTGATCTTTTCCAGACCTCCTCTTTGAGCAGCACAATTCTGCCATGTTCCCAGGCTGTGACTTGCAGTGCCACATCAGGAGAAGCGTTTAAAAGTGGTTTCCTTGTCCTTGCTAAATGGGTTTGGGATTTTTATTGTTGTTTCGTAAAATGTCTTAATGACTTCTGAGTGATTGTGGTGCTTATTGTATCTGTTTCAATGATGTTTCAATGTTTAAAGACCTGCAGAGGAAAATACAGTTTACACAGAGGCTTTAATTTTTTTCTTTTCTTCCATCTTACACTTTTTCACTAAATGCATCGCTTGGCACAAGGGAAATTGAAGTGGGAGTGTGTTTCATTTAAAAAAATAACATCCTCGTTAAATAATCCTGCACTTAATTAGATTTCCTCTGTTTTAACTGGACATAGAAACAAATAACTGTGACAAACAAAAATAAAGATTCTTGAGGAATACTGACTTACCTCTGATAAGAACCGTCTGGCACATACGTAATTAATTTTTTTTCACTTATGCTTTACTAACAAGCTCAGCATTTGGTTCACATTTCCCCTTTGTACTGTGGGGTTAGTTATGAGTAAAGCCTAACAGATTAAAAATATTGGACTTGAAGCCTAAAGCCCTGTTTGTAGGATTTTTTTAATCACTTTTTTGTTATATATTGGAAAGCATATGGTACAACTGGCTTCTGTCTAGTAAGTATGTGAGCACAAACAAGTGTCATAGTTCTCTATTTGATAATTGTGAAGGAACTGAAAAGAAAACAATGACCAGTTTCCACATTGTTAATAGTACAGCTGCAGTTATTATCTTGGTAGCCAAATATGTTAATAGGGATCGCTTTCAGTGCTTCAGACTACGGCCTTAAAATTCTTAGAGGACCTGGCAAAAGTTACCTTGGAAAAGTTGTTCCATGTTTCTCTGACTGTTTCCATTTCCACTTATTGCTGGTCTCAGCTGTTTATCCTTGGGCTGTCTGGATTGTCTTCAGGAGCGTAGGTCCGAGACTACCTAAGGCAGCAGTGTGTGACTTGCCACACCTATGATAAGGTCATCATGAATACAGGTAGCTCACAAAGTCCCATCAGTGCTCATTTCATGCAAGTCATGTCTTTTAGAGATGGCCTGCAACTGCTTCTACTTCYGACACCGGTTATGCTATGTAACTGCAAGGAATGTTGAGTTTTATGGTTCAGGCTAGGAACTTGGACTTGTCCCTCCAAGTTGCAAGGGAGTGAGCATGGTATTTTCCTCTGATGTCTACCCAAACTTATCTAAAGCCCCCAGCTAGGCAGACACATGCATCTGCCTGCTTGGATGCCAGCTAAGTGCGGCTTCAACTTGGAGTCAGGTCTACACTCAAAAAACAGTGTTGATCTGTCTTATATGTGCTCTGCCATTTTGAGTGGCAAACATGGATGGAGTTTAGCTCAGAGAAGAGCCTGGTCCTGTTTGAGGATGGAAATTTCGTTAATAAAAAGGGAGCTGCAGTTCCTGATAAGTCTGTAATTTATGTTTCTGGCCTGACTTTAGAAACTAAGTTGAATCATGGGCACACATAGTGAAAAATTGGCTTTTTGAATGGCAAATGACCATCCCCAGGAGGCTGACTAGCCCTGTTCAAGATACACAGCAGTGTAAATAATTTACTTTCTGCCTGTCTTACTACTTATTTCTTAAAATAATCCTCTGGGATATTAAATGTAAGTTGGTTCACTTTAACGAAGAGTTTAAATAATTTCTCACATACTTATTTTACGTGTGGAAATGTTGGTCTGAGAATAGATGTAAAGTAAACTGTGAACAGGAGAGTTATGAGACTTTTATGCTTCCATGGGATTTGTAGCTCCTTTTCCATCCCCTCAACAGATCAGCAATAGAACTATCCCCTGTAAAGAAGCTGCCTCTCTTCAGTGTTTGATTAGTTAAGGAGCACTGTGACCAATGTGGTTTTACCATATTACTGTTTCTGGCATATGAAAATTTGCATGCAAAAAAGCTATGACAAAATTACTGTCTTTTCATCCTGTCTCAAATCACAAGGCTGCACGAAAATGGTCTGATTTTGTAGAAGATGAGTAGAATTAATACGAGAGATGGGAGAGGAAATGTATTGCCACCCACCTTTCAGTGGTCTCTTCCTGAAGGAGAGTAACACAGGAATGAGAAGTTCCTTCTGGGAGGAAATAGTACATTTTTTAATACGCCAAAATTTTTGGCTGCTCTTGGTCCCATCTGAATTGTCTTTAGTAAATACTTGTTGTGAGTTTAGGCTGAGATTTTTCAGAACCCTCTAAGAAGAGTTCTGAAATTGAATAGAATTGAGTTCCTTGTTCCCATTAGTAATGGGATTTGGATCTTTTAATGTCATTGGTCTTCTGCTGACCCGTTGTGAGAGGTGTAGCTATTTYATTTCTTCTGGCAGAACAGTGACCAAGGAGTGCCCGTTGTGCCAGTCATCTTCAGGGATTGGGAAGGACTCATCACTTCTTGCATTCTGATGGGATCTCCCAGTTGAATGTCCCTGCCAATTCAGTGTGTGCCTTTTCTTTTTATTTGCTTCTCTACAGCATTGAGGACAACATACTCTGTGGTCACTTCTCATGCAAAGAGAGGAACTGGTTCAGCTAGATAGCATTGAGTCCATACTGATAGCTGGATACAACCAGGTTGCACAGGGGAAGCTTTCCAGCACTGCTGGTACTATGTTGTCTTGCACTCTAACTCAGGTACTGAAATGAGAGTCTCTGGGTGTGTGAGTTCTCAGCATTGTAAACAATAAGAAGAGCTGTAGGGAGACATTCATGCTTGCAACATAAATACAAAGAGAGGGAGACTGTGGGAAGCTAAAATGGCCTGCTTCTCCTGCCATTGCTTTTGTCATCTTCAGCATTAGTTGTCATTGTCAGACCCAAATCCAATAATACCATTGACAGCCTTGCTGAAGACACAGAAACATGAACAAAAGCTGAGGGCAATCAGGACATTGCAGGATTACATCTTCAGAACAAACTTTTCTGCAGGCAATTAGTGAACATGTTTGAAGTAGTTTAGTTTTAAGAAACCTGACTTGCAGGTCCTTGTTTGAAGTGGCTGGTGAGCCAGTCCTTCAGCAAGCAGAGTATCATGAGTGTGGTAGCATCTGTTTTGTGTGGGGATACATGAGGCACAACAGCATCTTCTCTCGGTGTCTGCCATTGATTTTTAACTGGGGTCATTTTCCTCTTTGCCAGTAGAAAGGAGCATGTTGCACAGGAAACTTGTCTCAAGAGCCTTCAGGAAAAGGCACTGTCAGGTGAGAGGAGGTTGCAAAATTGGACCTTATCCACATGTGCTCTTCAGAGTACATCCTTCCTCTGTTCCTATACGTTACGTTATTGGTGAAATACAACAGCAAATGTTTATAGTCAAAGAAAGTTTGTACTAACACTGTGTCATACAACTAATCTGTTTATGTTATAAATAGGGAACACTAAGTTAGCTCCATTTTGCTCCAGATGCAAGCGTCTTATTAAATATTTATACATGGACTAGACTGTTTACTTTGCACCTCATAGTATAGTTGTATTGGGAAGATCCAGAACACCTGGGTTTTAGTGAGGTCTTAAGGAAAGTTTGCTTCAACTTTCCAAATTAAAGATTAAGAGCTCCCYGAATTGCTGAGTATATGACAGGAGAGTTTTAAATGGAGAAGTATCAGTTCTAGAAGGACATTTCTAAAATTGTGATTAACAAAATATTGGTGAATACCAGATCGTGATTTCACTCTGGTTCTGCTGCATTCCTACACTTCTCACATACAGAAGTATCAGAAATATCAGAGAAATACCAGAGTTTCCCCTGGTTTAGCTGCTTTGGAGGTCTGTTCTTTACACTAATGAAAACCAGTTGCTAGCATTAAGAAGTCACTTGGCTGGCTTCAGTGATGCTACTCTAGATTTATGTAAAAAAAGTAAATGAATGGGGTCCTGGACCACAGTGTTACAGGTGTGCTGGCTATGTAAAGCATCCTTGTCTTTTTTTTTAAGAGAGGCTGTAGATCTAGCCTTCCTTTCCTTCTTTAGGCGTAACTATACATATGTAATCTGATATCCAGAAGTAGAGACTAGTGTGAGAACAGTTTCACTGACTAGGCAGAAAGAAGAAAAAAGCCTGAACTTATTTTGCAGAGGATAATCCAATTTCTTGGTGTTGAAACACTGATTGCCTGTGTGTTTAACAGTTGTATCACTTGAAAAAACATGTAAAAACCTTAATGTTCTTTAAACTACGAAAGTGTGAGTGAAAAGCTTCACTGATCTGTAGAACAAAATCTATAGCTATTCAAAGCAAAAGCTAGTTATTTATGTGTAATCTTGCTAGGTTGTGCATTATACTAGAGAGACTGGGGAGCACTAGTTTTAAGCCATCGCCAGTGTTTTTTAGTGTGCTCTCTAACCTTGCTCAGTCTGTACAACACTGGAAGTGTTGTTGCTGTCCAGCCATTTTGCAAATCTAGCAAGAGCTGCTCTGATCAGCACTCACCTCCAGCAAGTATCTGCTCACTTCACCATGAGATGTGAACATAAAAGAACATTAACTGTTTCTCTTGAGTGTAGGGGCCTGGGGTCTTAGGCAGCTTTGAGTATAAATGGCCTCTGAACAAATTTACACACGTTCCTAAGATCTAGTGCCCTTTGCTTGCTCCTAAATGCTGCTGCATATCAGAAACTCCCTACCCTAATTCTTTGTAAGCACAACTGGCTATTCAAGTTACAAACTTTGGAAGGTTTCCAAAACCATAGCAAGCACCACTGGCTTGTCAGAACTAGTAGGGTCTACTCTTTTTTGCTAAACATATAGCATTTGATCTGATTTTAGCTTTACGGAGTTAATGTTTTAACCACTGTATTCCAAGAGTGAAGGAGCCTTATTCCTGCAAGATGGAGAACTAATTAAATGTAGTTATGACTAATAATGTGCTTTGCTTTTTTCTCGTGAGTCTTTCTGAGCTAATGCTTCCTATGTTTAAATTAATTTCCAAATATTTTGCACAAGTTTTGGAAATAAACAAAACCTACAGTTCTAGGTATGTACTCCTAAAATCTGCTTTGTCCCTGAATTTGTTTGGATAGGATTTAAGAGTTGTATGTGCTTTATAAAATTTGCATTCCAGTCTAAACAAAAAGTATATTTACAAATTGTCTGCTTATTTTAATTTCTATGGTTCTTGCCACGCAATGCACTGTTTGAGGTACTATTCTCTCGATATATCAGTGTAAAAGTATCAGAATTTCCCAATACTTTTGTGTTTAAACCTAACCAGAAAATTTAATTGTGGAAAAGATTTTGTTTAAATCAGTTACTTTTTACTTACTTATCACTTGATTACTTTTTCCTTGCATTGAACTTGCATACTACTAGAAGTACTACAGAGATTTCTTACACCTGTAGGAGAATCAAATTATTCCAGTAAATTAGAAATATATCTGTCCTGTAACAGCTATATTAATGTGGGAAGTAAAACACTATTTCCAGCAGGATTGGAAGACACCATCCAAACGGTTCATATTTTAAAAGGAGCGTTTGTGCAAAGACTCCAGTTTCTTTGGTCTGATGATTGTTTTCAGTATTTATAGTACAGCAGGGCCTGAGGCCTCAGTTACACATCAGGATCAGTTATACTTTGTATAAACAACAAAAAAAGCCCTGCACCAAAGAACTTTTCTTCTAAGCATTAAATTTACTGATTTTTGGAGGAAAGCACACAGCTGGGACAAAAACATGGAACTGTCCCAAACTGTAGCTGGACACAAGGGCAGATCTGGATTTTCATTCGTCTGCTTTCAACTGTGGAGCAATGGGACTTAGTGTTCACTGCAGATGTAATAGGGATGTTTAAGGATCCATTTAATGGATCCACAATATAATTAAAATAAAATGATCCCCAGTATACACACAAGCAATGTTGAAGGATAAGACACTCAAGGAACATGAGCCAGAGAAGGAGTCTGAGAGTATGTTGGTACAGTCTGATTCAGGCAAGCACATAAGTTTAAGTGGCCCCTACCCTGAAGCTGACTCTAGGCTTGGAGTGGAGTGAGGCAGCGTACAGCTGTCCATACGTGACCAGGTAAATATGCTCTCAGAGCATGCAGGCTCTCAACAGAGTTAAGGAGCCATAAAAATACCGCAAGAAGCCGTGGAATGTCCTATTTCTAATCATTAGAGCATGGATCAAGTTTTAGCATTCTTTTGTTTAATTTAAAGAAAGATAGATCACTAATTTGACTCTTATTGGATGGCTGAATGTATGTAGATCATGTAATTTAGATAGACTTAGTCAGTGGTGCAAGATATCTTCAAGATAGTATTGTCTCTCCAAGCACTGGCCTGCTAAGTGCTAAATACAGGTGGGGATCTGATCTCTCTTGCTTTCATGGAAGGCTGCTGGACTTGGACATACTTACAAAAAAAAGCCTTTGAAGCTGCTGATATTTTGAAAAGGATATGCACTCCACATATTGCTTCAGTGGAGAGGAAAAGAAAATAGTTGGTGTTAATGGTTAGTTGTTTCTTTAACAAATAAAGTATGAGCTGTTAACACTAGAGTGGTGTAGTGATAGAAAAAAAACTGCTATCAAACTAAGTAATACTGATTTGATACTGGCAAATCATGATCTGAAGAATAGAAGTCCCAGATTTCTTCCCCGCTTGCTGTTGCATCCAGTAACACAAAGACAAGGAACATGTATTTTTCTCTCCTTTTATTTGTTGAGCAAAGACAAAGCTTCTGGGTAGTTAAATTTCTCTTCCCCAGGAGAAAATAGCTGTTACTCCAGTTGACAGATAAGAGCTTTGACGCTGCAATGTTACTTGTGTCAATAGAAAAATTTTGTTTCTGGAAAGGAAAGAGAAGATGATGCAGCTTTTGAGACTCAAGTAAAATCCCAATGTACAGGATTTAAGCCTGCGCTTGGGCACATCCTCTGTGGGAGCTGGGAAAATGAAACCCAGGCTCTGCAGCCTGCCTTTCCCAGGACCACCTGTGAAACTGCCGTTCAGCATTCATGTGCCTGTTTCTTGGCTTTATCATTTGGAGCAATGGTAAAAGCAGGGAGATTGCCACCAGATTCACATAAAAACCAAATAGCAAGAGTCTCCCCTGCGCATCCTCAGTGCTTAGTTTCACAGTGGGAGCAAGGACATAGTCCATTCCCTTACCACAAGTTGAGACACTTCACCTTACCCTACAGGTAGGACTGTTGGTTGACTTTTATGGGCTTCCCTCGTGTGTACTCTTCAGTCTGTGCTGCAAACTGAATGTGAACAGTATAGCTGTGCCTCCTCTGTATTTCTTACCATTATCTCCTTTCTTTTATGTCTTAGATTGCTTTTCCTTTATTCTGCTTTTAAGCCTTGACCCTTTAGCCTTCCTCAGTGGCATGATTCCTCTTAGGCTTTGGTCAGCAGACACTTGCAGAGCTGGCATTTCTAGTCAGTGGCAGATGTAAGACAACATTTCTGCTGATGCTGATTCAGTCAAGCAAAGATCAGCTGTGTTGACAAGAGCAAAGCAGTGAAGGAGTGATGCATACTGGGCCTGATTCTTCTGTCTCTGACATCAGGGTTGTACTTCACTGAAGTCATTATTTGTCTGTATTGATGTCGGTGAGAAGACACTGGAGCCTTCATATGATCTAAAACACCATAGAAGTGAATGTTCATTCAGAGATCCAGATACAGAGGATGCATCAACTCATATTCACTGTTTTGCTGTTCTTGCTGGCTGAAAGATAGGCCGTTATAGATACCTACAGGGATTATGAACAACTTAATCTTGTGTCTGAAGGGGGCTGGTATGTATGTGTGTGGCTGAGGGCACAGTTTATTGCACACTATGCAAATACAGCATGGTGTGAGGCTTTAAAAAAATATCCTATGGAAAAACATTGCTGCAGATAGCTGTGGTTTAACTGAAATTGGAGTCACTTTATGAACAAGGGAAATACAAAGCCAGTTTGTAGCAGTGATCAATAGAGGATTCTTTTTTCTCTATTTGTTTAAAGTATGCCTTGCTTATTTTTCTCAAACAGCAGTCTAATGATTGTTCCCTGGCTGATGGCTCTAGGGAAAGGGCTTAGAGTAGTTTGTGTAGCTCAACGGTTGCTGTTCTGGCTGCAAAAGGAGCACTGGCAGCAACTTCCAAAGAGTCCTGCTGAGTCTGTGCAGACCAGATCCGCTTCCAGTGCTTGTCCTCCCAGGGTTTCTGGGGGTTTGCAATTTTTTACGAGCTGCTAGGAGGCTATTTGCAGATCTGAGGCAGTTTTGGTTCCTCTAAAATGACATGTCATCATGTTAGCATGTAGTAACAGTACTCTTTGATGTAATAGGATGATGCTGAACCAAAGCATCACTGCATTGTGGTGTACTAGTCCCCATTTTGTTATATTTTGTTAGCAAAGTTTGCTGTCTGAAACAAACCCATAAAACTGACTATGCTGTGAACTTTGTATCTCTCAGGCCTTAGATAATTCCTGTTATTCACTGAGCTCCAAGTGAGTGCAAAATACAATGAGAAATGCAAGAAGAATAAGCATGCAAAGAGAAGGAAACCAAACAAGATGGTAACACCTACTATCTTTAAAAAAAAAAAAAAAAAAAAAAAAANAAAAAAAAAAAAAAAAAAAAAAAAAAAAAAAAAAAAAAAAAAAAAAAAAAAAAAAAAAAAAAAAAAAAAAAAAAAAAAAAAAAAAAAAAAAAGCAAACAACTTGTTTTTGTAAAATGTGCTGTCTCTCTCTACAGAGTTTTCCTGATTTCCATCATTATGCTGTCCTGGCTACAGTAATTCTTTAACTACTGAACTTCTAAACCGACTTAGCCAAAGCTTGGAGTTGCCAGTCATCTGTAAGTTACAACTGGATAGAGACTACTCTCCTCTGTCCTATCTAGACATCAAGATTAAGGCCTCCTAAAGACTTCTGATTTTTCAAGTGAGAAGCAGTGTGACTTTCGTATGTACATATGGATAAAAGGTATTTGATATCTTTGAGGTGTTTAAATTTATGCTGTTATTTCAAGCCTTTTTTTCTTGGTTTTATTTTTTTCTTTCGGATAYGTAACTCTTAAGCATTCTGAAAGCAATCAGAAGCAATTCTAGCTTTGATTAGCAGCTGATTTAAAACAACTGATGAGCTATCATACCCCTTCCTTTGGCTTGTTGGTATGTTTGCTTAACTGCAGGATACATTCCTAACCCTTAGACATTTCAGTTCTGCTTGGGTACAGTGAAGGCCATTATCTGGCTTGCGGTCTGTCAGAACAGGGACCATTTTCTGCTTTTATTTTAAGAGGGAAGAAGCTGCTGAGCTGCTTTGGAAATAGTGGGCTGGTTATTGTCTGTCTAAAGCTCACTAGATGTGTGTGCAGGACAGCAGCAGTTCAGGTTATCCTGTCATCATATACAGATCGCTGATTATCACACACCAGTGTTTGTGATCTTCTGCAGCACTGCTTCCTTCTGTCTCTCATCAAGACCCAATGAGCACAGGCCGTGACAGGTAAAATCTTCTTCCAGACCTCAGATGCTCCCATACAAAGAGCCATGCTTAATCCCTGGCCTAGTGTGTAATTTAGTAATCTGCATGGTCATGAATTCCAGGGATATATGGGCAGGAAGCGCAGAGCAGTGTGGGTAGCAGGGCAGGCCTACAGAGTCATTTAAGTCTTTGTTGTATTGTGTAGCAAGGGATTTTGGGGACAATAAGACCTGTCTGTCAAAGATTAAGCAGACTGGAAGTGTGGTTTATACCAACAAATGAATGAAGCTTTTTGGAGTGTTAATACAGGCACGTAGTGAATGTCCAAGGACTTAAACATACAATTTATGTGATGACAAGCAACATTGGAATTAATCATTTATTCTATATACCTTAGCTAGTGGGAATTCAAGTAGGTGAAGAGTTCATTTCCGTCCTTATCTTGATCAATATGCAACACTTATTAGGAGAAATGAAAAATCCTCTAATTTTTTTTTTTTCTCTACCTAACTTTGGTTTGAAGTTATTTTTACTAATTGCAGTTTATTCTCTAACACTGCCTAGTAAACCAGCCACTGACTGACTGGCGCTTCTTGTTATCTGGCACTGCAGTAAAATTTTGCCTGGACCTGCTCCGCTTAAGCCTCTAGAGATAACTGGAATCTTGCCAAATGTTATGTTTGTAGATTTGCAGGCCTCTACTACCCTCCACTTCTCCTGCTTTGGTCTGTATATTTCCAAGCAATGTGTAGATGAGAATTCACAGACTCCGTTTTTTCCCTTTAAAGTGAATTGTTTACATGTTTGCAAAACTCCCCTCGGCTCTGCTGTGTAACAGGTCTCTGGGAGGAGTTTTTGTTCTAAATCTGCTATCTTGAATAAGCAAATGGTTCCTATCTGAGTTTTAAATCTTGACTAATATTATCTGTTCCAGCAGATAATTTTGTTTTTAGCAGAACCCTGTGCAAGGAAAGCCGCTCAGACCTTTCTGAAGTGCCAGGAACATGCTGGGAAGGCTATGGGAGGCAAAATGTAGGGGAAACTGCTTGCGGAGAATCTATTGTTCTGCACTGACCCCTTACTGGACAGATCTGTGAATGGCCTACTTTCACAGCCTGCCTTCTAACTAGGAGCATCCTTTGGGGTTGAATGACCTTAGTGGATAATGAGAACTTTTGCTATATTTCTGTCTTGTAAACAGAATGTTTAGCATGTGGAACATGGTCTGGTGACTAAAACTGATATTTTTTTTTAAGTGTTTGTGTTTTTTTTCTTTTTCTTTCTTTTCCAAAAAAGGCTACTTTATTCACCAGATGAATAATGTTAATACATGATATGGTGGCAAGGCTTAGAGGTAGCTCCATGCTGCATAGATCAGATGCCAGTTTCAGAATTATATTGTACTCAGTACTAAAATTTGGTTGTAATAGCACAAAGACTGGGTATTGGATGGGGGAAGGGACATAAGTAATGCATCAGTAAGAACAAAGGAAAAAAGACAAGATTGTTTTTCTGGAACATTGCTTTACTTGTGGCAATTTATAGATACACATTTTATGTGTAACAGTGAAATTTAATAGAATAATTAGATGTTCCAATATGATAAAAGTGAGCCAAAAAAGCAGTGTTAAGATCCTGGTCCAAAATAGGTTAGGCTATGACTTGGATTGCAAGCTAAGTTAGAGGAAAGGTTTAGATTTTAAATTCAGCTATCTCGGCATCTTACAAGCTTGTTCTCTGAGGAACTTGAGACAAATTGACAGAAACTCCTAAAGGCAAGATTGGATACAGGCATTTAAATCTGCTTTTAGAATACCAATGTTACGCTTGTGATCCAAGTCTCTATTGTTCATACTCTAATGATTCACCTTACGTTCTGCAGAAACAGAGAATGCATAATGACAAACATTAAAAAGCCATCTTTTATTTAATTATCGTATTAGTTACCACCTGAAAAACCACAGCTATGTTCTATTCAAAATATTAACATAAATCTGTGCTATTTTAGTTAGTACTAAGTAGTTTCTGCAAGCAACTCGCCTCAATATATAAATAATTAAAAAATGCAGTAAGACAAACTAATATCACTCTAATATGAACAGCCACATTACTAGCTAGAATATCTGCTGATAGAGAGTAATAAGAAAAGGTTGAGCAACTTTCATGAAGATTCAAAGGCAAGCTGTTAAATACGAAGATTGTTCTCTTAGTTGATAATTTTGTGGCGTTTAAACCAAGGTAAGTTTTTCTGCTTTAGCTGGAATACAGTGAAAAGGTTGACAGCAACATAGAAAACTTCCATAAGAAGTGTGAAAACTAGGGGAGTAATAGCCTCAAGTAGAGCTACAGCTGCTAATTAACAAATTAATATGATATTATGATATCTCCATTAAAATGGTCCTCAGTTATGATCCTCTGAGAGAAGTTGTTGCTCTAGAGTAATTACCATGGAAAATAAACTGTCACTCTCCCTTGACATGTGTCATGCACTACATTATCACTTTTTGCTCAGATTACATCTAGCCATTTTTTTACTATAATCTGTTCAGATAAATTGCAGTCCAACGACATTTCCAGTTATCGGTTCACTGATACGAATCGTTGATAGCCACCTTCAAAGTAGAAGTAGCAAATCAAGTGGAAACCAACAAAGTCTTCGGAATCAAAGACAAGACTGTTTTCTGTAGCTGCGATGAACTGAGTGTTTCTGAGCTATCCAAATATCCCATTCAGATTGAAAGTCTTTGCCTGGCAGAAAACATTTTGGAGGTTTTTCAATCTATGCAAAGTAAACAGATGCTTTATTGAGTGAACTTTCTTTGAATGACCAAACCCCTCCAGCCCTTTAATATAATTTAAAAATAGGTTTGATTTGGCATTGCAGCAATCTGGGAATGGATGAGGCTAGCCCAGGCTGCACACTTTAGATCTGGGTCTAAAATTGCCCAAAGAGGGGGAACATTGCTATTGCTAGCCCAGAAAAAACTGGGGCAGGATCTTGCCTATCCACTCCAGTGCTTAGCAGGGGATCCAGCTGGTGAGCACAAAATTGTTGTCCTAAAGACTGGCACCCTTTAACTTCTTCCTAGCTCTTGTTGATTAGTGGGTGGTTTCTCTCTAGAAGTGCAGAGGCATTAAGTCTTTGCTAGAAGTCTTTAACTGACATTTTTGCAACTGTTCTTGTACATCTCCATGTTCTTCTCCTCTGTGTGGCTGTTCCTGTAAAAATACTCCTAAATTGCTGGTCTTAGATGCATCTTGTGGAAATTAGGTCCCCAGGATAATTGCCAGGATTTAAATAGACTGGGAACTTAGTTTAGCTGCTCATAGAAACTAAAGCTGGGAATAGCTTATCTGTAGCTGAAACTGGAATAAAGAGCCCCAGTCCGTGAAGTTTCTCTAAAATGTTCATGAACTATTTTCTTGTCTCTAGCATGAGGCCCTTTAGAAAGGCCAAGAAGGCATCATGTAAGGTAAGTGATCACTAGAGCTCTGTAGCTGTTCCCATGCATGGAAACCTCAAGGGTTTTTTGTTTTTTCGTTACTGGTTTCTTCATCCTCGTTCCTTTCTTTACTGGTTGAATGTCATGTTTGGGTAAGTTCTGGTGCAAGAGGACGCTCTCTGTTCCCACAGCATGAGGGAAATGGAAAGCTCTCTGTATTATCCACAGAGCAGAAGGGGCTTCCGTAACTCGTTTTCTGTCTCTTCGTCTCACGCTTCTGGGTCTATTCCTTATCTCTGAGTTATCTCCTTATATCTGTGTTATTGGGGGAGCAGGATGTGTCTTGACGGCGCTTGATTTCCAGTTCCCAGGCAGAAAGAGAAAAGTAGTCAAATGTAGTTATAATGTAGTATTAGAAATCGTGAGCCAGTGGAGAGGTACTTTTGACCAAAAATTACCAATTCTCTGTTTCCTTCCTTCTTGTCTCAGTCTTTCATTTTCAAAATCCCTCAGCTCTTGATGGGTGCTGTAGAGGCTGATGACAGAGAATTCTGTGTGTGAAAGAGTTAGTTGCCCACTGAGATGTGCAGTTCCTCCCACTCGTTTGCTTCTTAGAGAGTTGAACTGCCACTTTCTCAGTGCACAGCCTGAACTCTCATAGCCAGAGCCTTTGTGGGATGCATGAAAGTCAGCGGCTTCGCCCCTCAGTGCAACAGGGAAGACCAAACCATCCTATCTGCTAAGGAATAGTTGTACTGGGAAAATGCTGGTATGGGCAGTCTCTTCCTGCTAGACCTACTCCTTGCCCACATCCCTGTTCTGTCTCTGAGGAAACACTAACTTTTCACAGCCTTTGCTTGCAAGGGGAGTTAGAAATTTAAAAATTGGGTTTGTTGTAAAAGGAAGAACTGGAGAGGAGCCCAGAGCAAATTAACAGATCTGGACACAGCAGACCCTGAGGAGGTTTGGAGTCTGTTCGGCTTCAGCATGTGGCTGAACCCTCCCTGCCTTTCTAGATACAATGTCCCATTAATAGTCTTAACAGGACTGACACTGGCAGGATTTCACTTGTTCAGTACACTACTTAATACAGCTAATTTTCTACTGACAACATTTTTTTGCAACAATGAATCTTCTGTCACTTGTGTCCATGAAGAAGGCAACTTGGAAATGCCAGCCAGAGGGGGAGGTAGCAAAAAGTTCATTGTAGCTGTTCAGTTAAACCGTTCTTGAGAAACACATTGGACTTTTTTGGATTGTTCTGTAGGGTGCTAGGGATAAGTGGAAGGGAAAATAACACAACGCTGCGTGTTCTTCTTTTCTTACAGAGGATCCCTGAAAAAGTTGTGTGGTGTAGGGTGTATCTTAAGGAGAGTCAGAAGCTGTGGTTTCATGGGCAGCAGTCCTGATGTGACCACCTGTGAAGTCACTATGATTCGATATCAGTTTTCCTCAAGGGACTTGTCTAATATTTATAATTAGTGTGGTATCTTCCTCAGTAATGAGTTAGGTAAAACCCCTTTAAATGGTTTGTGAAAAATAGTGTGCTTGATCTTAGCAAATTTGTTGGAGAGACAATATATATACACACACGCATATATATCGTATATACATATATATACACATAGTACATACTGCAAGGCCTGTAGCCAGGTGTTGGAAATTCTATAAGCTCAGTTAATAAACCCCAGTGTGTGTCTGAAGTTCATCCATATTGTTTGTCATATGAAAAGCAACAGATAGAAACAATTAAAATATGAGATAAAACTAAGTGAACCCATTTGATTGTCTGATTGAAACAAACAAGTTATTGCGTAAGAGACAACTTTAAACACAAAATGTAAAAGCAGACTGCAGAGTATTTCTGAGGACAATAAAAGTACTGCCAAAAGTAAGGATAGTAAGGCATGAAGAAGAAGGAAGCAAAGCGAAGCTGGCAGTAATTGTGGGCTACCCTCCTTTGCAGGTCACACTTGTTTGTAGCATATCACTATGGGTTACTCAAGAATGAAGCAATTTTAATTATTCTTTTAATTGACACTGTTTTCAGTAAACATGAAAACTAATTTTAACCAGTTAGCTGATCCTTTGCTAGAGCAATAGTGATGTAGATACCTGCTGTTCTGTATCACCATAAAGGGCTTTACTGGCCTGTAAGGGGCAAAAAATAGTTGGCAATAGAACCAGCGGCATCTGCAGACCGGTCTGGTTAGCAACCAAAGCCAGCAGAGTCAGGGGCTATGACCCTCACTTTTCATTCGACCCATCTCCTGTTTTGGGGACAGACTGCTGAGGAGCTCTCATTTGGTCATTTTCTACTGCCATGCTCTCACCAGAGATGACTTGTGTGCGTTCTGGGGAAAAAAAATGCTTTACATATGCTACCTTGTCTACCTTCCTGTACAGCCATCAGGAAAATGGAAAGAAGTCCTAGAGAAACCCTGTGTTTTCTTCTGAAATAACTAATTCTTTGTAATTAAAATTCAGCTCGGGACTTGTGCTGCTGTCAAGAGATGTACACAATATTCAGAAGTGCCCTTCCCTCAGTTAAGGGCAGGAAAATGTTATGACAGCTGCTGTCCTACATGAACAGGTTGGGGAACTGTAAAGGCTTTCTAAAACATTTTTTAGAGATTAGGCACCAAAGACTTGAGGGAGAGAAGATGAACTGAGGTTGCAAAAGACCATAAAATCTCATAAACCATTCAAACCTTTGGCTGTACTATGCTCTTTTGTTAAATAAAAAAATGCTTAGTTCATAAGTAAATTGAAGTCAGTTAGACCTCACTTGCTGCAACATTTTTGCTAAGATTTCATAATCGTGTAATCCATCCTTTCAATATAAGCCCTATTTTTTGGAATGTTGATGAGTGTAGTGTAATGTCAGAGCTCCAGGAGGTGTGGGAGCGGTTCCTGCCTACTGTTACTCACCTCCTCCTTCRTGCCTCATTTCCTCAGTTGCCTCTAAGTCAGGCTTAAACACGTGCATGATTTCAGAGGAGCAGTGCCAGTTGTCAGTCTCATATGTGGTCTACATGAATTGCTCTCCATTTGTGTATGAACGTAGCATTGCTCTTCCAGTTTAAAACACAAAAAGGCCCTAAAGATATCAGTCAAGCTAGCAAAAAACCCTTTTGCCACGGCAAATAGCGAAAAGTTCATCTCGGATGACTATGTATCACCTGAGCCTCATGGTCAATTAGCTTAAACAGTGGGTAAGCTGGGGATTCGGGGGTGATCACCTCTGCTGCGGTGATACTCTGGGACACAATTCATCAGTATCTAGTCTCTGCAAACCTTGATAACCGTTTCACACAGTTTCTGCTAAAATAAAGGCATAATTCTGAGTGATGATCATGAAAAGGGCAAGTAAATGTCATACAAATATATAGCATAGCTCCTTAAAAATAAGCTTGAACTCATAATTTTCATAGAATGGTTATTCATTTAATKGAAATACAACGTAAGTCATCGCTATGCTTCATAAATCCTGCTGCACATTCTTTATTTTAAAAAATCCCCATGAATAATATCTTTATATTTCTGTAGTGCCCGTCATTCTGTATGACGCTCAGTGTTACACATGGATCCCCTTTTTCCTGTGCTGCGCTCCAGAGAGGCTATTGCCTAGCTGGTGCATCTCTCGCACAGATGTTGCAACCCACAAGTGACTTTCACTTACTTTCATGTTATCTGTGTTCTCTGTGGCCTGGAGCCTTTCCATATGCTCTTACTTTCTTATCTAACTTGGACATTTTAGTACATCAAAGCAAAAAAGCAATCTGAGTTAGTCATCCTTTTTGACTCTCTTACATTTTTTTAAAAAAAGTAGTTACTGTAAAGGTTATGAAGTATAAAATGGAATAATTACTTAGATTTAACACTGAGTCACTCCTGGCATTGTCCGTGGTGGGGAAAAAGATGACAGTATGTGGTCTCTTTGTGTGCTAAAAATAGAAATAGCAAATATGTGGAATTGATTGGATCAGGATGTTCCATTAAAGTTTTTAACTGGAAATTGAGCATTCTAAAGAACAAACTTTTCAGAGATTTAAATATCCAATTTAAAAATAAAGATATTTAGAAATAAAGTTGTTATTTTTTTTTAATGTCCAGGGTTTATACACAGTTCTATATTTATAATGTGGTAAACCTTCCATTGCAACTTTATTTATTTATGTTACTGAAGTACAGGATTCAGTAAGCAAATGGTTTATGGAATCAAATTTCATTAATTTTTTTTTTAAGCAGTTTAAAAATAGGGTGTAAAACCGTGTGTGTGTGTATATATATGCACACACGTTTTTTTATCACCTAGATTTTCTACTTGCGGTCATGTCTAGTCAGGCTTAATGGAAATGACAGAAGTATTTTTTGAAAATGGAGTTTATCACATGAACTAAAATTGGAAATTATTATGAGAAACAGCCTACAGTTGCTCATTACTACATTAAAAGATTGCTCCTGAGATGACCAGAGCAGCCTTGACAATCTGCAGTGTAAGCATACCAAGCGCTGCTTCACATAAACAGAAAACTTCTAAAATGAATGATGATATTAAAGAATTTCACATAGTACAGGAATAATTTGTCTCTTTTCTTAAAAATAAATAAATAAATAAAATTATTAGCCTGATATCCTTCCTTAAAAAAACAGAAAACAAAGAAAAATACCGATGAGATTTTTGGGAAGGTGCTGAATGAAGTAGGATTGTTACACAGGATGTTTTTTCCAGTCCATTATTTCTGTGTGTATGTACAGTTTTATGTACTCATCTCATGCTGTATGGGTAAAAAGCTATGTAGAGGAACAGTATATGACAGGAATAAAGAAGCCATTTTGAACAAGAGTTTCCCTAAGTTTTTAGAAAAAAAAACCTGAAGAATAATTTTCTTCAGAAGTACAAAGCATTTTTCAGTAGGGAAAATAATTACTTACTCTGGAATGCGAGCAGGGCACTGGATACCTGACCTGTAATTTAGGAAAATAGTGAAGGGTTTTTCGTCCGTAATTATTATTATTATAGTAGAACTGTGGGGCCCCAGTTGAGACCAGGACTCTCTTGTCCTAGGTGCTGTCTATCTAGCAAGAGATAACCACTGCCACAGGAATCTTGCAGGAAGGGCAGGGCAGACTGAAGAGGAGAAGGGAGGAAATGGAGGTAGAAAGTAGAAGTAGTTAGCCCAAGGTCATGCTACTCACTAATGGACACTGCTGCCTTGCACTGATAAGTCACCTATAGACACTTCATCCGAGTTCGGCGTGAGTCGTGTGTTGCCTTTTGTAATGTGGCATCCCTGRTCAGCGAGAATGGCCATGATTTAAATGGGTAATGCCATTTGCCTGTGTGAAAGAGCATCTTGAAGGATCAGTCCCTTGTACAGGCTGTCCTGTACAACATGGGAATCGGGTACATAGATCTTCCTTGAAAGTTTCGGGAATTAGAAGCAGAATAGATTCTGCTTAGTGTACGCAGTATATGAGAACATACATTTTTAGGGCCATAATGATTTAATGGTTGGCTCTTTGGTTTGCGTCAGTKTAATCAACCGAGTAGAAGATGCTTCAGACTACAAAGCATTTGCTCGTGAAGTATATCTTCGTCACTAGCAAWTTTTTGTGTCGATAAAACATTGTTTATGGGGGAAATAATGGATGAAGAAATAGAGAGTGTGAATAAGACCCTTTTTAAAAATGTGGTTACTGAATTCTCATAGAGAAGGAACTATATGTTAGTTTGAGAAAACGTGAATATCTTTACATTCAGTTGCTCTTTTCATACACTGGACCTTGATTTTGCTTAGAAAAATAATAATAATGCTTTGCTGCTTGAAATATGGCAGTCTACAAATTTACTAACTGAAGTAGGGATCAGTTCTGCCCTACCTGATCAGTAGTATTCTGCTTAGTTACTAGTCCTGCTAAACTTATCTCACTTTGTGAGGTCCAGTATCCTTTTTTGGTGATGAACCACTGAGCTAGTATTTGACAGTGAGTGAGGCTGGTAGAACTGTCCCCCAAGTAAGTAAACACTTGTATTCTTTTTTTATCCCTGAAATAAGGGGCATGATCAGTGGTTCTATACCACTGCCACGTGTGTTCCTTTGCACAGTGACAAATCAAATAGATTTACACTTTATTCTCTAAGCTCACAGAGGCACTGGGAAAAAAAAAGAATGTTTGGAATTTGCAATGCTATGTGTAGCAGCTCTGCTTCAGTGGGCGAAAATTTATGTGGGGTATTAGAGTTGGCAAAAGGGGTAGGGACAATAGAGAAACTGTGATGTATTTGATTGTGTAGCAGTAGAGAGGCCCCATCATTACCCACCATACTGGGCTTTCCCCATGACACCCTTTAATTAAATTAAAAGGGTGAAGGGAAGAAGGCACATGTTGCAGAACCTTTTCCATCTTGAAAGACACTGCCATCAAATTACATTTTCAGGCCATTTTGTTTTACCACCTTCTGCAATGTGGTGATTCAGAAGCAATAGGAGGTTCCTATCCCAGCCATTTTTTCCATTGAGAATAGAAACCTGAATGTCTGAGACATCTCTGTATTTTTAATGGTTTGCAATGGCTAAGTGCGTAACAGAGATGCATATGACTCATATTGAACTTGTGGCACAAACTTGGTCAAAATCCTGAAATTATCTATAGAAATGCCATAGTATATCAAGAAATAATGCCATTTTTTACCAGCATCATATTCATTACAGAGAGACAGGCATCTCATGTAGTGCTGCTTGTGTAGTAAAAGCCTGATGCACAAATATGTTTGAGAATGCAGGTCATGGTTTTCAAATATATGAAATTCTAGCGGGCATTTGAGAAAGCATTCACAAGTCACAGTAATTTCATAGACTTTGTCCTTTCTTGGTGTTACTAGCATTCTATAATTTTCCTCTTTTTAAAAACGACTGTCATGCAGCCAGGAAACCAAAATGATACCATTTGCATTAATTACTAATGGCTTTTCTATAGGCCACTGGACTACATATATTGAACAATAAATATTAAAAACAGGGAGCTCTGTTGATTCTGTTTGAATCAAACTGTAGTTTCTGTTTGGTGTAATCTACATTTTATGTTTAAGCTTGTCCTCACTGCTAAGAGATGTTTTATTTTTTTTATCCTTTGGATAAGTAAGAGCAATCCTGATGCCAAAGCACGGTAAAGACTAGGCACTTAACTTTTCACTACAAGTTAAACTCATTGAGGTCAAACAGTAGTTCCACCTGGTGTTGAACCCTGTAAGTTTACCCTGTGGTAAAACCTGAGTTTTCATTGTGCTTTTATCCTGGAATTGTTCCTGCACACCACAGTGCCTGCTCTTTATAATGCTTTTATCTTGGGACAGTTCATGGGAGTGCTACTGAGTGACGAAAAATGCTGCTTTTTTAGCAGTGGAGGCAAGTCCTTTGTTTCAGCATAGAAAACATGATTTCCATCCACACAGACTTCAAAAGAAACAGTAGGAATTGTTGAGAGCCTGATTATCATGGCATAATCACGTTATCAGAGAGATTAGAAGTACTTTACTGTGTCTTTATGGTTTAGTGACACTCTAAGGCGCTGGACAAAATCTTCAAGTGCTGTTAAAATCTTTCTTGTAGAGCACTAAGGCAAAAGAGAGCTTTTTACCTATGGGCCCTGAAATCACAGAGAACATGCTTAATTCTTCTGTCAGAGAGCTGCAGAACCGAACACAAGCAGAATGTGTAGTTACTGGTCTTTACTGTCTCATCTAGATATATTTCTCAGTGACCTGCAGCAGAGCAAAACAAAAGCCTCCTAAAATTTTAATTCCTATCAGTTCCAGTCATTGTGAAATGCTGTCATTAACGAGGCAATCAGACTAATTGAATACAGAAGTGTTAGCAATTCAGACAAGTGAGGAATTCACAGTGTGTTTTCTCTAGAAACATTGGTGGACTCTTGGATGCTGTTGCTTTTGTGGGAGGTGGCTGGCTATAATAGCAACATGCCCATTTTTAGGGTATGTCTCTCCACTGCTGTGTTGCCTTGAGGTAAACAGTCCGCAACCCATGTCTTGTAAGTGAGATGTTGCCTGAAAGACTCTGAATAGCTTGTGACTATGGGAAATTAAAAAGTTAAAGCTGAGACTGAACGTGGGAGCAAAGCATGTGATTTTCGTAACATGTTCCTTGTTGTGTACGGTTGCCAAGGACCACTGAAGATTTGGGGATTAATGTTATGATCATATGGTTCCCAATATAAAGGATTCCATTGATAATTAGCCCACAGTGAAGAAAGCTAAAAATAATCATCAGAAAAGCCTTTTCAGATGGGAGTCTGTGCCTCTGGAAGTGCACAGTATGGACAGTGTCTAGACAGAAAAGGTATTAAATACAAAACATGTATTTGACCTCAGTTAAAAGGCCAGCATGAAACAATCACAACAGAAAGAGTGACACAGGGGAATTGCTGCACTTTAAAAGAAAACTGCTCCAGTAATGAAGAAACATGGAATATGGGACGAAATGTTTTAGCCTAAATGGGTACTAAAAATGATCCTGGAAAAAGAATTTTTAAAATCAATTACAGTTTGTTTGACTTTGCTTGATTATTAACATGTAAAAATGCATTTTTAAATTAACTGTAAAGTATTTTACCTGCCAAGGCATGGAGTCAGGACTTTGTATGTCTCCAGCTGAGATTACTAAAACACTTGCAGCAGGGAGCTGCATTCCTTCTGCTGTTTTAAGGAGTTAGGGAAATAGAAGGGAAACACGCTACCATGGACATGAGTGTAGAGGAGAATTGAAAGGAGGAGGATTTTTTTTTTTTTTTTTTTTTTTTTTTTTTTAACTTTCTCCTCCATTCTATACCTTTTAATGTAAGGCTTGATTCTTTGCATGGATAAGTTCAATGTAATCCACTGTCTTGCCAGTAGAAAGCATAGCCCTAAACTGCCATTTTCTGTTGATATTTTGGGACCTTAGACTCTGTTGTTCTCTTTCAGAGTCTCTCAAAATGAACCAAATGAAAAGTACAAAAATGTTAACACAAAAGTCTGTGTTAAGTGTTCAGCTGCCAAGAGGCGGCTTCTGAGGCTGCCTCAGAATAAAGAGTCAGAGCACCTACAGCAAAATTTTTTAAACATTGGCTTGTTTCAGAAACAAGTACCAGACTACTCTGCACATCCATGTAGTGATAGAACAATGAAAGTTCATCAGTCATATATGAATCTCTGCAGTTGTAGAAAAGGCTGCCATCTTCGGACAACGCTCAGTCATTGCACCCTTCTTTTTGTGCTTGAGAAATCAAAATCCGCACCCCGACTATGAGATAACTAGGAGAGCACAGTGGAATCAATCCCAATCTTGAGCCAACCATTATACTAGTCTCAAATACTCTAAAGTGTGCTTTCTGACTGCATGTGACCCATGCACTTCTTGCATCTTGTGTTATCTTTTTGTTGGACTTGATCTAAAGCACAAGCAAAATCTTTTTGCACTTTGCAGCTTGGAAATAGAGGTGCAAACTCAAGAAGCAGCAGCCAGTTTGATCTCAAAACACTGTTGTCTTCCCCTGTTCCTTCCTACAGCAATATGGGTAGTAATAAATCTTTCAGGAGAAAGGGGAGATTTCGTACTGTTACTCAAGACTTACCTGAAATAACCTTTAAAAACTCTTTATCTGAGAATGTACAGAGAAAACTTTAGGATGTCCTAACTACCCTGAGAGGTATCAAATTGCATTAAAGATTGAGTTGGATAGAGTAATTGCAAAGGAGTTTGTGAACATGGTGCATTGACCCTGGAAACATTCAAGGTCAGGTTGGACAGGGCTCTGAGCAACCTGATCTAGTTGAAGATGTCCCTGCCCATGGCAGGGGGGTTGGACTAGATGACCTTTAAAGGTCCCTTCCAACCCAAACTATTCTATGATTCTATGACTTATTTTTTGTTGTATATTAGGGTCGACCAGGACCGATTGGGCTTCAAGGACCGATAGGTGCACCTGGATTTACTGGCCCAGAAGGTTTGCCGGGAGCAAAAGGTGAGCGAGGAGCAGTGGGCCCCCCTGGACCAGCTGGACAGAAAGGCGACAAGGTAGGCTCAACAGTGACTTTTCTTTTCTGTCCCTGCAATAGATCTATGGCCTTGTGTGTACTTTTGAATGAATAAAGATAATCTTGGGCTATCTGCCCAGGGGTAAGAACACAACAGCATTTCATTAGTATCTTTAGAGAATCCCCTGCTTTTATTTTTGAATGAGAATACAGTTCATAAAGCTGCTGAACATTGTAGCCATCCTGGTAGATGAACTATAGCCAAATAAGTATTGCTGTTGCAAGTAGTCTTTCACTTCACATGCCCAGGGATAGATGGGTGTTATTCACGCTATGTTCAGAGAGACCTGGAGCTGGTTCCTGTGTAGAAGATCCTGAGTTGGTGTCTAGAAAAGCAAAAGGAATGAAACCTGCAATTCAGTTTTGCAGGTGCAAAGTTATTTATAAGAGAAAGAATATTATAAACTATGTCATATTAAATGGTATAACCCATAAGGCGTGGGTGTCAATGAATGCAGTGTGCAAGAACAGGCAGAACAGCAAACGTAGAAATGTCTTAATGCCCTTAGGATCTGTTCTGCTGTCTTTTCTTAGGAAGGAAGTATCAAAAGGGGAGTTTGGAGCTAGGCAAAAGAATGAATGGAAGTATGAACAAATACTTTCAGTAATAAAGAGTGGATACATGTGGGTAGTTCACCTTAAGGAAAGTTTACATTGTGCACTAGGCATGTGTTAGCATCATGAGTTTTGGGTTGCATGCAGGGGACTCACTGAGTCCCACCACATAGGCCAGAGTGGTGTATATGCTCCCACCACRTAGCCTGACAGAGGTTATGTAATGGATTATAAAATGGCGAAGTCTGMTATTGTCTGATGCAAGGACTGGGATGAGATTCCTACTGTCATACCTATGTGGCTGGACAAAAGGAATGTTTCAAGGACAACAGTTTGAAAGCTTAAAAGACAGAGGAAGTCCTGCATGCTGTGCCTGGTTTCTAAAATCTGAAGGAAGTCTGGGACATCAGGACAAGGGCTTGCATTCTGGGACTATCCCACAGCATCTTACCAGTCTACTTGATGCGAGGTGCTCAGATCACGTGTGCAAATAAGAAAAAGACAGATAGTTTAGGTACCAGGACCTGCAGAGCAGAGTTTGTCTTCCATGTTTTCCCAGCTACTGATAGGTGAGCTAGCTAGATGAAAACTAGCTCAATTGTACTTTCATATGCTGCAGTTACACCCTCTTCTCATTTAATATTAGTCAACACATTGGAGTTCTAGTCACCCTTTCTCATAAGGCAAATAACGAAATAAACTAAAAATGATGACAATGGAAGTCATTGCTTTGGTGTTGCGTTCATCTGAAAGGTAATGGAGGATTCAAAACAAGGACTGAGTGCCGATATGAGTGATAGCATTTTCATAATTCTAGCAGTTAACACTGAAATGATTAAACCTGGATTTTGGAAGACACAGAAACCTAGGATAGGAACTGGCCTTTAACGATTGGAACCAATTTCCTTGCACTGAAAAAATCCCTTATTTACTCCAGAACTGCTGTTTCTATCCATTGAAATGGATACATATGCAATACCAACATGCAGTAAGATTCTATCTCTTTATCCCTTGTGGAAGCAGTATACTTTGTCTTTCCAAAGCAAGAGCTGTTTAGGCTGGATATTCTGCTTACACAGTCTGTTTTGCTACTATCCAGAGCAGAGCAGTAGAACCAACAAAGTGGTAATTACTTGCAACTCAGCCAGGGGTGGTCTGAAGTTAATACAGTGGTCTGCATATCTCTGGGTGGTGCTATCCAAGTATACAGAAAAGCCATAAGTCCTGTTGAAACTCTTGGAAGGTCAAGTGTGACACTGAGAGTTAAGCTTATACTGGATTCTTTATTTTCCTGGCATCTTGTTTTCCCCAGATGTGCAGTAGGAGATTATATTTTTACTTTAAATTGCCAGATTAAAACATTCCTGAAACACTCATTTGGCATCCAGTCAAGCTCAGATGCTCAGTTCCTATCTTCACTGACCCCTGCGGTCAGAGAGAATCTGCATGAGATACTTTGCTCCTTTTGGTTTTGAAAGCTAAAGTCCAAGACCGAAAATGTTGGAGTGAAAAGTATCTCACAGGTAACTGAAATATACAGACTGATGAAGTGAAATGTCATGTGTGCTCTTTTTCTTCAGGGCCCAATGGGAGTTCCAGGATTTCAAGGCATCAACGGGATCCCAGTAAGTTTGCATATGTAAATATAAATCACCAGAATGTTAGTCACAACCAAAAGCACGTAAGCACAATGAGACTGTCCTAGCACACGCATAGTGTATCTTGCAAGTGCTTGCTTCTCTCTGGAGGGAAATGGCAGTGTTTGTTAGTCTACCTGGTGATCCCATGCTGTTTTGTAAGAGGTTTGGTTCCTATTATGGGATGATAGGAAGTTGATACATATCAGGAAGTGAACCTGAGTTACATGGGGATCCACTGCATCATTGATAAGCTTTTCTTTCAGCACCATGTTTTCTCAGCACCATGTCTAGAAAACACTGTATCATAAAATCATAGACTTACGGAGTTGAAAGGGACCTCAGACAGTCAAACAGGCATGATCAGCTGTGCTTCAGGCCATTTTTAGATATGTTTCCTATCCAGTTCTTAAAACCTTGTAATGATGGAGACTCTAACTTATCTGTTAGAAAAGCTTTGCTAATGCCTAACTTCAGTCTTTCCTTCTGCAGTTTAAACCTCTTAGTTCTCGTCTTACTCATCATGGACACAGAGAGCAGATTGTTCCCTTTTACTTTGTAGTAGCCTTCTTGTATGTGATAACAGTTATCAGGTCTCCCTCAATCTTCTTTTGCTATGATGTGAATGAAAACATTGATTAGACCTGAGGCCCTCCGGAGAATCCTTGCTTCTCCACTAGGTGCTAGTTCTGGTTTAGATCTGAGCCTTTCAGAAACCGAAGACAGGAAAGAGATAATTGCTGCATTTTCCAGGTGATAGGGGTAGGTAACCACTTTCCCCAACCACCAGGAATTTTTTTGTTTGTTTCTTTCGTTCTTTAGAACTTAACATTCTAGTGACAGTTGTTTCCTTTATGATACAAAACATTATGTGCCTAGAGTGTTTTGACCAGCTTTCTTTTGCTTTGGTTTTCCCCAGTGATTTTTGCAAAGATGTCTTACAGACACTTTACCTCAGGGGAGTTTTAGCTGGGCCAACTTTAGAAGTTGCCCCAAACTTCCTTGCTCCCTCTACACTGTTTAGTTCATCCTGCTTTCTCCTTCTGGTATTAGAATTCTTTTTCTTTTCTTGATGACATTTTTCCATCTTCTGTATCCTTCTGCCTTCAGACTACACACATACTCTTTCTCATCTTCCCTACTTCCTCAGCTGGCCAAGAGCTCCAACAGTTGAGCTGTGTTTTCTTACTTCCTATCAAAAACTGAATTGTTTTGATAGATTGGCTGAAAATGCACAGTTGGCCCTGTAAATGAGCTTGCTTGATTCCAGTTCCTTCCTGGCCCTTGTCCTTCTCTCCCCCTCTGCTCATCCTTGCCTGTTTTCTCTCCTGCTCTACTCCCTTGCTGCTATTTTTTTCTTTTCCCACCAGCCGACTCTCTAGCTCTGAAGAGAACAAGCTGTTCCCATAATACTTAATTTAATTGAACACACTGTGGGAACATGCTGTTCTCAGGGTATTTTTTCAGATGGGGCTCTGGAGAAAGGGGATTCCCAACAATGAGGGGAGGTAGAGATGCAGCAACAACCATTGCCAGGTAGTTGGCAGCGACAGGCATTCCAAGGAGAGAGTAGGGGAGGTAGATGAGAGGATTCAGAGCCTCCAGCATATGCAGATCTACTCTGTCTGCTTTACAGTATTCTGCAGGTGGGCAAATGGGAGAGAGGCAGATTTTGCTGCTCATGAACAGCAAAGTGCTCACCACTGTGGCTCTTCTGGGCCACAACTGCAGGGCAGAAAAAGGGGGAAGGGAAACTAGTTCATACTGTTTACATTCTAGCCATTGAGATAAATACTTCCATTCTAGGGTGAAAATAGCAACCACCACTGCCTGAGAAAATATTTATACTTTTGCCAGTTGCATTTCAGGATAGGGAGTAGCTTAGGTTTGTTGTGAAATGTATACGAACATATGCGCATTATATGGGTGTGTGAAATGCAGAGCAAAGGAGAGAGCATGTGTGTGCTGATACGTGTAAGAGAGAAGTAAAAATATATTGCTATCTCTGCACAAGAATTAACATCTACATATGAAGAGAGATTCGTTGTAGTATGCAGGTATGTTAGCGTGGGCAGGTATATTTTAGTCATGGCCAAAGGACTGCAAGGCTGTGATTCAGAAGGGAATCCCACTATTGACCTTAAGGGAAGTGGTGTTCCACAGAGTTCCCTTGGGGAATGCTGGTGGCAAGTAAATCATGTTGTTGCAGCTGGCCTGACTAATCCCTTTAACCTAGTAAATACAGCAGCTACATGTGTTTATTGCTAGCCTTTCGCGTCACACTGTAGAAGAAACCCTCAAATCCTTAGCCCTACTCGGGAAGTTTATTTTTTCCTATAGGACAATATTCAAAGACACCTCTGGCAAAGTCTGGAACTGGAGCCAGGAGATGTATATAGCTTTTCATGAACTGTCCAAGGAGTTCCAGAAGGAAATATTTCTATGAGAAGTGAGCCCTTGTCTGTACTATGAAAGCTAGAGCTACATGGAGAGGCAAAGTTATCTATTTTGTGACCCTCCTAGAGGACACGCAAACACTTGGCGATGGCTCTAAAAAGGCCACTTTGCTGTAGCAATCCATGAAACTGCTTATTCAATTAGTTTTTTGTTCACCCTTAATTGCATTTGTTTCCCTGTTTTTAAATATTTGTTGAGCTCTCCTGTTGGGATCGCCTTTGTGCTGTTTGATTCAGAAAAGAGGCCCCTTGAGATCACAGTGTTAGTGTACAAGCAAGAATCAGATAAAGCAAGGGCCTAGATGAACAGTTCAAGTTTCCTTATCTGTCTGACAGGGAATGTCTCCTTTGGTGAGAACAGAGAGCCCAAGTGATCACTCCAGCTTGTGTTTTAACTCAGGTCTATAAAGTAGTCACCCTGCCATGTATAAGTAAAGCCTGTAAAAGTCTTCTGCCTTAGTCAATTGAGGTTCTTGTGCTGAATTGGCACATCTGCCAAAACAGGAATTAGAGGAGGTGAGAGCAGTGAAACTATTAACCACCGTTTTTCAGGTCAAAACAGCTCTTTATATCAGTATTTTAAATCCCTGGGGAAAAGGTTCATTTAAGCCAGAACTTTACAACTCTCAAGGAAGTCAGTTGTGGGTGCTCAGTATCTCCTCAAGTAAGGTTCTTAAAACACTGTGAACTCTGATAGCAGATTAGATAGAAAGTAGTAAATCCTGTGGATTTTTTTCCTAAAGCAAAAGAGACAGCATGTGTATGTGTGTGTGTAATGCTTTGGCTCAGAACCACAGACATGGATGCCATGGGATTAAGTGACAGGGCCACAGATTTATTTAATACACGTAAGAAATCACTCCGGTCAGCATACTTTATGTCCTCTCTTCGTGAGCCCTTCTCACATATTAAGAGGATACCAAAATCCACTTATAGACTGTGTTGGTCCAAGAGTTAGGAGATCTCACCCAAAGCATTTCCCAGGACATGAGGCCACCAGTCAGCTGCCTGCCATGGACTGGCTTTTGGCCAGCACTAAAGGCTTAGCAGCTTGGCTTCCCGTTGTCTAGCTCTGAGGGGCAGATGTTGGCCGTTCAGCTTCACTAAACCCTGCAGCTGGTCACCTTATGTTGTAACCAGATACATGTGCACTTGTTCCAGATAGCTTCTGGTTTTGTTGATGCTGTAAACAAAGTGAAAGACCTGGTAGACATTGGCCACTCTGGCCTCTCTGTGCAGTCACAGCCTGTCCCGTCAGAGACATGCTGCTCTTGGCTATGACATCCCGCATGGGTGGAGGAGGGTGGGTTGCCACTGATTTGTTCCAGCTTTGGGAACCAAATGAAATAATTTCTAAGAGACAAACATAAATGGCAATAAATTGGTGCTTCAGCCTTTTCCTGTCGCTTTAGCAGGGCCTGGCAAGTCCCTGCTTGCACAACACATGTAGGTGTTTTGACAAACAGGCTTTAATCATCGGGGCGACTGGTAGTATGTACGCAGTGGTGCCTGAGGCTAATGCTTTGGGATGACTTCATTCCATGTCCTGAGGCCTTGTTTAATTTCAAATTTATACTTGTCTGGGTGAGCTGCCTTGATCCTGTAGTGGAGACACACTTTACATTCATTCAGTTTGCACCTTATTGACTGACAGAGAGCAGATCTGGGCTCTCTCCCCTTCTCTCCATTTTGTTGGCTCAAATCGCAATGCAGTTGCCAAATGAGCTGGACCAGGGAACTCATCTGGCTGAAAATTAACCCCATTAAGAAACAGAACAGTTATTTCTCTGCTGTGTTAGTTTCCTGCTCCGACTCGCTTATTTTGCCTGTGCTTATGCCAGCACAGGGAAGAGGTAGGCGTGAGTAAGCAGGAGTGTGCAGTGGCCCTCCTGACAGCAGCTGAGACCAGTGATCAGCTTGAGCATTTACGTCATTATGGCCTAAGTTGCTCTGCATCCTTGGGAAAGTCACTCTGCTACTGTGCCCCCAGCTTCTCATCTGTAAAATGAAGATTATAGCATTCCCACATTTTTGCAAGGCATTTTAGTTTAAGATCCTTAGATAAAAGGCTTTACATTACTGCAAAGTTCTCACTGAGTTTGGTCAGACCATATGCTATTGGCTTGGACTGGGAAGACCTTTAGCAACACAAATGTGTTTTGTTTTAAGTGTCAGGCATGAAGGATTGTTAATGTTCTGCTTTATCTCCATTTTATCCATGTTTATTTTTTTACTTTCCTAGTGTGAGTCATAACTTGTTTAATGCCATATCTTAAGGATGAATCTTTGGGATCAAACAAAAGTACTTTTGGGATGAGTCAAGATCAGGGTGTACAGAGGGAAGGGAGAGAACTGTCAGTTACTGATACTATCTYCATAAGTTTCATTTTTCTTCCTGCCACAAAACACTGTCTTTGAGTGCCACAGAACTCATTTCTATGAAAAGGAGGATAGAATAAGGAGCTGCTTGAAACCTGGGTAGTGTGACTGACAGTTCTGCCTTTCTGTGTTTTGCCTACACATACACATATGACACCAAAGAAAAAGTAACTACGGTCTCAAACTTTGATCACCTTTGCACCAGTACCATTCTGAGTAAACTCCAGTCAAATTAATAGAGCTATACCAGGGCAAAAGAGGTGTGAAATCAGATTTAGGTACAGTTGTATTCTACTCTGCTTGATTAATAATTGACGATTACAAACACTTTCTTTTAAATGCTGTTAGTTTAATTAGATCTTTCTCCCAGTTGCTTTGCCTAAGGTTTTAAGTTTAATATAACACGAAAAGCTGTTTTGTTTGAATGGCCTGATGCTGTAACATCTGTTGAACTATTAAAGGAAAGAATCCACACTGGAGAGGAAGAGTAGTCACTGAAACTTTAAGCAGATTAGAATTATAAATGCTCAGTATTGTTGAGTCTGCCTCTGCCCTTGTTTTTACATGAGCAACTTCCATTCCTGGTGTCAGGTGCACCCTTGCGTGCTGTTTTACACTGTGTTATATGCCATATATTTCAGACTGCTGTGGGATGAGTATTGCCCTTTCGGGACCTACTCATGCACAAGTTATGTACTTCAGAAAATTATCCCTTGGAGAAAAAGGTAATTAAATGAATGCAGCCAATGTTCCAGGATTTAAACTTTGGGGAGGATAAACAATGCTGGCCGAAGAAGCTAGTTCTGTTGCAGTCTGCCATACACTGAACTTGAGTGGGAGTTGTGCGTTTCTTTTGTTTTGTGTTGCCATTTGGAAGATATCAGTTTTCTGGGGACAGTATTACTAACACAATAATGCATCCTGTCAGTCATTCTCTCTTTTTCCCCTTTACATAGGGTCACCCTGGGCAATCTGGACCTAGAGGTCTGCCTGGCCTCGACGGCTGCAATGGTACCACTGGGAGTCCTGGCGT
Source organism: Phoebastria nigripes (assembly GCA_035582835.1). Lineage (NCBI taxonomy): Eukaryota > Metazoa > Chordata > Aves > Procellariiformes > Diomedeidae > Phoebastria > Phoebastria nigripes. Next base: position 1,457,280 of record JAYKAV010002220.1, read on the forward strand.
TTCTGGATCAGATGGGTTTCCTGGCCTACCTGGGCTGCCTGTACGTCCCAACTCAAATATGGTGTTTTGTAGTCACTAAGCCAGGATTTGCTTTTCATGCCATTGTTGGAAAAGTAACTCCTAAGTATTTAGGAAGAACCCTAATAACCCTAAGTTTATTAGCTTTGTTAGAGGTCAGTATCATTTTCTTATTGAAATTTCACTCTGAGGATAAAATGAAGATCCTGTGAATTCAGTATGCTCCCACACCACGTTATGCCATTGTCACTGGCAGTATTCAAGCTAACTCAGAAGAAACCATGATAAAGTTTTTAAGAACCATGAAGTGTGAAACATCTTCCACCTGGCACGTTTCAAGTTAGTGGATGCTGATTCAGGAAAGGATGTTCTCACATGTTCAAGTTTATGCATCAARTATTAGATGCCTTCCTTCAGGTCTTAAGATAGCCACTTAGTGTCAATAGGATTTACTTTCCAGGGTATGTGTTTTACTTTTGGAAACACTTTTCTACCAGCTTGGAGTTTTATCTAGCCTGTATTGGACACCTTAAAGTTAGGTATCTAATCTATTCATCTGGACTCCCCYCTTACAGAGAGTGGTACTTGCAAGAGCACTTCTCCCCCTCTACCTTTCAGGATGAATTGTCTTTGGAGGTACCCATTTTTCTGCATTGACTGTAGAGGAAGTGAAGGTAGCTGGCTCACGCTCTACACTCTGTTTTAAGTGGGTAGGATTAGTTATAAGAACTCCACTCTTAGATGCTTTTGGGAATTATGGTCTTTTATAAAAGTACGTGGTTRTTTTTGAAGTGTAAGCAAAAAATATTTGACTTGATATTAAAATATTTGACAAATATTTGAATATTTGTTCACATTTGAAGCTTGATCTTACAAACACAGATTGTGTGACTAATCGTACATGTAATGGAACTGCTTTGCACGTATACATGAAGAAGAGGAAGAAAATACAGCTGGCAGATGTAAATAATGGCATTTGTTTCAGCATTTCTAAACTGTGCTAAGACATCTTTACATGTCATCCAGACTTGAAATTCATATGATGTTGAAAAATACTGAAGTAATAAAGTCAAATTAAAGTACTGCTTTCTAAAGTAACTGATTTATGCATACCTGCTGCTCAAATTTCTGTTTTGTAATGCTTGTAGGATTACATCTTTGGCAAGGAAAGCTGCTTGGATCAGCCAACCCCTCTCAAATTAAATTGGCAATTAAATGAAATCACCTCAGATAAATTGGATGGGATGATCAAGATGAAAATAAATTGGGTAAATCTAGAACTATCATGGCAGCTTTTTCAGAAGATTCATGCAGTCTACCAGTTTTTTCTCTCATTGATTCTAAACAAAATTTGATGATTTACAGTGTTAAACAAGAGATAGAATCATAGAATGGTTTGGGTTGGAAGGGACCTTAAAGATCATCTAGTTCCAGCCCCGCTGCCATGGGCAGGGATACCTTCCACTAGACGAGGTTGCTCAAAGCCCCATCCAACCTGGCCTTGAACATTTCCAGGGAGGGGGCATCCACAACTTCTCTGGGCAACCTGTTCCAGTGCCTCACCACCCTCACAGTAAAGAATTTCTTCCTGATATCTAATCTAAATCTACCCTCTTTCAGTTTAAAACTGTTACCCCTCATCCTATCACTGCACTCCCTGATAAAGAGTTCCTCCCCATCTTTCCTGTAGGCCCCCTTTTAAGTACTGGAAGGTCGCTGTAAGGTCTCCGTGGAGCCTTCTCTTCTCTAGGCTAAACAGCCCCAACTCTCTCAACGTGTCCTCATAGGGGAGGTGCTCCAGCCCCTCTGATTATCTTCATGGCCTTCTTCTGGACCTGCTCCAACAGGTCCATGTCCTCCTCATGTTGGGGGCCCCAGAGCAGGACGCAGTACTCCGGGTGAGGTCTCACGAGAGCAGAGTAGAGGGGCAGAATCACCTCCCTCGACCTGCTGGCCACACTTCTTTTGATGCAGCCCAGGATATGGTTGGCTTTCTGGGCTGTGAGCGCACATTTTCATCCACCGGTACCCCCAAGTCCTTCTCCACAGGGCTGCTCTCAGTCCACTCTTCGCCCAGCCTGAATCCATGTTTGGGATTGCCCCAACTCAGGTGGCCTTGTTGAACTTCATGCAGTTCACATAGGCCCACTTCTCTAGTCTGTCAAGGTCCCTCTGGATGGCATTGATATGTATATGAACAGGAGGATTACACCATGTCAAACACATTCAAATAGGATCTTAAAAGTTGTTGAAGGCCTAAAATGAAAGGGAAACCTAATATAAACAGGAAAATACCAGAGAAAATGTTTGCAGAACTTTGTTTTTCTAAATCTGCAGGAAGTTCTCATAATACCACAGCTGCTTTGACAAAGCTGCAGTGGTACTTTTGCAGCTTACTGGAGCCAGGAGTTTGCCTTGTTCATTATGCTGAATATAAATTCTTTCAAAACTAAATCAGTATTTTTTCCAGAAATTTATTTTTGACACTTTTTTTTTTTTTAATCAGGGTCATCCTGGCCCAAAAGGCCTTAAAGGAGAACCTGTTTTTGCTCAAGGCAGTCTTAAAGGAATGAAGGTAAGACTTGTCATCACGTAGGAGAAAATGCAGTACAAGAAACACTTTGATGTCCTACAGGTTGTAGGGCTGATGCTGCAGGCTAGATAGCTCATGATATTAGATGTGGGTAACCTGGGTATGTCTGACTGCAGAGCTGTGAAAAAGGCGTTATAACAACTTCATTAATGACAACACAGAATATTCTCAGAACTTGGAGTTGCTTGGTCTTTGCAGAGATCTTGTTCATCCCATACTGGGATGCTGGGACGTTGCTCACCCTGTTACTGTTCAGTGTAGTTGTTGGTCCTTCACTTGTCTATGGAAAGCTAGCACCATTCGTTTGTGGTGTCAAACCATGGATGTGAGGAATTTCTTGTAAGCTTATCATGACTTACATGAGGTAGCATGTGTGTTTCTAGATGCAGATATAGTAAAGGAGGGGCCCTTCACTTATACTTGGAACTTTCCTGTAACTGACATCTTTGCATGTGCCAGGTCTGTTGAAATAACAGCTCAGGAAACTCGCAAGTGCATGTTAAGATTTCTACTGTGAGATCCCAGCTGCCTCCCAGTGTTTTTTGTACTGGCAGGTACCAGTAAGTAATCAGTCATATTCTTGGTTTAAATACATGAATATCATATCCCACTCATAGTGTTCCATCCTTTGCCGCTGTGAAGTCAGGATTTTACTCTCTCTGTTTAATAAGGGCCTTGCCCTGGAATGTCTGTATCAAGTCTGTAATTTTATTTCCTGTACAGAAAATACAAACTATGGATAGACAATTTCAGTTTATTGTTCAGAACAGTGAATAGGTTCTTGAATATGCTCATGTAAGATTTGGTTCTTTGTTGCCTTGAAACAAACACTCACCAGCTTACCGTGGTTTTGATTTTTGCCAGAAGTACTAGGATTGGAATAAATCTACAAAGGATTCAGTACCTTTTGTGGTACTTAATTCAGCAATATTTAGCAGTCTCATGCTTCATTAAATATTGAAAATATTAAGACATTTATTCTGTCACATAAGGCCCCTCACACTGACTTTGTTGGTCAAAATTAAGAACTTTTCTAAAATTCTACCCACATTATATACACTCAAGTTGGTAAGAGTTAAATAGATCTTTATTTATTTACTTCAGTATTTTGGTGAAATACAGATAATTTGATATAATAATGATATGCTTTTACATATTTTATAGTGGTTTTGTAATGAAAGTTTTTATCGTGTCTTTTCCAGTGTTTTTACAATTAATACAAATTTTTCATGTCACTTCAGTTTCTCTTGTTACCCATAAATAAAATGGTTGTAATTTCTCTGGAGTTTTGGAATCTCTCGATTACCCAATTTAAATACGGTAGCACAGGTATCAAAATATTTTCCCGTTTACACTTGAGCTAATATTAACTAACAGCAAATATTTCTATTTATACAAAACTTAATGTTCCTTCTAGTTTGTTGCAATAACATAGTGTAATTTTTACTCATGCATTTATAATTTTTAGGGAGAAAATGGTCTTCCTGGATTGGACGGAATTTCTGTAAGTTATTTAATTTGGGGAATAACGATTTTAAAGAATATTAAGTAGGTAATTTTTCATGTATTGGTTCTCAACAACACTTTTCAAATTAGTGGGCCCTGCATTTACGTGTGTGATACCAGTAACATGAGCAATTCCAGCTTTGTAATGGTATGAGTAGATCCACATTATGGCAGGGGAAGTCAGATTTTTGCTATTATCTGTTCCATTTTTCCTTTTTGAAATCAAACTCCCTTCTACCATTGAACTCTGTAACTTTGATTTTCAAAATACATCTAATAATATGAAATGGATTGTTACAGTATTTAAATTGGCATACTTAATTAGGGGCTATTACTTAATGTTTCCTGAGACTTGCTTTGTCTTTGGTTGGGGTTTGATGGGGTAAGTGCTACACATTCTGTATTTGTCCTATGTTCTTCTTATAGGGCCCAAAAGGTTTTCCAGGTCCAATAGGTTCTGCAGGCCCTATAGGATTACCAGGTTTGCAGGTATGAGATCTCAACTGTTGCACTTGTTGATAGAACAGTTCACAATGTTGGCAGTTTTCCCTCCTTGTCTGTATTTGTGTCATGACAATGAGCAAAAGTGTGTGTGTGCATCTAAAAGGACTGAGGACAGCTGACTTCAAGCATAGAATACTTGAACTTAGATGGTTTACTCTAGTCACAAGAGGGAAGGCTCCTCTCTGGAGCAGTGTTCAGAGCAGCAATCATGAATGAGGGCTCCAGCAAAGCCCTAGAGTGCTGTCTACAAACACTACATTGTACTATTCTGAGCACTTCCTCATCTCGGGTCTAGAGGGAATATGCTGACCTCTGCATGTTTGGAGTCTTTGTCATCGTGAAATATGCTAAAGAGTTGCTTTTTCAAGATAACTACAAGAGAGTTTCCATTGGGCAGAGGTAAAAACGAACTACGTGTTTGTTGCTTTTAAACTGAATTTTGCTCTTAATTAACCACAGTACCAAAGGGCTATGCTGTCTATTATAGAGGTGAAGACTTGGAGATCATGTGTATCAGTTACTTTTGCTTTGGGGGCAAGAGATGAAAGTTCAGGTACCACTGCAGATCCCAGCATTGCTCCAATTGTATGCATCCTAATTAAGTCAAAAGAAATAAAATCTTGATCTTGTTCACATTTAGGGTCCAATGGGTCCCCCTGGGCCACCAGGTCCAAAAGTAAGTACCTACCTTTTCTGTCTTCTTTCTACACCTGATCGTTGGCTTTTTTAACAGTGCTGTGGGCCTAGATGATAGTGATGCTGTTGTTGCTGCTGTTTTATTATTCATTCATCATTGTTTTTTTTTTCTCCTAGGGTAACATGGGATTAGGCTTTCAAGGAGAGAAAGGAGAAAAGGTAGGTGAAATTTGTTCTGTTATGGAAAGAGCATGAAATAATACTCTAGTGTTCCATCATAGCTTGATCCTCTAGAAAGTGGCTAGATTCTAGCATTTTCTTCTTTTCCTTTCTTTTTCTTCTCTTGGACTGATTGACAGTCCAAATACTAAAGAGTCTTGCTTGTTCCTTATCTGTTGGTACACAAAAAAAGGATGGGAGCTTTTTCTGGATGAAGAGGGGGAAGGGGAAAATCTCAATTCAGCGCAGTATTTTCATGGTTATCGAGACATGAGGTCCTTAGACATCTTTTGAATCTCTGTCTTTCAGTTTCTTTGGACCCTCACCTCTTGTATTGAATTATTCCACTGACTTCATTCTTTTTGGCTTTCGTAATATTCTTTGGGTCAACCGATGTGTAATTTATAGTCTCACTATCCTAAATGGGTGTCCTGTAGTCTGTGTGAGAATTTACACTGGCGTAATGGGGCTTCTCAAAGTTCTCAATTTGGGACTTGATTCTGCTGCTGCTAAGATCAGTTCTCAGCATTCTACATTTCTAATTGTTTCTTGTCTTCTTTTCTTTCATATTTCTTCCCAAAGTTTTTCTGGGATGTTTTCCTGTTGATGCAAAAGCTGAGCTTTTTTTTTTTTCCTTGCCATGTTTTATATCCACGACTCCTCTGAAACAGATTTAATGCATTTTGTTCATCTTAATTTTCAGTCTGATCTTTTGACTTCCATGACCAATCTCCTGTGCCGGCATTAAGGCACACAGATATTATGTATGTGCAATATAATTAGAGTGGCTTTTTTCTGATTTGCAAAGCCACTTTCATAGGAAATCAAACATGTTCTGCCTATGTTAATGGCTTCCTCTTTTGCCAACAGGGTGATGTAGGGCTGCCTGGCCCTCCAGGTCCCCCACCATCCACTGGAATACTGGAATTCATGGGATTTCCAAAAGGGAAGCAAGGAGAAAAGGTCTGTAAATTCAGTTTACAAACCCTCCCCCTCCCTATGCTCCTTCATTCAAGGCTGAATGAAATTACTGGACAGTGAGGACTGTTATATTTCCAAATCAAAATCATTTTCTGTACAAGTTTAATCTGCCAGATGGCTATTGTATAAAAATATTCTTAGCTCAGAGCATTGTGGACCACTGGAGAATGCATAACTTTCAGAAGGAGAAATCTGAAAACTATTTAAAGGTTTTCATCATTAATCCTAAAAGTAAATGAACTGTAGTTTGTTTCTGTTGGACCTGTGAAATTGTGTCAACTGAAGCAAAAAAAACCAAATCCATTTAGAAGATAAATTAAAGCTCCAGCTTTTTTGCTTTGGCTGTGATGCACACTGCTCTGAAATAATCAGATTTCTCTCCTTTACTTTGTTATCCTGGCATTTACTGAGATACATATTTAGCTCATCAGTGTTTTTATAAAAGCTGTATGGGTCTTGAGTTAAAGATTCTCTACATGCATGAAATTTAGGTATACTGAATTAATCTGGGACCTGGATTGGGTTTGGGAGCCCAGTCTGAGCTTGCCTAAGCCCCCGCATAAGTCATGAGAGATATTGTCTTTCTTGGTGGAGTTACATTAGCATGAGGTGAGATTCAAACAAACGCCATTCCTTTTGGCTCACTCTTGAATTTGTAAGCAGGATTGTGAAGACATTATGCTAGCTTATCATCTGTTATTTTGCTGCTTTCCACGAAGTACTGTGCATGTTCCAATTCCCTAGATGACAATATGAAATGCTTCTAGTTTGGTTTCTAGCAGTGGAGGACAGTAGAACAACAGTTCCCAAGTAGTGGTCTTTGAAGCCATGGGAAGTGGTCACAGACAATCTGTTACATGCACCGGCACTGTGCTGAGAGACACTATATCTGGCACATGATGACACAAATCAAGTATACTTGCTGACAAACAAATTACAAGGCCTTACTTTAGGAGTCAGGAGCATGATGGGTGGATTGGGGAAAGTCTTGCTTTCACAGGCACAGTGATTTATGGTGTTTACCTCTTCCCGTTGTCAGGGTGAGCCAGGCCCTCAAGGATTCCCTGGAGACAAAGGATTGCCTGGCATGCCGGTAAGGACAGAGGAGAGCTTTTAATATATGCCTAATATGGGTTAGATGGTTCAACATCCTCTGAATAGCTCACAAGGTCTCTACCGGAGTTTCTAGGCACCAGAGTACTTTGAAAATCTAATAAAAATGTCCACAAGACTTTTTGAAGCATGTAACTGTAATCTGATAGTTTTTTTGTCCTGGAGATACAAAGAAGATAATGCTGTCCTACTATAGATGTTACAAAGCAGCAATCATTTCAGTACATGTAATTTGCAGTTTGCAGAGGAGACCTGCAAGTAGACATACGCTTTACATGGCCACTTGATGGCAGTGTTTCTTGATGTCCCACAGAGAGCTAGACATAATTTTTAAAAAATCCTATTTTTTTCCTTTAATTATGTCTAAACATATTTTTTGTTATTTTACTTTAAAGTTGTAAAGCACATGCAGATCATTCTGTCTGTCTATATATATCCAGTTTTAAAATGGGCTGTTTAACCTTAGTGCTCATAAACTCAGGAATGCGTAGCGTCTTCTCTGTATGAATCAAGAACAACAATTTATCCCTGGATTCCAGAGAGCTATTTACCAGCTTATAACCTTTTGTAAACACAGGTTATTTCAATAAGTTTAGGGAATAAATATTTTGTGGAACTTCTGACTAGTAAGATAAATTGTTTGCCAGTTTCTTCAACGTACAGATGTTCTTAGTAGAAAGACGTGCAAGAAAAACCTGTACATGAAGCACAGTTTGTTATTAGCCTTTCTGGATGTGTTCCATTATGTGCATGTTTAGCTTTATGCATCACAAGAGGCCCATTGAAGCTGGTGGGGTTGAACATATGTGTGAACTAAACCACAACCATAAGATATTTCAAGATTGAAGCCTGAAAATTGCTTAACTACTGTAACTCTTGCTGAAATTAAATCCTGGTGTTCCATCTCTGGATTTGATACTTCTTGCTGACTGGGAAAACCACCAAACATTTCCAAATGTTGAGCGTGAAAATGCTAGTTTTGTGTCATTCTTAGGCTTTAGAAATGAAAAACGGTGCTCTGCTGCTGCTGTTAAGAAATGAGATTTGAAATCATTTCTAAATGTAGAATACAATACAGAGTAGCAGTGGCAGGACTTTGCTGTTTATAGCATGGGGTTACTTGCATTTGCTAGTGAGAGATGTGCCATGGTTTAAATGGATGGAAGTCATGGGGAATGAAGAAGATAATGTACTGCACATACCATCAAGTCTGGTTGATACAGGTTTTCTTTCTGGGGCCAAAGAGTCCCAGCAGAAACAGTCAGTTCCCCTTGTCTCTCTGTTGTACTGTTTATATTAATAGATGGGTTTGTGCTCATTTTGTCTTAGGGCTATGCTATTCAATTCCAAACAGATCACAGATTTAATGTTGACATTTTTCCTCAGGGCTTTGGAGGTGCTGGAGAAAAAGGAGAAAAAGGTGTGCCTGGCTTACCAGGTGGCAGGGTAGGTAACTTTACAGAGTCCTTAAATGCCTGTTTTCAAACACATGAAGTGGGACTTTCATCAACAGAAGCATTCCCAAAGCATGTAGGAGTCTCAGACATGGGTCTGGGTCCCATAGTAGCCAGCGCCAGACAACAACAGAACCAACAGATAGTTCCTACCTCAGTAAAGTCTCAGATTAAAGGTGAGATGAAAGATACATACAGACAAGGCAGTCCAGGAAGATCATACGGAAGTATTTAGTGGAGGTCTTGGTATGACAGGGCCTGTGTTTTTCCAGTTTTTTTTGAAAGCTTCACAGAAAAGGAAGCTTGCAGGAGGTCCAAATGAAGATAATAAAGAGGCCTTGCAGGGGCTTTAGGGAGCTCTTACCCAGTGCCAGAATCAGCTATGAGAGAACACAGATAGGTATTTGGGGAAGAAATGGGCAAGCTGGAAATACATGTTGGTCTAACTAGTCAATGATTGTGGGAGTCAACAGCATGCTCAATCACACACCAGCCATAGATTCTTCAAACCACGATGACCCTGCAGAGATGTGCTTATACACAACAGGAAGACCAAGGCATTCTGTTCTGCATGTGCAGAATAAATTGTCAAGATAGAAAGTCTTGATTGCATTAAATTTCATGGCTTTATAATTACAAACTACCTACCTAACTTCCTAGTAAGTCAAGACACTGTGACTTATTTAACTTGAACTGCTGACTAGAAAGACAATGGCTAAAGAAGATAAGACTTCTTTTATCAGTTATTCTGCTGAATTCTTTCAATTATGATTGGGAGATATGGAAAATCAGTGTAGCTTCTCCTTATAAAAGTTTTATCTTTTCATTCTTTGGTGCCGAGATATTTGGAGCCTGATATAGTAAGACCAGACTGAGAGGGAGCCTCTGAAAGTTAATGGGTTTTTTACTGTTCTAGGGTCTTTTGGGACTGGATGGATCTGGTGGGATTCCAGGGAGAAAGGTGAAGTTTCTTTCATTTTTTCCTGTACTTACAATTACAGAAGCCATCTAACTGCTTAAGATCTACCGACTTCCTTATTTAGTGGCTCCAAGTTCTCTGATGGATGAATGCACCTGACTTATTAAACTAGCGAGAGCTAACTAGAAAGTCCGCGTAAAACTGTAGATCCCTTTAACTGTCTCTCTAGTTATCCCTACGTATTCAGAGGACCACCTCCACAGATTGGAAATTGAACATTCCCTCCCGGAACAATCAACTCTCCCACTTTTCCCCTTTTGGGGGTGGAAATGGCCAGGTGATCAAGTGGCTGAAAACATGTTAAAGCACTACCGCTTGCAGATACAGCAGTGGAAGTTGTTCAAGAAAGCAATTTTCAGAAATACAATTTTCATTTTGCAGCCTGGAATTCAGTCACTTTCTTGTATATTTTGTTTTATGTATGTCCTTTTCAAGATATACTGAAGGTGATGGTATCTCCAATATAATCTAATTCATATCTATATGTTAAAATTATATGATTAAAACCAAGCCCTTTATGACAAGTTTCTCAACAATACTGTGTATGGGCTATATTGCGGCCTACAGCTGTCCAAGACTTCAGAATCACAGGTGAGGTTTAAAGTTAAGGTTCCCCACTCCAGAGCTCTTGGAATATCCCATTTTATCTGCAGTGGCAGCGGGATTTGCAATCCATACTGGGCCAGGTTGAATATATTACCCAGTAGAGAACAGTAGATCACTTCTGTGTAGATTTCCAGTCACRTACCCAGAAGGGGAATTTTGGTGTCCCTGAGAATGCTACCAGGAAATGGATAGCTGGAGAGCTGGATATCCCAGTGTCACTTTAAATGTTTTGGTGCCAATAATTTGTTGGAGGGTGAACAGAGTGGAGGGGAAAGTGTAGGGGACAAGGAAAATAATGTTCTAGACTCCTCACTCCACAAGCATTTCTACGATTCTGTGAGAACTCCAAGGTGTCCTCCTGGTTTGGACACACTCATGCCTGCTCACAAGTTCTCACCAGCTTTACAGCACAAGGAGGCCTAAAGGAGCTCTGGTATTTTGTGAGTGCTGAGAAATTGATGCCATCAGTTTTTTCTTTCTTTATTCTTCTGCAAATGTTTGGTGGGACAATGAATTGGGTTTGTGATTCAAGTCCAGGCACTGCAGATGTCTCAGCTAACAAATAATGCCACTGTCTTATTGTCTCACTGTGTAACAATGTTCCCCTGTGTGACTTTGCAGGGTCATCCAGGTATTCCAGGCTATCCAGGACTGGATGGAGTTGAAGGCATGAAGGTAACTTCTCACATGAAAATACTAAAGCATTGCTTTTTTAAAGATATGTGCATGAATAAATAAGTATCATTGCCCTAATCAAATCTCTTTACCTCTGTATCACTGTAATTTTCAGCATGTTTCAGTTCCTCGTTTACTTTATTGTTAAGGATAAAAATGAATGGTTGCTGAACCATGAAGACTCGGATATTTTAATACCTTTACAATGTTCATTCACGTAACTTCATGACCTACAATTGTAGGTGTAGTCTCTCTGGTCTCCTTTATCCTTACACCAATGCCATATTTACTGGACAATTGAGGCAAGATTAGATGGAAGTAAGTGGATGTTAAGATAGTTGCCAAAGCTATCTGAAGTCTTAGATCACAGATCTACAAATATTGACAAGCCTGAAAAGAATGTGTTCAATTTCTCGTAACAGAGATAGGCAACTCATAGCATTTTCTGGGTATCTCACAGCTTGGGCAGTCAGACATCTGGAAACTGAGTGGAAAATGGTTGGATAGTAGTTTGCTGTGAAAAACACTTATCTGCCACCAAGATTGGTATGTGGTTGGCAGACACATGAAATGCAAGTACCGAAGGGCTTTTTTGTGCAGAGCACATGGAAGAAGTAGTAGTACAGGTTTATGCACAGAGGCGTATTACTGGAAGAAGCAACAAAGTGTACACTGCCTTGGCTCACTGCATGCTGTTTACATTATAAATATGATGGCAATTTGGGCAACAGTCAGATTTTGCACTTGCTATTTCAAAGAGGATTTGATACTGTGTTAGAGTGAGAGGAAGGAATGATACTGCAGTTTGTCACAACTTGCTTGTTCCACCTGGGTGATTTTATGGAGGAATCGCGTTTTCCTGGAAGCTCCTATTATTGAAATTCAGGATTCCAAGGCAACAGATAGCTGCAGTGATGAATGCTTTTAAAAATGGGTATGTTCATAGCAGCTCTCTTGCTTTTACCACAAGGTGAACAAATATGATCTACCTGATATTGGTCAATATGCTGATATGATAACTGGTCTCCTGTACACATGGTATATACGTGTTCGTGCTTTCTATTGAGGTAACGGGATGCCTTCAGAGGTTAGCTGGATAGTAGCAAACGCTTTATCTGAAGCAGCCATCAGTTTCATCAGACAGGAAGTAGGTAAGTCAGGACAGCAGATGATTGTGAATAGCAGAACAACAAAGTGAATTCTTCACCAAGAAAAAGAATGATGGTTAGTCAGTGAATGACCACAGACATTGCTACCATAATACAGTCTGTTTCCTGACAAGCAGTCTTCCCCTCCATCACCCATCTGAATGCGGCGTGAATCTGTTTTCTTCTACAGGGTGAATTAGGTGACATCGGTCCCCCAGGCCCTCCTATCGTTATTGACAGGGAAGGTGTAGTCATTTCAGGTATACATTTCCATTTTGTTTTGGAACTCATCTAAAGCACTTTTTCTGATCCAACTTTCCTTCTTACTATATTTTACCACTTTTCCACAYTGTGTATTGGGTCTAACAGATCCCTTGTTATTTTTCCTTTAATTTCTGTATTGTTGGCATACAGATACATTTGGTCCCATGTTTATAACTTCAGAGTTTAAAATAAACCTTTCATCCCCGCACTGCAGAATGATACGTTTCAAGGCAGAATGACATTTAGTGCCTGGGAGGCTGACTGTGTGTGAGCACGCGGAAGTGCTGTGTGTCTACCTGTGTGTCTTTCTTCAGTGTACTAAGGAAAAAATGGCTTCCTTGTGTTGCTTGGATATGGGTACTCTGAATGTCATTCTGCTATTATTTGTCATTCAATGTGGTAAGAATATTGTTGAGAAAATGAGCTTAATTAACGCCACAGCTGAATGAAGCCTGGATGGGAACAGTCTCTGAAGCTATAAAGGTAAGGGGACAAAGTGTATGATCTCTCCTATTCTTCCTCCTTCACATGCAGTCAAGTTTGAAACAACCTTTAACAGGTCAGGAGGAATTTCTCCCATTATTGTTAACTTTGACTAACAGGCTTACTGCTAATGGCTTTGCAACCTTTGCTGTCAATGAGATCAGTGGCCACCGGGGTAGTTGACTAAACAGAGTCTTTCAGCAGAAATTCTCATGAGATTTTCCTCCTTGTTTTTCTGTATTTGTCTAATAGGTGCCCCAGGTGACCCTGGAAACCTGGGAATACCTGGTCCTCCAGGAGATGAAGGGATCAGTGGTTTACCAGGCCTTCCAGGAGCTCCAGGGTTTCCAGGCCTGGAGAGAGGTAAAGCAGCTGCTAACAGTGCCCTTAGCACGCTGTTTTCTGTGTTTGTTGCTGAGAAGGCTCTGGGTAGCGGCCTGGAGATGGTGAAGGTATCAGAGCAAGCCTCTCCCTGCTCCTTCAGCTGGCTGATTTGCAGACTGCTGTATGAGACATAGGAGGCAGGGATGACACACAGGGAAACCAAGTATGTTGACTTGGATGGGAGCAGAATTAGTCCCACAATGATTGCAGCCCAAGTAAGTCTTCAGGTGTGAATATTTGGTGTAGCAGTGTACACAGGAGGTTGGTTGTTTGATTTCCATTTTGAATGAGTTGATTGGCAGAACCTTTCCTACATTTTAAATAATAGCAAATGTTTTTGAAAATTATTTTTTTAATGACTTTTCATATTTGCAATAGAGAGCTAACAGATTGGCTAGATAAACCCACTGTAGGTGAAACCCATTTGTCCCATCAAAGATCTCACTTGAAAGTTTCTGATTCACTTGAATGTCATCTGTGAAGTCCTGGCCTGCAATGATGCAGAGACTAGGAACTACTATGGAAATTATCTCACTCAAAGGAAATCAGAAAATAAATAAACAACAGTCTTGCATAGTTAATTGTCTAACTGATCAGCTGGACTTAAATGCAGCCCCGTGAAGTTTTTTGGATGACCAAAGGAGTGTGTAAATGGGAGCCAGTTGGTGCCTCCGATTAGTAAGTTTTCCTTTGTGTGCAATTATAAATTGTTCTGTGCTAACACGGTTGCAGTTCAGGGCACAACAGTAGTTTTCATAACATTAAAAATACTAGAATGTGTTTGCTGCTGGAGAGCTGCTCATTGTGTCATTGTTGTCTAGATGGAATGGGCCCTGGAGGGTCTCCAGGTATTCCAGGTGTGAAGGGTGAAGTGGGAGAACCAGGAAGAGCAACAGTTGGATTACCAGGCACTCCCGGCAGAGATGGTTTACGGGGTCTGCCAGGAGCACCAGGATTGCCTGGTTCACCACGTATGTATTTTTTTAACATCTATCTTTATATTGGATTCAGAGTGAAACAAGACAAATAATCATTTATATATTTATTTCTTTGCCAGTGAGGATTATTCATCTGTAAATCTTAAATGTTTGTTTGACACCTCATTGTGATTGTAACTCACAACCTTTAAATATATGTACCAGCAGAGCAGCCACCCCTCTGAAGTAAGAAAATACAGCTAATTATTGTTAGAGTGGTAGCCTGAGAGACTGAAGCACAAGGTTGTGTAGACACAGTTTATGACACAGAGGACTTTGAAGTTCTAGGCTAGTCTCCTACTGGCTTAGATAAAGAATAAACCATGACCTTATGAGCACCTGGGGTCTTGTGAGTAGGTATTTTGGGTACCACGAGTCAGATAGGATGCCTGAAGAGACAGTTTTCAGACCTAAGGAAATGTGATTTTATTTTTACATGTTCATTTGTATGGATGCCCTGATTGGATTAATTATGCATTGTTTTGTTTTCCTCAGAAATTGAGTATTACATGAAAAGGGTTGATTTTACACAAACCTTGTGTTTTACCATTCTGCCATAAACTGAGTTCAAGCAGCCTGTTTTATTTTTGAGAGCAATAAGCATGGTCTGATGAAATGATTTTCAGTGGAAAAGAAATAAGTGCTCTCTTATCAATAACTGTTTGCTAGTCAAATCCAGCTCATTTTTCTGCAGAGTCTGTAAAGCTCTTGTAGCTGTTTTTAGCTGATGGTTGCAGTTTGTTTCCATGGAACATCAGACGGGTGCTGGTCAGCACTCCGTCTTACTGTTGTCACTGAGGGGAAGGGTTTTCAGACACAGTAGTTTTAGATTATGTTAGATCACTTTCCACTGCTGTTTCTGTCAGCTCATGTTGCATTCTATTCAGCATATAAAGAGATGTAGAAAATAATCCTGCAGTTATAAAGTGAGGGACAGGGAACGTCCCCATAACCTTTTTGCCATTTAGTCTCTTTCCTGAGCTGCAGCAACTTAATGAGAATTCGAGGAGCTCTGCAGAAGGCAGGTAGCCCTGGGGATGACTCTAACATGCCAGCAGCAGCAGAGACACTGCTCATATATGATGGCTTCTGTGCCAACAAAAAGGGCAATAGGCAGTCATCACAATCACCAATACATTGATTTGTCCCTTCAACTTCTATCCATATGAGTCTCAGCTTCTCCCAGAGCTGTAAAGGCACATCTGCCATGAACTAAGTGATTTGCCCTTCTTTATACAACCTGTTCACAGTTTGGTTAGTTCTTCGGCCAACTGTTAAGTCTTTGAAAAAGTACAATGGTAGAGCAGTAGAGGAATGAAACTCTGTTGCATCCACATTGTGAGAGCTTTTGCTTTTCTGTATGAGAAGCTAGAAGCAAACATATGGCAGAGGAATGCAGCCTGTGATATCAACCAAGTTCCATCTCCTTGTGTAACTTGCACAGTTGCAGTTTGATCCGGTGCCATTTCTGTCAGTTGCATAACTGACATTGTAAGTAATTAATGAGCTGGAAATCTAGCCTTCTCATGGCTTTTGCTTGCCTTCTTTCCGCATATAGGCCCTTCATTCCCCCCAGACACGATCCTGGATGGAAGGACTGGGGCCCCAGGGGAGCCTGGACAAAGAGGGCTGCCAGGAGCTTTGGGTCCAAAGGGGTACAAAGGTAATAGACTCTTGTTTTGGGAGAGCCTTTTAGCAGTCATTGGGCCTCAGAAAGATATTTACATGTGGTTAATATCCTAAGGGATGAGGTGGAAGTGTCTTTATGACAAATCACAGGAGGTTGAGATGGATTAAAGGAGCCAACAGCTTTTACAATTTAGAGAGAGTTGTGCCAAGCACTGCCAGCAAAATCCTATTTCCTACTT
Source organism: Phoebastria nigripes (assembly GCA_035582835.1). NCBI lineage: Eukaryota > Metazoa > Chordata > Aves > Procellariiformes > Diomedeidae > Phoebastria > Phoebastria nigripes. The sequence continues at coordinate 1,473,688 of JAYKAV010002220.1, forward strand.
CCTAGTCTGCTCAGGCAAATAAGCAGATAAACATCTTGTACCCAGAAAATTAGCTAAGTTATGCTTTAAAGCCATAAGATGTAATGAGACTTAGAAGTAAGATCTTGTTCACTGCTTTTTGCAATATAGGCTGGACATGACAGAGAAACTAAATTTTATTCTCCTCTGTGCTAAAAATGATGAGAATTTGGGTCTTAGTGTGTGACAGAACCAGCGGCAAAAGCCATGATGATGCAGACATCACTGTGATTTGTGATTGTTTGGATCCATGGCCAGTTACAATTCAGGGAAGTACAAAGATATCCAGCTGAGGGTCATTGTAACCTACTGTGAGTGGGAGTATGGATTTGCTTTCTCTAACATATAACTAGCACTTTAAAAAACCACGAGACTTCTGTCCTAAAACTCTCCTAAATCCATCTGTTTAGGAGAGTCTAAACCTTTGAGAAGCGGTCAAGAAGTGCTGAGGTTCATGCTGCACATGGTAATTTGGTGATGGGCATTGCATAGAAATTAACTTGGACAAAACCTGAACTCCACTTGCTTGACACTCACATCACCTGAGCAGAGTAGGCACAAAATCAAATCACACAAGAATGGCTTTGTCCTAATTGAATCAAATACTGCTTTTGGAGCTCCTGCAACTGAAAAGGGTCTTTATCCAAATGAAACTGAGTTTGGAGTGTTGACTGTATTTTCCAGGAGAGGCAGGTGATTGTGCTTGTGATGGAGGAGTTACAAGAGCTGGTCTAAAAGGCATCTCAGGTCCACCAGGTCCATCGGGAAGCCCTGGTGTGCCTGGGATTAAGGGCATTGGTGGAGACCCAGGCACTGTGGGCGCACCAGGACTGCGAGGCCCTCCGGTAAGGCGGGAAGAGTTTATATTGGTTGTCATGAATTAAAGGAGGAAAAAGTGCCCATGTGCAATTGTTGGTGTTGATTGTAGTGAAAGCAGAACACATTTTTTTGCATAATTTCTTCTACTTGTTTGGATTTAAAAAAAAAAGCAACCCAGAAACTGATTTGTGAAAAGAAGCTGAAAGTAGAGAAATTATCACCTATAAAAAATGGGAGAAGAAATGGTTCTTAATTCCTGAGAACTGTACGTTTAGCAGTCAAGAGAAAAACAGTAACAATTATTCATCCCAGGGCTTCTTGGCCGTAGGCATACATGGATTAGACCCAGGGTTCTTCTTAAGTGAGGCCTGGCTGGGGAAGCAGATATACATCTGCATGGAGAAAAGACCTGAAAAATCGAATGGTGAGATCTTTCCACATCATTGCTCATAACTGTAAAAACTGTGTGCCATAGATGCAGTCTCCTTCTCAGCTGCTGTATGTTAAATACATTAGTGAGAGTTGAGCTGTGTTTTTTATGAAACTGCAACCATAACAAACAGGATTTTCCAAAGTGCTGAGCATTGCTCATTGGCAGCATTTAGTTTTGAAAATCGTAGTCCATAAAGATACCAGTCTTTTGTCTTCAGAGTATCTTTATCAGCGTCAGTAAATGCAGCACACCAAGTAATAGGGAAGAAGATTCGTACTTGGGCCCTGTTATATCATGAGTGATGTAATGTTCCCAGATACCATCCAAGATTGCTGTCACTATAGTGCTGTATACCAGGGTTTGGCTTGCCACTGTAAAGCTGTAGTGACTTGATTGAAACATTTGGAAATAATCAAACCTCTTTTTTTCCTTTTTTTTTTTCCTTTTTTTTTTTT
>JAYKAV010002220.1:1492099-1517653 GCA_035582835.1 Phoebastria nigripes
TATGCTAGTAGTGGCAGAGAGGAGAGATTTGAGTCTGGTTTTGCTTTAGCTAAATAGTAGTTTATTCACCCATCTTATGAGTTAAGTGCAGGAACAGAAGCTGTGAGATGGAGCTGTGAGCTGTTCCATCCTGGATGTGTAGTACAGGAACATTTTTCTGCTTGTTTTTAGGAATCCCTGGAAATGCTGGGCTGAGAGGAATCCCTGGGCCACCAGGACCTCCAGGGCAGCCAGGATCTGTCGGATTCCCTGGAGCTCGTGGAACAGCAGGACCTAAAGGTATATCTGGAGCCTGTACACGGGGGCAGAAATTGGGTCAGAAAACCAGTGTTTCGGCCAAGTATATCACAGCAGGCAGGCAGCACTCTTATGTGTGGGCCAGCTGTGCGTGGGAAGTCAGCTCATTTCTTGGCAATGTTAGTCCAGGCACCAGCTGCTAGAAATGAGCAGAGGAGTAGTTGGAAAGGGAGAGGCTCTCACTTGATTTGGATCACTGATGGGTGTTCACTGAGGGTAAAACCAGTGAGAGCAGTGGGAAGAGTTTCCATGAAGGGGGCCTGTGTGAAGGAAGACTTTACATACTGTGTTCCCCTGTGTGTCAGGTTTCTCATACATGTTGTGCTCTCCATGAAACATCTTATGCATTTCCACCTAACTAGATTATTTGCTTATTTGCTCACTTATGTGTTCCCAATGTCTCTTCAGGGTTTCATGGATTTCCAGGTTTAAATGGTCTGAATGGCTTGCCAGGCACAAAAGGGTCTCCTGGAACACCAGGTAAAGGAATTGTGTAGTAGAAATGTCATAGCTGGGGAAATGCATACACTGGTCCATCATGAGAGAGTATTGCTCACAAAATTCCCCTATTTCACCCAGTTCTGGATTTAATTATAACCTGAAGAAAAATCTCAGGATACTGAATGTGCGTGAACAATTCTTCTTTAATGCCAGTAAGAATAGGATGCAGCCTGTGGAGTGAAGAGGCTTTTCTGGTAATGGTTGTCCTTGAATTCCTGAAGGACTATGTCACTGCTGGAAAGTCGATGGAATGAAATCATAAAACTTCCATTTCTAATGGATGTTTGATTTTAGCAGAGCAGCATCAAATGCTTGCTTTGAGTTGGGCTTAGCAATGGCATGTTTTGTTACTGCTTTCCATAGCCCTCCATTATATGGTGCTCAAGAAGGGCGTCAGTAAAATCAGAATCTGATTTCTTTGATTAGATTCTGGATTCTGCTTTTGGGAAGCTTCTGCTGGATTTTTTCATATTTTTAATCGTATGAAACAGAATGTGGTTCTGTTTTGCAAACAGCGTTTTACTAAATGTAAAGAGATGGAGAAAGACCTTTCCAAAGAGACTTGTTTAGTTACAGTCATCTTGTAAAGTAGCACTTAAAATTTGTGGCAGAYATTTTATGCATGAAAATGGAGAAACAGTCTTGATATGTACAAATCAAACGATACCTGTGTTTTCTTTGTTTAAAACGTTCTCTATTGGAAGGTAATGTTTTACAGCATATAGATCCTCCACAATTTTCCTATCTGAGAGAGCTGCTTAGTATTTACTCTTACCAGAGTGMCATGCTGAACACCTCCCTGCAGCTCTTCCTGGGAGTCTCTGCCCTGCACCACTTGTGCCTCAATGTGTCTTCTACAGTAGTCTGTGGAAACTGATCTCTCCATGTTGGAGCATGAAGCCCACTAGCTTATTCAAAGACCAGAAGCTTGAGTCTATGTTGCATCCTCTTGAGAGACACAGCATACAGGCTGGCAGGCAAATCCTGTCACAGGAGTGCTATGTTCACACCCTTGTGCAARAGCTTGTGGGAAGACCAGAAGAGTCATCTACTTTCTCTTCCAGCACCTTGCAGATTGTTTAAATTCACTCTGCACAACTAGAGTAGCACGAGGCACCAAATCTCTTTCTATTGCTCTACTGAAAACAGCAGAGAGAGCAGTAAATGGCTAGTTTTTTATTACAACTCAGTTTGTGTAATAATTTAACTGCTATTAGGCAATTTGAATAGGCTCTCTTATCTTTGTGAACCATGTTTAATTAGGTCTGAGTGAAGCTGGACTAAAAGGCCCTGCAGGTCTCCCAGGTCCAAAGGGTGAAGAAGGTTCTCCAGGCTTGGGTAGAGGACCTCTAGGATTCCCTGGACCAAAAGGCTCATCAGGAGACATGGGTAAATACTGATGTTCTGGAAGCCCAGCAGGATGTATTGCAGCTCAGGTTAATGGGTTGCATGGTCAGCAGAATTACCAAAGAGAACTCCTAAAGCCACAGAGGTGGTTAGTAGTTTGACAGCTAAATGTTAAATCTGTGATGTGGCAATATATTTGAGAAACAGTTGGTTACATAGTTCTCACAGTGTCTATACCTCTCCTGAGCAGCAGAATATAGTAATTTTTCCCCTCATGTAGTGAGATGTCTCTTTGTTCTCCTCAATATAAACGCTACTCAGCCACTACTTCTGTCCATGTCTGTGAAGATCACAGAAGAGCTTTGGGTTCACTCTCTCACTTTGTATTTCTTACTCGAGGTCCCCCTGGTCCTGTGGGACTGCCTGGCTTGCCAGGAACACCCGGAGCTTCTCTTCCTTCTGATATACATGGAAGACCTGGGGATGCTGGCCATCCAGGAACTGATGGGAGTTCAGGTATGAAGAGAGGCCTCTTAAGGAGAGTGGACTAGCTAAGGGGATTTCTGTTTCTTTATGTGCTTCCTTTGAAGAGCTCTGAGGGGAAATGACTTGGATGAGTACTGTCACTTTAATAACCTGGGTTTTAGATCAGGGATCGAGAATGAGAAGATCTGTTTTCGATTCCTGCTATTGAATCCTGATTTGATTTAGCCTGTTATTAAAGCTCTCTAGTCCATATTCATTTCACGTATTGTGGTACTGAAGACAGACTTGGGCACTAAGGTAGGTACTTAAGTCCAGTGTTGTATGCCTGAATTTGGACACCAGCTCCATTTTGGACTGTGGTTTCCACAGCTGTAATCATAGGCTCTGTGTAAAGTTTAGAAGTATCCTGTGTGAGCTGGGAGGCAGCAAAGCTTCATTGCTACTTAGAGGTACATAAGAAGCACTTGCCATAGGGTCGACAGCAAGTATAGTTTGAAAGATTTGTCATGATGGCATTGGTACCCATGCAATACCTCAGAGCCTTGTCAGAGAGGCTGAGACTGTAGGCCTTTCCCTGGCCAAGGATTTGAAGCCACTGCTCTCATTCTCCTAGGGAATGTCTGAGTCACCAGGCTAGCTACCAGGTGGGGAAGGGCTATGCTCGGGCCCAGAATTTGAAGCTAAATTACTGTGATTAAAAGATTTAAAAGTTTATGAGACCTAAGTGGATATAAGCGGGTGGGGTCTGGTTCTTTTCCTTCGGGAGGAGGACACCCCTGGAAATACAGATACCCAAACAATGACTGTCCTCTAGAAAGACGCACTGGGGATAGCCCCAGCATTTACTTTGCCTGAGGAGCAGATTGTGCTAATTACCCATGTTGTCTCTAGGTCTTCCAGGTCCTCCAGGACCACGAGGGCCCCCTGGCCCAGCTTCTGACCAAGGTGACACAGGCAATCCAGGTTACCCTGGTGTTCTTGGCTTGAGAGGCATTAAGGGTGATGTGGGACCCACTGGTCCAATTGGACTCCCTGGAGCATCTGGATTCAAAGGTAATCTTGCCTTGAAAGGGTCTGGGTGTGTTTTGGCAGCTGTCACCTTGAAGTATGAATGGCTATCGTGTGGTTAGTGTGACTGCTTTGAAACGAATCCTCATTCAGGTGTAAGCACAGCTGAGTTTGTTGTCTAAGTCTTCCCATTTGGCCCATGCAGGTTTTACCTACTTACTCCAAAAGCAGCCAAGTGAGGCCAGCTCCATGTGCTCTTCAGTGTATCCCTAATGATTTTTTTTCTCTTCTCTCTGTTTTTTTCTGAGTAGATGATCTCCACATGCAATGGTGCTGTGCTTGTCGACTACAGTTACCCGCTTGCATATGCTGTCTCCTGCAAAGACTGGAGATGCTGTTTCATCCCACCTATCGTGTATGCTCAGAGGCATAGTGTGGTGGATTTAGGTCTCCACAAGAGGCTAAGAGGATTGTAGGAGTTAAGAGATCTTGTTCTGGGCTAAGGCAGGGAGCAGGTTGCTCTCTCTTTGGTCTCTGCCAAAGGAGACTAGAGGGCAGCTGCAAACAAGAACTCTAGTAGCAAGGTTTCAAAGAAACCGCACAGCTCAAAAGCCAGGGAAGGATGGAGAACCATTGCCAGGTAAAGAACTGTATGCTGTCTTTGTAGGCTGGATCCCCATCCTTCTGTGCTGTGCGTACAGATGGATTCCAAATAGAAAGGATGCGTAGTCCCCAAACGCTTTCCCTGGGTTACCCAAGGAAGGGGAAGAATACTTTCAATAAAGTGTAATTATGTAGCAGTGGAAATTCTTGTCTTGAGGCTCTGCAGCCATTCTGGACATCAAAATGGGCACAGAGTTCCTTAGGGGTTGTGGTCCCCTCCATCTCAGAGCTGAACTGCTGTTGCCATTGCTGCCATCAGTGTGTTTCTCAGTGCTCCAGCTGTGGATCAGAATCAGCACCCTGTGCTTAGCCCCTGAGGTCTTTAGCTGTGTATCTTTGCAGGTGTAAGAGGGGAGCCTGGCCTTATGGGGATGCCAGGTAAAGATGGGCCTCCGGGGGATCCTGGTTACCCTGGGCTGAAAGGTGAAATGGGTCGTCGAGGTGAGTGCTGGAGGATTTGAAAAGCTGTACTTTATTGCACATGGTTTGGGCTGGGGAAAATTTCAGAGCTCCCTTAATGGGCTTATTTGGGGCGGGCACTCTTAGTTTCTTAGAGATTGAAATAAATTAGAAAGAGCTTGACATACCACTTTTTACAAAGATACCCAGTGCTGATGTACTAAGGCAGTCTTAATTTAGCATACTTCTCCTTTGTGTCAGTATTATCATCAAAACTGTGAATTTTTTGTACTTACACTGTCATTTGCAYTGTGTGCAGGTCTCCCTGGCCGACAAGGGGCTCCAGGTATAACCCCACAGCCAGAAGAAATCACAGCCCCTGCAGGCTTACCTGGTCTGCCAGGAATTGATGGTGTCCTTGGCTTTGATGGAGATCCTGGATTCCAGGGCCCAGTTGGAAAACCAGGTAAAAAATACACTCAGATCACAGAAATGCTGGCCTTCTGGAAGAACAGCACTACTTTCTCAAATGCATTAGGAAGGTTTACAGGTTTTTCTAATAAAGGAAATAATTCCAGCAAAATGCGTACAAATATGTTTTATTATTGTTAGAATATATTTGATAAATTCTGTTCATGCACTTTTATAGTGTTTTTTAATTAGGTTTCCAGAATTAGGTGCAGCAGCCTGTGATGTAGCTGATGATACCAGCTTTGGTACTAGCAGGTGGAGTGGTCATGAAAATGATTCACCACTGAGAATTATTTGAATTGTCAATGAAAGACTGTAATTGGAGAAGTGCTGGGATGACACCAAGCTGAGTGGTGTGGTCAACACGCCTGACGGATGGGATGCCATCCAGAGGGACCTGGATAAGCTCGAGAAGTGGGCCCGTGTGAACCTCATGAGGTTCAATAAGGCCAAGTGCAAGGTCCTGCACCTGGGTCGGGGCAACCCCTGGTATMAATACAGGCTGGGCGATGAAAGGATTGAGAGCAGCCCTGCTGAGAAGGACTTGGGGGTACTGGTGGATGAAAAGCTAGACATCAGCAGGCAATGTGCGCTCGCAGCCCAGAAGACCAGCCATATCCTGGGCTGCATCCAAAGCAGCGTGGCCAGCAGGTTGAGGGAGGTGATTCTGCCCCTCTACTCTGCTCTGGTGGGACCCCACCTGGAGTATTGCATTCAGCTCTGGAGCCCTCAGCATAAGAAAGACATGGACCTGTTAGAGCGGGTCCAGAGGAGGGCCACGAAAAYGATCAGGGGGATGGAACACCTCTCCTATGAAGGAAGGCTGAGAGAGTTGGGGTTGTTCAGGCTGGAGAAGAGAAGGCTCTGGGGAGACCTTATTGCAGCCTTTCAGTACTTAAAAGGGGGCTTGTAAAAAAGATGGCAGCAAACTTTTTAGCAGGGCCTGTTGTGACAGGACAAGGAGGAATGGCTTTAAACTAAAAGAGGGTAGATTCGGACTAGATCTAAGGAAGAAATTTTTTACGCTGAGGGTGGTGAAACACTGGGACAGGTTGCCCAGAGAGGTGGTAGATGCCCCATCCCTGGAAACATTCAAGGTCAGGTTGGACGGGGTTCTGAGCAACCTGATCTAGTTGAAAATGTCCCTGCCCATGGCAGGGGGGTTGGACTAGATGACCTTTAAAGGTCCCTTCCAACCCAAACTATTCTATGATTCTATGAACTTCAGCCTGCACCACTGTGGTTCATATTGTTTGGCAAAGCAACTTTGGTGGGTCCTCCACCAGTTGGCTCTCCTAGGCCCAGCAAGTTCCCATGATTCCTTGCTTAGCACTGCCGTTTAGGCGATTTTTAATAGTATTCTCTTTTATTCATGAAAACTCCTAGAGTGGTAACATCACTTAGCACCAGTCCTTCCCCCTAGATGTTATCCTGAATCCCATCACAGTGAATAGAGCTATGTTAGTTCCTGGCTTCCTGTTGTCAGTTCCTAAAGTGAATAAAAGTGTAGGGAGTAAAAGCTGAGAGCGCCTTTATTAATACTGGTCAGGCAATCAGGTAACAGACGCTGCAGAGCAGTTCATTGGGAAATTACCCCTATTTATACTATTTTTAATGCTTAATCTTTACAAAAGTTGTGCAAATGTACACCCATCTGTTTCCCAGTCACATGTTTCTTTATACTAATATTAACCTTCCACATTACTGATCACATGCTAGGTATCTAGCTCTGTGCAATTGCATAACGCCTTCTGTCTCTTTATACTGTTTTGTTATATTTTAACTTGGACCACCCTGAACACTTATTTTATTGTTGGTTTATCCAATCTGTGGCAGACCTTTCTGATTTGGGGTCAGGACAGTCTTGAATGGATTCTAAAGGTCCATAGGCAGGCACCTCCTCTTACATCCCACTAAATTCTAAGCCTTTATATTCTGAGCACCCTTCGCTGCCCTGAGACTTTTTAAAGATTTGTCAGTCAGATGCTCATCATCAAATATCAGGGGGAGGAGGGGAAAGGTGAATTTAGTTCAAGTCAATGGCTCTAATTTTATGTAATATTTAGGCTGAACATCAAGGCCAATTTTCTGGTTTGAAAAAAGGGTGAAATCAAGCAAAAGAAGTGACTTCAAGTCTTAAGCAAAATTTCAGCAAGGTAGCTCAACTTTTTTAAGCTTACGACAGATGGACCATTATACCAGCAGATTCTTGTTTTCACAGTGGCAGGAATCTTGCAAGACAGAGATGAGTTCACAGACTTCCACAGCCATCAAATTGAAACCTGAGTCTTATTTCAGTGTGGCTTCAGACTAAAATCAGTATCTTATCCCAGATCTCAGTGCTGCATTTTCAGCCTTGTCTGATGTTCAGCTGCACCTCTCGATCCTTTAACAGACAATCAGATCATGTGGAATCCCTGTATGAAGTTAGTTGTTTGTAACCACAGCTGTTGAAGAGTGAGCTCTCAGCATGGCTCCTGACAATGTATCCTCTTCTGGAATACGATTGCAGGAATGAAGGCATTAGTATGAGGAAATAATGATAGTAATAATTGTGTTTAATTTCAGGTACAAAAGGTCTGCCAGGAAGATCTGGTTTGAAAGGACATGATGGTTTACCTGGATCACCTGGCATAGTTGGGGATCCAGGACCTTCGGGTGCCCCAGGACCACAAGGATTTGAGGGTAATTTTATGATTTGGGGAGCATAGATCAGAAAAAAACAATCAGTAGAATTCTGTTTGCCTACAGGTTCTGCAGAGACCCTCCACAACACCCAATTACCTTAGGAAGGCCAGGGGATGTACACGATCTTGTGTCTTGTATCTGCAATGAAGTAAATTTAATCTTTAGTGAGGAAGATTATGTCACATGTTGTTGTCTATCACTGCCGGTGTTTTCCCTAGGTACAGTTCTGAACATCTTTTGGTTTTAAYGTTTTGTGGATGTGGGAGTCATCTTGAAGATCTAGAAGAGCGAAGTGGTATTCACAGTGAACACAGCTGTGAGGGTTGGATAGTAGAGGAAAGGGCACAGTGAGAGAGAGAAGGTTTGGATTCTGCCACAGATTTGTTGTACAACTTTTGGCCTGTCTGTGTCAAAGGAATATCATCATGAAGAGCACTAGAGCAAAAATGAATTTATTAGGTTTTGGTTGGTGCTTTGAGATCCTCAGAATTATTGTACTGTGAGATATGTGCTAACACATTGGCACCAGAGTTGTTGGGCAAAGAAAGAAAATTAAATGAGGTAGGAAATGGGTGGGTGCGATGGTGAAATGACTGCTTTTGGAACTGGTAAGTCTAGTTATTCATATAACAACCATCAAAACTTGAGCTTCTCAATGTACAAGACTGACATAAACACAATGACAGCAATGCCAAAATCAGGTATAGAGCCAGCTGWTGTCCACACTGTGTATTAGTAATAGTGACTCCTTTTCTGTCTTCTAGGTGTTGCTGGAAAGCCGGGCTCACTTGGTTTGCCGGGAATGCCTGGTCGGAGCGTGGGCGTTGGATACACTTTAGTGAAGCACAGTCAGTCAGACCAAATCCCACCTTGTCCCATAGGAATGAATAAGCTCTGGGACGGCTACAGCTTATTGTACGTGGAGGGGCAGGAAAAGTCACACAACCAGGATCTTGGTGAGTTGACAGAATTCTCTCAGGCATAAACAGTGTAGGCCAAATCCCATTTCAAATAAGCAATCTTCATTGGTACCGCAGGTGGTTTTAGTAGAGGTGGTGGAAGTCTGCTTGGCCAGAATCTGTACTGGGAGCAGTGTCACTTGTGCCATCCTCCGCCACTCATGTCTGGTGTGTCTGAGTTGGAGCATTTGGCAGATGCTTGGTATGACCACTTCTCCAATTTTTCCAGGTTTTGCTGGCTCATGTTTGCCGCGCTTCAGCACCATGCCTTTTATTTACTGCAACATCAATGAAGTGTGCTACTATGCCAGCCGAAATGACAAGTCCTACTGGCTCTCCACCACTGCTCCTATCCCCATGATGCCAGTGGACAGTGTTCAGATCCCGCAGTACATCAGTCGTTGCTCAGTATGTGAAGCACCTTCCCAGGCTGTGGCTGTGCACAGCCAGGACATCACCATCCCACAGTGTCCCCTTGGTTGGCGCAGCCTATGGATAGGATACTCCTTCCTTATGGTAAGGATACTGTTGCTAATGCAAAGGCAGCTTTAAACATTTCTAGATCTCCTCTTTGATTAGGTGACTGAGACAGTATTCTATAAGTTGCTTACAGGAAACTAGAGCCCTGTAGCTTCTTGCACTAGTGCATTTATTCTTTATCAGCTGGCCTGCTGTGGGCTTTCCGAGTTTGTTCCCGTTTAGCTGGTCTTCTYGCCTGTGCTGCTCAAGTTCAGTAGTAACATTGATGCAGTAGTTCTGTATTGCCACAGATACTCTTTGTTCTTCGAACCTTTAAATGTGGAAACGCTAATTAAGCTACAGCATTGTCTTAATCCCCTCTCTCAGTGGAAAAAATAGAACATTTTCCATTGCACTCTCCTAGAAGCTCATTAGTGTAAGACTGTTAGAAAAGTATGAAGTCAGCATTATTGTTTCCAAATTTTCCCAGCTTGCAAATGGTTTTCCATTATACCGGGCCTGTATATTCAGCCTAAGTACGTTCCTTTGCTTCTTCACCCCTAGCCCTGACTCAAAAGACAGATAGACATAGCCAAGGTATAATTTTGGTTGCCTGTTTTATTCCTTTTAACAATGGAACTGGAGGACTCCCCTGTTTACCTCCCATTCTGTTCCTTTGAACTCATTTAAATTGACATCTTTATTTCAGCATACTGCGGCTGGTGCAGAAGGTGGAGGTCAGTCCCTTGTCTCACCTGGTTCTTGCCTGGAGGATTTCCGTGCCACTCCATTCATTGAATGCAACGGTGCTAGGGGAACATGCCATTACTTTGCAAACAAATACAGCTTCTGGCTGACGACAGTTGAACAGTCGCAACAGTTTGTCAGCGCTCCTCCCTCAGAAACCCTGAAAGCAGGACAGCTTCGAACAAGGGTCAGCCGTTGCCAAGTGTGCATGAAGAACTTGTAGTGACAAAAATGCAGTAACATTAACAGTCTTTGTTACCTAAGACTAGACATCACTGATGTGAAGAAGGATAAATTCATAAACCTGTTTTGTGTGTGGCTGATGGGTGAATCAAGACAGCCAGAATTCTACAAAAATCGAGTGTCAAGTCAAGGAGTTTGACTGCACACGGAGGAGGAAAAGACCAGTGCTCTGAAACATCTTTTTTTTTTTTATGAAACATGGTGCTATGCTTTTACTTCAGTGGGGTTTTTTTCCCTCATTTATGGCTACCTCAGGAAGTCTCTGCGAGTTCCTTTTTCAGACCGAAGAGTAACCGATGTCTCACATTACACCACTCGTCTGTCCGAGACACATGCCAATCATCAACAAGAGGGACTTTTCAAAAGTTATGCTTTATTAGTGTCTTTGCAAACAGTATTTGGTCTAGTGTAAGGGAATGAAGACTCATTCTATGAAATACAGAGCTAGCTAAAATTTATCAGTGTATTGTAGGTGACTTAGAAACACTAAGCATTACTGGTTGATAACTGACTTCCTTAGGAAGACTCAAAGATTAATTTGTTTTGCTTTGCTTATTAAACAGATGGGATGTTCTTTCCTCCAGTGACAGGTAATCAATTCTAATCCATACTCTCATCCACGGTTGACTTTCAACAGCTACCCCAGTGAAAGTGATTTTTGATGTGAAGATGAATCTAAAACACCTCTAGCGTTTTTCATAGCTTTCTATTGAGATATATTCCAAGCAAAATGTCTACTTCAAGGCCTGTGCTTATCTTCTTGCAGTCAAATGATGTGCAGCCACCAGAAACATTTCATTACTATGAACATAAATTTCCTTTCTGAGGTAGCCTTGGCACCTTGTCATTATTCAAGCTGTGCGTATCTGAAAAGTAGAGGCTTTACTAGAGAGCATGCAAGCTTATGCAAACACAGAAGTAAGCAGTTATGGGATGTACATTTTTTACTTCTACAGTCATGATGTGTTGTGTGCTTCTTCCTCTGGGCTTTATTTCTGTTAGTTTAAAGAATTGTATTTCTAGTGCATGCACTGTTAACTAGTCACACTTTCCTTCAGGGCATAATTAAAGAGAAGTGCCACTAATTGTATTATCCTTGTGTATTTTGAGGGAAAGCTGTGAAACGGGTATGCTAATATATATATATAATGAATTCATTTAGTTGGGCTAAAGTTGTTATTATCAACTTCTCTAGAGTAAAGCATATGAAATCCTTACATATTGACATTCCAGGACATTTGAAAGAAGTGCCTTGCAAATACACTATCACCTTGGCTTAAAAATCTTAAGATAAAATTCTTCAGAAAATTAGTATTAATGCAAGACTTGAGACATTATTTCAAAGTATTATTTCTTTACTAGGTTCTAGGGCTCTAGCTCTATTCAGCAAAGTACTTGAGAACATGTGTACTTTTCAGCAGAYAATATTTTTACCTTTAATGATTATTTACATGCATAATATAATATTATCTTCCTAGATCAGGGTCACAGAGCTCTGCATGTTCTAGAGTTGAACCACACTGGAGATGAGCAGGGAATTTGTGAAGAACAATTTAGTCTTGCATTTAACTTATTCCTAATTGTGAAAGACCTGCAACCGCTTTGGATCTATTTTGCAAATACCTTTAAGGCATTTTAATGCTCCTGAGTGGCAATCCTTTTATGCAGAATATTCAGTCTACTTCTTGGCTGTCCCAGCACAGACAGATCATATTGTATTTACATCTTGGGTTTTGCAAATGCAACTTTAAAACACTGTGTGCACACAGTGAAGCTCACTACTTTTTGAAAATTTCTGCAAATAACTGGCAAACTACAATGAGTTTTTCAGCCGTTGGGCTCCCATGGTGCTATAAAAAGGGCTGTCAATCAGGTATTGCATCTACAGGGACTTGGTTTTATTTTTGAACATGGACATGTGCAAATACAATTAATTTTTTTTTCTTTCAGAATCAGAGCCTTATGCATTTTAAGCACTACCATCTTTAGGGAACTGCTTCTATTGCAATAACCCRGCTCTACTCCTATCAGTGTCCAAACTTCCATCAAGTTCAGCAAGCCCAGCCTTTTCCCACACCGTTTACACACAAGCCGTTCTCTGTCAGCTGCATGGGGAGGGAATTCCAATCACCAGCCATTCTTCCATCAGCCCCATTCTCATAAATCTTCAAGAGGGCTGCAGGGCCAAGACCTCCTCTCTGAAGACTGTTTACATAACAGCTAAGAGCTATGTGGGGAATAAGTATACTGTGCTCCACTGATTGATTTTTTTTTTTTTATTATTGTAATTATTATTATTTTTTGTTTTTAACTTAGATGCTTCCTTTTTGGTTTTTCTTAGCAGTTACTGCTCAAGACAGCATTTCAGAGCAAGGGCTTCTCATTTTTGGCTGTGGGGAGGAGAGAACTACAATCGCTGTTACATGAACAGTAAGTTCATGTATTAATTAAGAAGTAATGCTTTGTTTTAAAAAAAMCATGCAGCTAATCCATGGAGAGGGGAAGAAAATGATATTTTTTCTAAGTGTGTAGTTTCCAAACGGTGGTTAATAAACACTGAAGGCAAACAAGATGAAATATGATCTGGTTAACTATTTTCTTGGAAATCACAGTGGCCCTGATCAAGAAGTGCAAGTGAGAGGAGACAGCATTCAGTATTTCTCTCTGTTGTCATTTATTGGTGAAGATGAAACTGTGCGATTCACGTCCATTACGCTATGGTGACAAAATGACCACAATGGGGACTGTCTGATAGTAAAAAGGAACTTTATAATGGATTAAAAGATCTTTGCCTTTAATTCTTCTGAGCTGTTTTTCTTATGGCTACTAGAGATATATTCTGCCTTAGAAATAAAACCGCACAGGCTGTTCTGATAAACCTGTAGAATTAAGGCACTTTTACCAAAATAGATTTCAAAAGGCAACAAGTCAAAACCCAACAATTAAGTGATTTGCATATGCCTATATATTAAGTTTTAAGATAACCTGGTTTATATTTAGTTCACACAAACAAATTAACAAAATATAGCAGCATACAACCTATGAAAAGCTTAAGAAATTTATTAGATGCACAGATAAAGTGCTGTAACAGAGAAACTTGTGTAAATCTTTTTTAAAATAAATAAGGTACAGTTAAACCACCTTTGACTCATTTTAGCTCCGAAAGAAAAGTCAGCCTAAGCTTTAATGATCTGAATTTTAAGGTCAAGGTGAAATATATCATAACTCTAACAGTGGTTGTGATCTATATCAACTATTTGAGTCTCCTGTTCCTCTTGAGGTTTCCCAGAAACAGGAAGGCTATTGCAAAATGTATACATTAKACATAGTTCCTTTTACAGAAACATTTTTGTAATAAAGTGTGGTTGCTCAAATACATGTTAAAATATTTAACAAGGAAACAATTTTCTTCTGATCCAGTCGATCTTTTAAACAAGACAATGTATTTTTTTCTACGATGCAGCCCACAGGAGGGAACAGAAGTAAACATCCTCCTTAACTGAAAACTGTTTTGCTTTAAGAACTAAACTATTGCATTATACGAGAGCAAGAAATATCCATTTGGTGTTATCCCTTTCTCCAAACACACAGCCCAGTGATATACTTATTTTTGCCTTCATCTCAAAGGTCCATTTGTCTTCAGGAAAGACACACGTTAAAAAGAGGTTCCCTTTAAGGCTCTTACTATAAGATCTTTTACTGCCTTTCCATCTGGGGAAGCTCTTTGACAGCAGGAACTGTCACTGTTGGGAGTTCTGGATGCTACTAGGTTTTTGTGCTCTGTTACCGGTAATTTCAGGCACTTTGGGGCTAACATGGCTGTTTGATTTAAGTCAATGCAATAATATTAGCAATATGTTCAATACTCAGAAGGGGCACCACAGTTTCCTTCATACACTCAGGATTTCAAATTCTTCTTCCAATTCAAATAGCTTGTCAGTAGATTCAATGAGTTCTGCAAAAAAACAAAACAAAACAAAACAAAAAAAAAACAAAACGATTTACAATCTAAAGACATGCCTGATTTTGTTTACTTAAAAACACAAACAAAAAACCCCACTTTTCTGGAATGTGTCCTTCAAAGTCTTTTCTAAGATTAAAAAATATATATCTGTGCTAGCAATTGTTATGTGGCCTCTTTGGATAACTGCCTGATATTCCATAAGAATAAGGCATTTAATCACATGGTAATCACTTGACACTTAGGAAAGCACAGTTATTCCACCTGTGCTTATTCTTCTGTTTGCTAAYGAGGAACGCTCTGCTGCACAACAGTACTTTCAGCCGGTACTGCACCTGCTCCTGTAGTTGTCACTTCTGGCTTTGTTGGAGGTATGAAAGGAGGCCAGTGTGGTGGATGCTTCTGGACCAGCTCAAACATCCGTAGACTCTGTTGCTTTAGAATCTCCTGAGGACAGAATACTTGTTTTAAAAGATGCCTCAAGAGAACCTTCAAACATGAAAAATGTCCGCTTAATTAAAAACATTGTAAATTATGTATGTCTATCAAAAAACAAAGGCTTTATGCAGACATGCAGTGAAAACCTGTTATTTCAAGCATCTGCCACTATGAATCACTGCTTCACAGATCTCTCTGGTATTTTCCTGGTTGAAAACACACCTGGAACACAGATCTCTTGAACTGTCCTACAAGTTATCAGTGTGTAATAATTAGCTTTGATATCCATACACCTATAATTTTGTTTACGTGTAGCAATCAGACACCAAGAGCATACAGTATTTTCTGCCTTTTCAAAAGAAAATTACTTGCATGGACCTCTCTGTGTTCAAATTTTCTGTTGATCAATGGGAACCAAAGACAGATCTATCAGCTCCAAAAAACCAACAGATTTTGAAGGGTAGGTTTTGATCAGGAGAAACAAGTTATTATTGAAGCCAAATTCCCCTCCTCTTCAATCAGGTAAGCTACATCATATCCTGTATTTCAGTTATGTACAAACTGCTGTCCTTAGCCTTTTTTTTTTTTTAAATATATGCTTTTGGAGGTTGATGTTACTTCACATTCATACTTCTGTTGCTTAGTATACCAACTGCATGCAGAAATGTCCTAAAGTCCTTTTCCTGTGGCAGCAAGCACCTTTTGTGTGTCCTGCAGTTCAGCAGGAGCTGGAAGGATTCAGCACTTAAAGAATCAGATCTGTTGTGGTACCAGGGACTTACAGTCATAATTAGAACATGTAATAATATATTACGTCAAACAATAAAAAAGGATCAGGAAGCAAATAAATAAATAAATTGCTACAACATGGCAGTTAAAAGTAAGTTTTAACATTTATTTCTCAGTAAATGACTAAGTTTTAGCCAGTAACATAGCAGTGCTAAAAAAAGAAAAACTTTCTAAGGGTATATATTTACACTCATTTTCCAAGTGGCAGGGTTCATGGTTGTCAAAATCTCGACAAGCTCCGATTAGCAATTCAGTAGTACTGGCTTACTCTGATGCATTAATGCATTCTTCTCTATGGCTCATTTGATTTGCATGCAGAGAAAGATGTAATGGGAATTTCCATTTTAAAAAAAAAAAAGTATACATTATTTCATACAGAGCAAATAAAGATAGTATTATTACCTTTTGTACAAGACTACACCAGTTATCAAAATCACATTCTTCTTTGCAAAAGAAGCCCTAAGGAAAAAATACATACAGTAGTAGTATTAAATAATAACAATAGGTCAATGAGTGAAGGATGCTGCGGTATCTTTATGCCTTGTTTAAAGCTTTAGAAACGTATGTCTCAAGTGACAATCACCCATAAACCAACCAAAGGATACTGGCATGGGATCAGATTTAATGTCTTCAACTACCACAGTATTCTTGTGACGAATACTGGATGACTTCTACAAGTAATTCCATTTAAAGATTTGTACATTATGATACAAAATAAGTTAAGCTTAAGTAAGTAACTTATCCAGAGCGATCATGCATATATGGTAGTGATGGAATAAAATAAGGACACCTGATTCAGTTCCTTGGTTGCCCTTCAAAATACTTCTTGCAAAAGGTAAATGCTGCTCAGTAAAGAAAATGAATTAGCTCCCTAGGATACAGACAGCCAGTTCCCACCTTGACCTAAGATTAAAGTATCCTATGAAGTTAATACATAAACTACCACGTGTTGAATTTTCGATCGTAGAAGACTGCCCTGTGATCTCGATTCTGCTCAAGGAAATGCATTACTGCCCTTATCAATACACAGAGGTATTACTTTGAAGTAAAGTATACACATCTGTTATTTCCTAACACCTACTAAAGCTACTGAAGGGTCCAAATTCATGATCTTCATTCTGTGTGGGGCTTGCTGGCAGTGGAAGCTCTGGTCATCAACTGTGCCATTTTCTTCTGAATCTACAAAACTTTGAGTGGTGTGAGGGTCCAGATAGATCAGCTCATTGCCTGTATGGGTAAAATCCATATGTTGGTAATAAGCAAGAGACTTTAATAAGCACTTACTCCATCCAGACTTGTAAAATAGAAATTATCAATATCTAGACTTTCTAGCTAGGGAGTCTTTAAGAGAATCGGAAAGTTAAGACACAGTATTTCCCACAGGGTGTTCAGTTATAATTCTCTATTGTGACCTGTTACTGTAGATTTTTTTGGTTGGTTTGTTCTACCTTTATCACATACTTTCCTTTTTCTATGTGAGGTCCAGTACATTTTTTAAAAATGTCAACTGTTGTAATCCCTAACATTCCACGGAGCAAAAAGTACAGGATGACCACAAATGCAACCTGTAATCCCATTAGGCATTCATTCAGAAATTGGAACAAAGAAGTCTGACTAAAACAGTTCAGGTTTTACAAACGGAAGAACAAAATATCCATAAAATTATGGATCAAACTGGGGTGAAATCTGAAAGACTGAATCTAGTCTTAACTATTGCTTTAATTAATGAAGATATGGAAGAAGGTGAAAAAGATACTGCTATCAGAAAAAGTTTGAAATACGAGAAAATAATTTAAGAAAACTGTGAAGCAAAAGAATAAAACAAGACACCCTTCATTAGGAAGTACTAACCATTAGGAAAAAACCAGTATTTTAGCGGTAGTGACATTTGACACTTGTTGAATGCTATCAACTATTCTTAGTGTGTTGCTCTTGCTTATATCATTACTTATTTTTACGTCAAGCTTTGCTGCTACTTTTCCATTCCCGTAAGGATGATATCACACTGTTCCTGAAGTATTTGAGGTATGTTTCTTCATCTACTCTATTCTCATGCTTAAACTGCTTACTATTTCCCCTTCCAAAAAAAAAAAAAAACAACCAAACCCAACCCTTTCTCTTTAGATCWTATGCATATTTGGAGTGAGTTTCTTTTTTCCTTACCTAAAAATCCTATGAAATAATAGGCATTATTTGGTTTCCCTCCTAATGCTCCCAAAGACTGTGGCATCTTAAAGCATTCCTAGGAGTTCAAAGGGAGAAAAATGAAATTGTAGTTGATTTGTTTATTGATATAAAAAATACCTGAACTTACTTCACAATAACAAACAATTCACTGGAAAAAACCTTACTTTGAACGCATCAATATATACTGGATTTATGTGATTTATCCCTAGCCGTAGAGGTATAATAAGCAGGAGGGGCTTCCAGCCTGTACAGAACCCTGCTGTGTTCTTATTTCGGCCAAGAGCACTTCTGTGCAAATGCGCGCTGCTGTGGGCCGCGCTGCTGCTCTGGGGAGGGGACCAGCACATTTTCTCTGTGGGAACAAAAATAGAAATCAATGAATGCACAAAGGAACACAGAGCAGATCTTCCTCTCAATCATGAATTAAGCTACTTTGCCAGACATCTTTATAGAGCTCCTGTTTTAAGACAAAAGGAGCAGGGCATGGAAATCGTAACTATTTAGTAGAAGTAATTCTAGCAGACGGAGTATGTGCTGGCACATCAGTAAGACATGAGATAAATGACTGGGGGGTGAAAATTTAAGACTGAAGTTGCATTTACTGCTGGCATTATTAATACTGCCAAGCTTTGCCCATAAAATGTCAGGGGAATGAAACGGCAGAGATGATAGCATTAGAAACTCTTCAGGGAACTCTTCACTTCCAATGACGCGAACATAAAATAAGCAGAAGTAGGGACTAAAGTAGACATAGGCTGTGGCTAAATACCACTTGTAAACCCACCTTTCTTACAACTGAAAATTAAGCCTGGCCATGTGTTTCTCTAGGATCTGCCCCTGGTTTCTCTTTTGCCTGACAAAAGCACATCTCTTTGGCAAACTCTGCGTTAAAAACAATTGTCTGTATTTCTACGTACTGCAACTTCATTCCATTTCTGGGGTAGGAGTTTAGATAGCACAGACCACACTCCATCTTCTCCCAAACTGCATGGTACGTGAGCCTACATCGTTCTGTGCTAGCTTTAGTTTTGGACACCCAAACCCTGAGTTTGCATTTCCTTTATTCCTTTTCTTACCCTGGGAACAAGTAGGGATGGCCCAGACGTATTTTGTTCATATTTACATGCATTCAGAAAGTGGAGTCAAATCAAAAACTGTAACCAGAGAACTACTGTTTCACTTACTGATGTCTTCAATGACCACTGTATTGTCCATAGATACATAAACTGCTAATGAATTCCATTCATCAAATAAAGCAAGCTTCCTAGAAAACATTAAGGTAATAATTAATACAAACTAATTAGGACCACGAGGGTAGCTTTTCATTCAGGACAATTAGATGGTTCTCGAGTAAAAAAATTAAATTGTTTCTTTGGAAAACAYACTTGTTGGCTTTTTTTTAAGTCTCCATGTAATAAAAAGATAACTTTGAATATTTAATGTTTAATATATTTAGAAAAATAAATACTGAGTGGTAGCAGGAAAAGCACACACACTGTACCATGKGAAAACTGTTTTGTCCTTTTGCCAAGTGCAGTGATAGTAACAGCTCAACCGCATAATTAGGTTTATTACTTTTTATTGCATTTAACAGCCTCTGCAATGGGATCCTGCCCCTTGTGCCTGGCATCGTCTAGAGAAGGAAAAAATTCCTGTGCCAGTTTTGCACATTACTTTTTGCTTAAGAAGTTCCACTAAATTCAGTGGAACTACTTCTGTGCACGTATGGACAGCAGACTCAGGCCATAAAAAGCTAAATCAGCTAAAGGTTTTCGGCACCCAAAAGTTAGGAGGGAGGCATTATAGCACACAGGTTTTTGTCCGCTTGTGTGAAATCCAAAACTCCAGGGAAGGGAGCTACACTCTTAAGCTGCACAGGCAGAATCAGCTGTCTAAAATAAGCCAGAAAAACCTGTATGTGAGCACAAAGCCATGAAGAATTTGTACATGAAAAGAGCTGGAGGCCAGGGCATGCTTTAGCTCCTCTCTCTCTCCAGAATGTGTGTCTGTCCCAAGGCTGCAAAGAATTGCTGCGGAGCACTCAGGACCTGCAGTCTAGCCTCCACTTGAGATTTGGCACCTCCACCTATCCCTCAGAAACAGAGCAAGGTCAACTCGTTTCAAGTGTGGCTTCTAGACTAGGAGGAGCTGCCCATGTTTTATACAGCAGCCTTCAGGCAGAACGGCAGCTCAGACAGTGAGGAATTGCAGTTCAGTTCCCTCCTTGGCCTGGATGGCTTCACTCTGATGTTTCATACCACCGCTCTAATCTGCATGGTGGCACTCTTGACTTGTCAAAGCTGTGCCACTCTGCGGAAAGGAATACGTAYCTCTGGTGCTTACTGGTTAGGGCATGTACACGGCATAGCAGGAGAGACCTTTTTGCAGGTCTTCCCCAGGCTCTTGGTGTATTAAAATTTAGAATTCATCTAATCCCAACTCAGTACCCGCCCATTGGGCTACAGCATCATGGTCCGCACTGTACTTGCAAACACATGGCATGTATATTCCTGATTCTGAGAGAGGGAGATCAGCCTTTAAAACTGTGTCTTGGGCCTTATCTTGGTCTCTGAGCTTAGCTGCCCCAGGGGAGGACATTCTGAATGAGCTAATGCGATGTGACTTACTTCAGTACTTGAGCAACTGTATTTGGTCCAAACCATTCTCCAATTGATTTCCCCTCTCCAACACCCATCTGCGCTGTTTTTATGAGGGAAAACACACACACACAGAAAAAAAAGACCACAGAGAGTCTGGTCACAATGTATGTTAAATAGCATGACCTACTAATATTTTAACATACATTCTAGAGCAATTGCAAACTGCATTTAGCAACAACAATTATTTTCTCAATCTATGCTCCTTTCAAATCGTAACGACTGCTAGTTCCTTTACAAAAAGTTTCTAAACTGTAATGAGAATTACAAATATCAGTGTCCTTTATTACAAATTACAGCAATAAGCTTCGTGACTGTCTATTTTAATACCATCAACTCTGGTACCCAAGGCTTACATACCTTATCAAGAGCTAGATTCTAGTATACAGATTTATTTAAGTCTCAGTGAATAACATTTCTGAATTATTATACTTTGTACCCATTTGCAGGCATTTTTATTTATATATGAACATACACATTGTCTTCATGATCACCTTTTTAAAATTTTGAATGAACATATTTCAAATTAGAAAGTTTCAACACAGTAGGAATTTCAGTGGAAAAAAAGTTGATGTGTGTTCTTACCCATTTGGTGGATGGAATAACAGCAATCTTTTCTATCTAGAAAGCACCGTAAGATTCTATGATATTCTTCTGGTTGTTTTTTGTGTTTTTCCCATTGCCAATCTTACAGGAAAAAAGTTATACAGATTAAAAAATAATAATGTTGCCATCGTCCTGATCAAATTTCTAGATAGTAGAAAGCCATACAATGAGATGTTAAAAGACTAACATACAATTCATCCCTAATATTTACATTTTGTTTAGAGTTCCTAGAAGTCACAGCTTGTCATTTATTATCAAGCTGTCCTTCATCATCACAGCCTAGACTGTGAAAACTGGGAAAATAAAATAAAAATATCAACTGCAAATATATTCTGAGCGATCACTGCTGAGAATTGATAGCTATTGCTGTATGTGAGCTTCCAAGATTGCTTAAAGCTATACGCTACTTAGATTTTGTTAGATTTGTAAGCATACATCAGATAATGATATAAGATCCATAAAGCAAAGTCCAAACACAGCGCTGGCCCTCTCCCACAGCAAAATCCAGAACATAACTTTGCCACGTATGCTCTTGCTTCTAATGTAAGGCAGTTACCTCCCATTTACTGACAGAGAAGCGCATACACAGGGCTGATAACTATGAAGTAGCTACATACTACAAGTTCATATTCTAGTTTGTCTCAGGTAATTTGTTCGTTTGCCTACTCCTTCAGTTAAATCTTTGCACCTCCGTTCTGTGGATTCAGTTATTCAAGTGGATAAATCCTTCTGTGGATTCAGATATTAAAGCAGATAAATCCACAAAGCACGCTGCCGTAGAAACCACAGCACAATAGTATACGGATTACAGACCTAACCGTAATAATGTACTTGATACAGCAGCTACACACAGACCAGACCTATGATACTTACCTGTGACCCTGGGATGTGAGGTGTCGATACAGGCTTAAGAGCTCGCACTAATGGGTTCTGCTGTGGGGTTTGGACCTCAGGCTGGTGACGGGCGAGTGGCCTGTGAAGTACTTTGTATGATGTCTATCGCTATGTCATTATTCACACAGTCACTGTGTGCGAACATTTGGTGGCTATGTAAGCAATGAAGAGAAGGGTAAGAACTCAGACCCATGGCAGCAGGTTTTCCCTTGGCCTCAAAAAGATTTATAAAATAACGACAATGGGATTCCCTGTTTGTCCTCCCTCTATTTCTATTTCTCTGCTTAAGGCTGGCATGATTTCACCCTGTCAGACAAGAATAATTCACTAGTAACTTCTATCAGGGCATCAAAGAAAGTGTCATTAATAAATTTAGGTTTTGTGCTTTTCTGGAAAACTACAACAAAAATTAAACGGTCTCCAAACAACACAAAAGTTCACTCACCTCTTCCCAAATGCCTGCAGATCAGTGCTTGTGCCAGCATCATCTGCCCACATCGCAGCATACATCCCCAGCCAGCATCAGACGAAGGACCAGTGCCTCCTATGAAAAGAGTTCATTACAATCAATATGGGCGTTAAATTGAGTACAGCACCAGAGAGAAAATTTCAGAGTTAAAAATCTCTAACAAGTGTCCTATGGAGAAAAGGCACTGAGCAAGACCTTTTCTTTCCATGTTGCTGGTCTAACTTTACTGCTTGCTCTACAAACATGAAGACCTGATTATATGCAGGTACAAGTAAACATAGTTTTTAATAGCTTTAATATTTTATTTGCATAAACAGTTAAAATGATGCTCAGAATGTTCTAATGCTGTAAAAAAAATTTTTCAGTCCATGATAACATCGCTAATCCTGCTATCTAATTTATAACAAGGCAGCTGGTCTGCTGCATACTCACCAATAGGCGAAAACTTTCTTCTATACGTAAACCAGAGACGAGCACTTACATCCAACAATAACTTAGATTTGTCTGGAATATTTTTAAGAGGAGAGAAATCATTAAAACAAACTCTTAAAACTGAAAAATTCTAATTTTCCCTGTACAGTCAATATATAGAGTGCATGGAAGACTCCTGTTAGCTTTTACATGTAAGACCCTTAATACTTAAAACATTTTTTAGCTGTTTAAATACGGAGAGCTTCTGTAGACTGCTAATTAAAGTTAACTTGTTAAGGATGAAATAATTATTACCCAATGAAGTTTTACAAGGTGTTTGGAATGACTGTGCCCAGCTTGAATGAAACAACCATGGAGAACTACGTCCTCAGGAAAGAACTGGTAAAGTAAGTTAAGAAAGGTGAAGAATTTCTACACGCAAACCAACATGGAATTACGCATTACCTCCAAACCCAATACAAAGTCATTTTAAGAAAACGTTAATAATGTTAAATGTAATTAAATCTCTCTCTTTTTTTTTTTTTTTTTTTTTAAATACATGCGCTTACAAAATTCTCCCAAAGGCTCTGAAGAATTCTTAAGAATCTTATTTGCTGCACTTTCTCTGAGCCGTGGCTCAGACTGACTGGCCTTTTCAAGGGATCCCTCAGCTGATCAAGGCTGTATGCTCTACCTTCGGCTGTCTTGAACACCATGTCTGCATTGATGGCCACTGCCTTTGACATGTAACACAGGAGGATGCCCTTGTCTTCTCCCCAGGGAGCAAAACTCGGTTCTGAAATCTTATTTTGATATGATACATAAATACATCCCTCTATATGTGATGTCTATATGACTTTTAGGTCATATATTTATTTTCATCAAAATACAGTACATGCCCTAGATTAATTTTACTATTATTATTATTATTACTATTATTATTATTCTTTTGAAATATCATTTTAGTTGCAAATAACAGGCTGCAGACAGCATCCCTCAAGGGAAAGTAACATTAGTAATACTGAACACTCCCCAAAAGTTATTTATTTATCTATTTCTGAGGCATTTGATGTTGAGAAGTGACCAGCCTCATACCTGACTAGCCTCTGCTACAAGTACGATCTCTTTGCATGAATTATGGTAGCAAGTACRTTGGCAAACTTCTGGTTTCATTTTAGGATGAATACCGCTGCTTATAGTTGGTTTCTTGTTGATGGAGAAAAATAAAGTTCTCTCATGTGACATTTAGAGAACGTAAGGAAATCAGGAGCTGCTGCTGCCTGTGACTCTATGAATGCTCTACAGATTTTACAGATGAACTTTCATTCTAAAGATACCTGTGTTTAGATGGTGTTGCCTTCCTAGAATCCACACTGGTTCATCAGTTTCTGGAAATTCTTCTAAGTAGTCTGACAAAATAGTGATCTGGTTTTCATACCTAGATAAAACTGAACAGGAATACACAAAATTCAAACTCCATTTTGTCCCTTTGTTCTTTTATGCACCACTTTGAGTTCTTAGACTGAATTAGTTGCAGCTAGTCTTTGCAGTCTTTGGGTCTTCTGAATGGTGCTGCCAGCTGTGTTTACTCTTCTCCTTTAACAAGCTGTTCTGACACTGAAATATCCAATGTCTTGGCTGGTTTTTATTTTGATCCTCAGCGAGTGCTGAGAAAATAACATGGCTGACACCTTGATTATAAGCAGCCTGACTGAAGCCAGTAGGAGAAGTTCAGGATGACTGCAGTGAGAGTAAGATTTGATTCCAGGAAATGAGGAAAAGGAAAAACACTTTAGGCATCACAGCATATGTGCCCATGCTCGATCTTAAATGTACAAATACTGCCGCTCARAGCGATTATGTCCTTGTGCTTAATGGGAAGCATGTGAAAAGTGTTAGCAAGACTGCGTCTTACTTTCCTAACTGGAGATCTGAAACACKTCAAAATAAAAGATGTATTAATGTTATTATTCAACGCTAGACCTATTTACTGTAAAATAACAAATGATAATTAATACTACTTAAAGAAGACCATTCAATCAATTTTTAGATAATGAATTAAAGCAGGGTTTGGTGGAAGAGGAAAACAGGCCTTCAAGTGTAAAAATGAATGTAAAATCATTTCTTTTACATACCAATCTTAAGGAATATACTGCTAAAAAATCAGAAGTTGAAAGTGAAAGCAAACACAATTATATTTTACTCTTCAAGTAAGTGCACATATATACAGTATAAAGAATGCATAATCATCAGGTAAATATACATATAAAAAAACCCTATTTCATGTAAAAATATACATTATAGCAATCAGAAGTGAAATTGAGCTACACCACCCCCTGGTTCGAGCACCCAGGGCCAGTGCTACCAAGCACTGAAGATAACACCTCCGCATGTTAGCGCAGGCACTCGCTAAAAAACATGACAAACTTCTTTCTTAAGACTGCATACAGAGCAAAAGAACCTCTTACGCTGTGCTCTGTCTTCTCCGTCAGAAAACTCATCGCTCACCGCACTTACAGAGTAAACAGTCTCCTTCTGAGTCCAAAGACTCGGAAGACTCTCACCCCTCGGAATCCAGCAGGAGAGAACCGCCTCCCCCCTTCGCGGCCATGTCTCTCTCCGCACCCGCTGCCATATGACATCGCAGACCATCCGGGGAAGAACTGCTGGGGTCTTCCGCTTCTCTCCCCCACACCCCTAACCCTCCCGCCGCCGAAGCCCGGCAGACGCTCCCCGCAGAGAGCCGCGGCGGCGGCCTCCTCCCGCCTCCCGCCGCGCCGGGGCTGGCAGCGGCGGCTCGCAGCGACACCGGCCTCAGGCCGCCCCCAGCCCCGGCCGAGCCCCCCGCCAGAAGCCGCTCTGCCCCGCGCCCCC
>JAYKAV010002220.1:1524423-1614312 GCA_035582835.1 Phoebastria nigripes
TTTTTTTTTGTGGTCACTTTCTTGATAAACATACTTATAGCTGTAAGAACTGAACCTGAAAATTTTAGCACAGATGTATCCTTTTATCTATTTTAAAGATGACTGTTGCATATAACTAATCTTTACAGGCTAGGAACAGTCACCAAAGGATTTATAAACATTAGATCCTATAAAAGACTTAAGTGCCAAAAAGTTCCAGATCCCTGAGCCAGATACATTTTTCTGCAGTACACGAGACTGAAACCAGTGTCTGCTTGTGTCAGTGAATATTTGCCTCACGTAGTTCAGAGGGGAGCTGCTGAGGCTGTGTGTCTGTATTCACCTGAGCCCTGTGGTCCTTGAGCTCTTCTGAAAGTAGGTATCTTTGCCCTTTTGAAGAACTGATTTGCTTAACCTTAGAAACAAGGCCCAGAGAGAAGAGTTGTCTAGTGATCAGAGTGTATGTGCTTCAATTCCCCTTTCTCCTTCCAAGAGAGTGTGCATTACTCAGCTGTTGGCTATTGGTGGGGATGCACTACTTACCTTTCCTCTTGATGCTTTCACCTATAGAAAATAGTCGAAGTTACACTGGGCTAAAGAGAGCAGAAGTAGCATGGGTTTGTTACTTAGTGGGTAGGGCAGTTGCCTGGAAATAGATTTAAATCATCTCAGGCAGAGGAAGCAATCGAAACTAGTGTGTTGTATAGTAGGCTGTATTCACTTCTAAGTTTTGAAAGCAGCTGTATCTGCATGTCATGAGGAATCTGWTACTCTGTGTGCCTGTTATAACAAGCCTTGCAAGGGATTTAGATTTCCAGCTCCTGTTGTCTGGAAACCAGTCAATCAATGTCTGAACTGGGTACCTGAATGCTAGTTCCATTAAACTGAAAACGAGAACTGCTGAAACACACAACTCTGGAATGCTGGTGCCTTGGGAACTTTAAAGCCCAGAAGGTCACTGTTAACAAAATGTATTCCACGTCAGGCAGCAACAGGGTAAAAGTTTCCAGGATCTTTTTTTTTTAGCTTTAAGTGGAATTCAGACACACAAGATTTCATTGGTCCAGGTGTTAACATCTGTTCCTGCACTCTGATGACATTGATGAAACTTCTTTTTACTTCTGACGTGCAAAATCAGATCCTTTAAACACTGCAATGTATTGGCCATGATAATTGTTCTTGGTGCACAGGAAACATGAGGTTGGCCAACACTGTTTCTGGAGAAGACTGCTGTGGTTCAGAACTGTATGGATACATACAGCATTACTGATAGTTGACTGGAAAGCTCTTACTTTGTCAAATGCTTCAGCCCATTTCCTAATTAGTTTTGCGAAATAGGTTGGATAAATGTGGGTGATAGTCTTTTTATACTTATATTTATGTATAATTATAACTAGATAATAAATGAAATTTGGTTAACGTCAAAGGCCACATCTTCTGCTATTCACAGAGTGCATGTGTAACAGACCCTTTTCAATCTCCAGCCCAGTGGTTCACAATACAAATGCCCGTTTAAGTTTTAGTCGTGCTTTTATGTTAATTCAGTGACAACAATTTTTGTATAAAGGGGTTCAAAGCTGACAAGGGAAACTGTATTAAAACTCTAGGCTGTTTCTTCTTTTTCCCCTTCTTGCTTCTCATAATTTTCAGGTGTTCCAGAGGCTGCTGTTTCATCAACATTAGCATATTCATTTGTTGCATTTCTTGATGGAACTGTGGTCGCAGGAATGTTTTCTTCATTAGGTACCTGAACATACTCTGCATTGGATTGTTTCTGAGACATTTCTCTGCAGGAAGACAGGATGAGGATTGTGATTTCACATGTTGGAATCCCATCTACACTAGGGTCTTTCAAAAGAATGAGTCTTTGTAGTTTTGTTGTCTAAACAGTGACCCCCTTATTATTATGACTCTGTTCCAAGGGCACCTGAAAAGGCTACAACATCACTGCTGCTAAGACAGAAAGAGTGACAGAGTGTTAGATAATAAGACTGACCCGCATCACTGGTTTAAGTGATCCCGTTAGAATAACATGGATTTTAGTATGTTTAAATGCTAGGCCAGGAAAGCAGAATGGGAATCTGAGTGCTGGCAAACAGTGTCTGAGAAGGGGTAGCAAAACACACTGCTTGGTGTGAGCTTTCTGAGAAACCCCATGCAGATCTGGTGTCCCATTCGAGTGCATTAAAAATAGAGTGCAGTCAGAAAAGAGCTATGAAAAGGCTGAAATCTAGAAAAATATTTCTAGTAACACATATGAATTCCATTTATCAAAACAATAAACCAACTCCTGATATTTAAGCACTTTCACATGTAAAAAATATCAGATGCTAGTGGATTAATTCAATGTAGTACGATTTATTAGGATCCGAGCACAAAATTAGATGTTAATGCTACATCAATTGAAAGCAGAAATCAGGTGCATGAGTGACTGGCCACTGGTCTGGATTAGCAGAATTCCGTATCAGGAAGTTTTAGGCCTGTGCTACAGGGAAGTGTCCAGATGACATAATATTTTTTTCTGGCCTCAGCTGCATGTATTCATTTAGCATTTAACATCATGGGGCTAAATACAGTCTGTATAGCATATGARGTTATCCCTATTCTGAAGATTTGGCAATTTAAGGGAAAAATGAGCAACCAAAGCACAGAGGAAAAGACATTTCCAGAGCAGGATCAAAATGGACATTCTGGGCTCCATTCTGTTGCCTAAACCTTGTGTCTCCTGCCATTTGAGATGCCTTAGAGTATCTCAAACGTGTGTCGTGTAATTTCAAATAACACTGAACTGAGGCCTCGGTGTTTAAATCCAGTAACGTACAATCCCCCTAAATTTGCTGAGGCAACCCTTAGCTGCTATTCCTCTTTTTACTTCCTCCACCTGCCATTAACGGTCACCATTAACTTTTAAATATTAAAAACTGTTTTTCCAACTTGCCACTTTTAGTTTGTGTTGTTTAAAGAACATTTACTTTACTATTTTAGATACTGCTAAGTGGTAGCTGCCTGTAAACATAGGGAAGAGGGTAATGGCGACTTCTGTTGCAAGAGCAACAGCTTAAAAGCCACACATAAGCAAATATTCTCACTCTGGAAGTTTTCTTAAAACCCATATTCTTTACCCTTCAAAAAACGTTTAGAGTAATTATATTTTACTTTAGTTCTGGATTATCAGCAGCACTTTACAGAAATAATTGTCTTAAAATGAAGCAAACAGAAACTCTTACTGCATCTCATTACTTGATGACTTCTTATTCTTTGCCTTCTTGGTTAAGACCCAGACGATAATGCAAATGATAGCAGCTGCCAGAATTGCTCCAATTAATGCTCCAGCAACAACACCACCGTCTGAATCTGGAAAGAAAAAAAGATTACTTGGCTTTTAAAAAAGTATTATTATAGCAAAATCCCAAGGAAATGTAGTAGAGGAGCCTTTAACAGAAAGAAGGCATTGATTCAAAGAACTAAAAAAGTGAGTGACAGCTATATTTCCAGGAGGGAGGTCAAAGATTCTCTAGGAAAGAGAGAACTGTGCTTTTATGACCTTTGCTGCCTCCTTTCTTGTTGGTTAGCTCCCTACCCCAACAAACCCCATGTTTATGCCTGGCTAAGGGAAACATTAGGCTGTTAATAATGGCAATATTTGAAAGCCTTTGTTCTTCAGTCCTTGCAAACAAATTCTGAAATTCAGGTTGCCTTTATCTCTGTCTTTCAGCTGAGATATAAAATGTATGCTTTGATCATTTGTGAGCCCCCAAAACCTTCTATTTCCACTTCAGTACAGCTTCTAGCTCTGACCTGCGATTTTCATTTTATAGACCACGGAGTAATTGAGTGACCATTTCAGGGCCATCTCTCATGGCTGGTTGTACCACATATGCTTGGCTCTTCTTAAATGTTACTGGTTATGTGAAAAATCTGCATGCAGATGTGGTTGACCACTGTTTGAGAACAGTCAGGATAAGGTTGACCACTGCCTGAGGGCAGTCAGGATAAGGTATTTTTCCATGACTGCAGTATTTTTAGCTAGTGGTCACATCTACAGTGCCCCAGTCCTTGTACCACCACATTTCAGTGATGGTTGTAAATTCTGGGCCAGGGGGACCTCAGTGGGACTGTCGGCTGAAGAAATTGCTCTAAACTCTGTGTCTGTCGTTCTCAGTAAAGGCTCTGCAGTCAGAACCAGATTCAGCTCCTGCTCCCAGAGGGAAATGAAGGTGGAGATGTTAAATGAGTTGTCCAGCTCAGTGTAAATTCTGGRCATGCCTGGATGAAAACTCCGGAGCTCTCCAAAGCCCATTCTGTTCTTACTTGAAAAAAATCTATGCTTTAAAGTTGTCACAGCATTTTTCTGCAAACTGTGAATGTCATACATCGAATATGTGATTATTTTCATGCATTAAACTTACGGTTTGCAGTTAGGTCAAGCTCACAGGTACTGTTCCCCAGGACATTGCTGGCTATGCACCGGTAATAACCAGTTTCAAAGGTGGTGAGATTGCCAATGTAAAGAATGCCGGTGTTTGGATCTGTGACAAACAGAGCAGGTACAGATTACCCTTTGTATACTGTAGAGGCAAACAATTTTCTTTAGTTGGTGATACTGAGAACTATTAAGAGATTAGAAACAGGGTTCTTCGATTATTCATTCATTTGGGGGGGGTTTATATTCTTTAAATAAAAAACATTTACCTTCCTTGAAAATTACTGCAGTGGATTCTGCAGGAGTGTATTAGAACATGAGAAGTAGCCTCTACTCTGCAAATCAGTCTGTCTGTCTGATGTTTTACCTGCATTGATACTACTTTCAGTGTAACTTCACAAATGAAAATGTAACAGGTACTGAGGGTTTTTGGGATGGAGGTCTTAGCACCTGAATGACAAATTGACTTAACTTACTCCAAGTTCACTCAAAATTCTGAGGGAAGGCAGATGGAAAGGCATAAACATTTCTCCCATTTTAACAATTTAAAGTCATGGCATAGACAAGACTTTAACATGCCACACAATTTTTATTAAAACAAATAGAAAAAACTTCCTGTGTTTGTGACAGCTCTCGGTCGATTTGAATAAGTAAAAATATGATTTTGTGACATTGACCGTCAGAAGAGGAGGGTAAGTTTTAACTACCCTATGTGATACACAGTGTTTGAAATGGCTGGTACTATGGAATTCCAGATCTTGAACACGGTATAGTGGTCCTGTAGTTACGTACTAAGTTGTTCAGTCACAGGCTTGAGGGTATTCTCATCTACTTTGTACCAGTGGTAGGTAGGGTGAGGCAATCCTTCTTCACATTTGCATAAGAGGTAGATTAGATGGCCTTTTTCAGGCGTTCCTTCTATTTTGCAGAAAGGTTTTGATGGTTTGACTGTAAAATAACAATGAGGAGAACAGACACATCGTGAGTATATACCCAGGGCTGCAAGCATCCACCTCGAGTTGGTACTGTGCCTCTATAAGTAAAGAATTGAACCCCATCTACAGATTTCCATCCGAGAGCAGAGTCTTGTTTATGGATCTGACCAAAGGCTCTCCCGTAAAGATTTGAGTAATATTAAATATATGTACACGGCCTAGGATACATTTTTATTATCTTTTCTTCCATTTGCATAATAAATATTATTATGGAGGTGTTGAGATGAAGACTATCAATTACTTTAATTATAATGGACTGGTCACTATTCGTCATACACCATTCTGCCACATAGCAGCATCATTTTCTTTAGGGACACAGCAGGAGCTTTTCACATAAAGGGAGAGGGTCAAGCCCAGATTCTTCAGTATATCGCAGTTGTGGAGGAAATAAATTAACTACAGTTCTGTTAAAAAATACATCTGTTTTGATAGCATTTCCTCACTTTGCACTGTCTTCACTTACACCTATTATTTTTCATTTCCTACCTATAGATATGCTGTTGTGGTTCTTTAGAGTACCGTCAGTGGAACCAGCAATGAACACAGCCCAATTTTGTGTGCATAAATGAACAACCTTTCTTGGTTTTCATGTGAAAAGTACAATCTCTTACTCAACTGCTCCAAGATTTACTATTTGTTTGGGGAATTTTAGATGAGAATTAACAGTGGTACTTTGATTTTTCAGGGATTGAGTTTACATATGTCTTTTTCTTATCCCTGGCAGATAGGCAAATGATGTTGGAATCACGTTCTCATACGACTTTGATTTGTCACTCTGACCAGGTATGAATTCTCAATATAAAAGCAATGATTAGATGGGGTTAGTACAAACTTTTGTCTTATTAGGAAGTAAAATATCTCATTCCACTGCTTTTCATCCTTTCTGTCCTGCCTATTTGTGGTTGAACTATTGCTTTCTTCCATCCAAAATAGACTTTGTACTACTTCCATCCAACACATACTGAGTTTCTAGAGTTTCTGGGAATGGGGGTGAGCCAGAACCCTTGGGCTGTACTGCTGCCTCTCCCTAGATTTACACAAGTCACCATGACCAACATTAGGTAAAATTAGTAAAATTTTGGTCTTTGCAGGATTATCCTAAAAGTAATGGCTTCAGAGAGAAGTTGTCACTCCCAGCTAAAAGGGCTTTTTATTTTAATCAAAGTTAGTATCACGTTGTTTTCCAACATGAAAAATGTAGTGATGTTGGGTAATTCCAGCCACCCACTTACCTGCTTACATTAGGTAGCTTTTTGAGAGCGCAAAATGAACCTGAAGGCCGCTCATGGGAGAATGRGATTTTACCGTAGATCAAGCAAGGGTAGCTGCGGAGTGGTGTCAGGTCTGCTTTGTCTGGAAGCTAGAGGGCACCCCAGGCTCTGCCTGCCTCCAAAGCCCTTGGGAGAAATCTCTGCGCCAGTGCATCAGTCAGCCCTTCCTCTGCATCACGGGCCTTGTTTATCACAGTTCTGTTATTCCCTCTGGTCCTATGTATTTTGAGCCGTGAATTCAGTGCTTCATAATAAGGGAAGAAAACTACAATACAGCAATAGAGAGGAAAGGCACTTACTTACCCAGCACACTGACAATCACAGATTTTTGACTCGGTCCAGCATCACCCTGTGGGCTGAAAACTTCACAGGTGTAGGAACCAGTGTCTGAGGGCTGCATGTTGGAGATTGTTATTGATGCATTYCCTGGACCTGTTGCAGCTGTTATCCTGTTCTTAAACTCTCCATAGGAGTAAGACTGGCCTTCTGAATAATAATAGATCTGTGATAAAGAATCAATTGTTAGTTTAATAACAAGAGATCTTACTGCCGCTTTGTTTGGTACTCATAATTGGAATATAGTTGATTTCTGATTAAGCCAAGCAATGTCACCCCCTTTCTTGCCCCCTCCCCTGAGAAAGCAGAGATGAAATCCTGATACATTTGAATATATATTTCTAGTGGTTGTTAAAAGACAAGCTTTTCAGAAATGGGATTTACAATTGTGTAAATGGACAGTAGCTAGTTCTTTGTGGATACTTCAGTCACAGACTGATGCATTTGCAAAAACAAAGGTGAGACCATTGACCATCATATGACAATTCTGTGAAAAAATGCTGTCAAGCACAATGAATAGTGGTACTAATTGAAGCACTGATAATTTGTGATATTATTAATAACCATCTCAGTAGAAGATTGTGACAAGAACGGACATTGCAAAAAGTGGATGACTGCAGAGCTTTCCAAAGACAGAAGCTAGCAAACAGAGAACTTAAATGAATCCACAAGACATAGGTCTAAGCAACCAAGGCGCTTGATCTGTTGGCAGTAAATTTGGAAGCAATAAAAATGCAGTATGAGAACACCAGCAGAATCATCACACATGCAAATAGAGCAACCATGCTGTTCTTGTTTGTGTAATCAGGGTCAGAGCCAGTGTCATGGACTATCTTGGTTTTTTGAGTTTATACCATAGGTGGAAGTCAAGAATAGCTGTTGGCCTCAGTGCTTGGAGGAGCACCTATTTGGAATCAAGAAGTTCCCCTTTTACTAAACAGTAAAAAAAGTTTTGCAGAATTATAGACATAGTGAGGATAAATGTCTCTAAGGAATGCAACATTTCCTCCCAAATAAAAATTTGCTGTTTAACGTTGACTGATTTCACTGACTTCAGTAGCATCAATTGTACTTAACAGCACTGTGGGAGTAGAATTGGCCTCATAAGCTTACAAGCCCAAACCTGTTGTCTGTTGACTGCAAGGAGAGGTAAAATTGTGTTCATTGTGGAGCCTGGTTGGTAGTCTGAGACTTGGGCCTTGAGCCTCTTTAGGGACTGCAGTATCTCATCTGCTYGGGGTAAATATAATAGTTCTCAAGGAGTGCACACGCTCTGTCCAGTCTAGCTCTGCTGTGAAACCAAGATCTGAAAGAACAAAGCTAATGTGGAAAACTATGGGATGTTAATTATTTTTCTCAGATGTTAATGATAGTGTTGTGTAAAAGTGATAGTATTTGGGATAGGCAGTATGTTCCCCAGTTTCTATATGCACAAACTCCATTGTCTAGGCAAAGTGAACAGTTCCAGCATACTCAGTCATTTTTTTAAACTGGTGAGAGGTAACCACATAGAATTACAGACTGGGACCCAAATAGATCTAACATCGTTCGTACTGACAGTATTCCAGAATCAGCAGTGTAAATGTATTTATTGAAGTTGGACTGACGCATGTTTTTTAATGGGAATAGCTGGAAAATGCTTGTAGGAAAAAGCTCCACAAACTCCTGTGAAATGCCATTCACACTTGACTAGTATCAAAATTTCCTTTTGGTCAAAGTTCCCTGCCTTTAGGGACGCTGCAGATCCCCAGGCAAGAAGTATAATTTGCTTTACTTTGCAGATCAACTGATTGCATTTTGAATTAAGAATATTTATTCTTAATTCTATTTATCCACCCTGATACAGTGTTGACTGAAGTCTTTAAGCAATGTTATCTGAAAGCCTTTATTAGCTTAAGGCAAGCTACACCCCAAAACTGCCAAAGCACAGCTGGTTTATGCAATGATAAGGCTTTGAAATGAAGGTCAGAACCCAGACTGCACAGCACCAGCGGCTCCGGTACTGCAGCTTGGCCCCATCTCAAGTGCAATTTTGCCTACTTTCCAGTCAGACTTTATCTTTCCCTGCCCCAGGATTGCAAACACCAGGTACAATTGATGCAGGGCTCTGAATACCAAAGCTACACTACTGCATTGCCAACATGCGGAAAACTGGTGTTGCAGTGAGGAAGCGTAAAAGGTCCAGTGTTAGCACAGCAGCAGACTAGGTTAGAAAGTCTGCTGAACAGCTGGATAGACTCCAGTTTCCATTGTTTGCATGCAATGCCATCAGTTTTAAAACTGATTTTATGCTTTGCAAATAAAGATGGACCTCTGTTGCAAAACTGGAGTCTGGATGCACACCCTCACATTCCCCAAGGAAGGAAGGTGTTCAAAATAGGGAGTTTGGTTTAAGCAAATCTCTCATAGAGAAACTGATCTACCTGTAATGACAAAAACACACCGGCCACACTTGTCTCATTCTACATTTATCCGAGTATGAGCAACAACAGTGTGTTACACACTGTTCCTTGCAAGAATCCAAAGTTACAAGAACTGTGACTTCTGACTTCAGGCTCCTCTTAAGCTGACGGTCCTATACAGATCTCAGCAGTGATGGGCTGGATTTGCATCTCCTCTCGATCAATTGCATCTGTTTGAGTCGGGTAGGGAAAGAGCTTCCATCAGCTCTTCACACTAATGTGAAATTAAGTTGTACAATGACTTAAATGAAGTAATACCTGACTTGCAGCAGCATGAGAGGAGAGGCAGGCCCATTATATCCTACTAAAAGGCCTGATTACTGAAAAAAAGGGCTAAATTCTACTCAGTCTACCTCAGAGTGATCTGGGATTTATGTGAGAGTAAACAGCAGCAGAAGCTGCCCAGTGAGTGCTAGCTTAGCTATAGCACATGCTCCTGGGAAACAGGACTGGCACTACGAGTCTTAAATGCAGTCAGGGCATGCCAGTAAACGTTATAGAGGAGCAAGCGCTCCTCCGTGTATTTGATCTGAAGTCAGGGTGAATTACGTATCTAAGCCCTCATACAATACACTGGAAAATTAATCCCCTGTGTTCTCTCTTCCTGTCTGAATGCATGCAGAGAAAATATTTTGTGTACACCGTTAAATCTGAGGCAGGTGTCAATACAGCAGAGAGTATTTGTTCTCTTCATGGATTTAAACAGAATCTTTCTGGGTTGTTTTTTTGAACTAGGAACATAAAGGCAGTGGAACATCTTAAGGAAATGCATTCACGTCCTCTGCAGGCTCCTGCCTGTTCTCTGTTCTGCTCCTGCATGATGCTTATCTCACTAGCTCTGGAGTTTATTGCCTGAAGGAAGGTGGTAAACACCAAAAAGGCTGATTAATATTGTGATTAATTACTGACTGTATATCTTGTCCCAGAGGTATGACTGGATTGTGTACACAGGAAATTTCATTTAAGAGGAACATGTTTCAGTTAATTGGCTGTGAATTCATAGCCCATTTTAAACAATACACTCAAAATGGTATTTTAATGGGTATTTTAAAYCCTTGTTCAAAGTGGTTTTATGCTGTCCTTGAAAAGCTCATGTTTGTGCCTTTCAAAAAGCTGAAATGAAAATCTTTGCAAAAATGTTTCTGTTCTGTTTCAAAAGTAAAAAACTTGTTTTCTGTTGAAGATACAGAAGACTTTTTATTTTTGGGCAACTGACAGCTAATGTTCCCTCCTACAGACACACATCTCATTGACATTTCTTTCCATTTTACCTAAAATGTCCCTAAAATGTCTGTATGGGAAAACTGTAAATTTAGTCAATGGTAGACTTTTCCTGGAAGCCTTTTTAAATTGATGTGATAAATATATTTAAAGTGCAACATCTTGAATGTAAAAAAAATACAAAAGAAATCTGCTGTGCTTCTCTTGAAAAAATAAGCTTTTTATGTCCTCAAGCAAATAACGAGCAGCTCTAGTGAAGTAAATGATTCACCAGTGTAAAAACAATATTGAGGATGCAGTAATGGTCGCTTCTTCTCATTACCAGCTAGTTTGCTCATGCAAGTTTTTATATAATGGTGCCTTTTCACATTTCATGGGAGCAGCTGCCTGGGATGACTAATCAAACAACTGACAGAAAAAAGAGCGGAGATTATCACTCCTAAAAATGTTGTCCCTAATACCTCCACAATCTGAAAAACCAGTTTCTGCAAAACAGCTAAGTTGCCCAGAAAACGTCTCCCTGACCTTAGGAAGGATTGCAGTTTAGTTGGTTATTCAACCTSTGGGCCAGGCAGTGCCTAAAGCCGCTAATGTCAGCAGCCATCCTTCTCAGCTTTCTAAGGCAGCGGTATAGTTACTCTGCATTTCCACAGTCAGTTTCTGCTGCAACCAAGAAAAGGATTTGGGCTCATAAACTTCCAAGGCAGTTGAGTCAATTATTTGTGTACCTGTTTGGGGGAGCTGGGTTACAAACAGAACAGGGAATTGGGAATGATCATACTCGTTTGGAAGAAAATCTTGGTAATCTCAATGCACTCCAGATGCTGGAGACAAGATTATTTGTGTCCCCAATTCTGAAGGTTCTGGTACGTGAAATCACATGTCCTTTTCTTCTCCTTTAGCCTGACTTGTGGGAAGGCTGCTCCTCATCTAGTGTGATGGTGAGGAAAGTATTTGCCTGCAGAGGAAGCAGTTGGCAAAGCTGATGCTGAGTTGAGGATTTTCAAAGGCTGCCAGATGTTTGGCGGAGAGTGAGGAACCCACCTACAGGTTTTCTTTATACAACTTCTATAGAAAGATCTTCTTCCTTAGGAGGTGGAGGTTGTGTGTGAAAAAGCAGGCAGTGAAGTAGAAGAGACATGCCTCCATCTGCTTCCTTTCTTCTTGGGGCAGGACAAATACATACTAGAATTTCCATAAATACGTGTCTTTCAAATGTCTTTGGATGGACTCATTCAAAATGTCCAGGCCAATATTCCTCCCACCCCCCATCTCCTGGTGTCATTGCATCACTGTACATTGCATTGCTGTACATGCCTAGTACATCTGGATATCAAAATTGTAAGATGAGATGTACTTGAAGATGTTTTACAAAATGTCCCACTTAAATCTCCACAGTAGTCTTAATTTCCTGAGTGGGGGGCAGTTTCAGGACATGACTTCCTTTCCAGTACTTGTCTTCCCTCCCCCAGCCCCTTCTCACTTTCCCCCACCAGCAGATGCAAAGCTATAGCATCCTGTTCGATGACGTTTCTCTAGGCTGATGTATTCAGCATCTGATTCACAGTCTTTGCCTGGAGAGCTGTAAAGCTCAGGCGTTCAGAGGGCCCTGTCATTGGGTTGTTTTATCATTTTCTGTTTGACATTTTCTCAAGCTACTAGAAAAAGAACCGTTAAAGTCTCTTTCTCACCAATAAATGCAAAGGAGGATATTAACAACTTCACTGGTTTGAGATCATGATCTCTTTTTGAATTCTGAGTACAGACAGAATTTATAAAATAACAAGGGAAAAAAGTGTTCATCACTCCTTAAGCATCTTACCATCTAATTAGAGAACAAATGCCGCACACTCAAAGTGTTAATTAAAGCCCAAGGCTCAGATTCTGAACTCGGCTAGATAAGAAAGCAAATGCTCACGTGTGCATTGGTTTCTTTGACGTGTGTCATGTGACTGAGTCTGGCCCCAAATGCCTTTTTTCATCCACAGCTTCTTTTCACACATTTGTGTCAAAACTCTGATCTGCCAGACTGTAGTAGGGATATTATGTCCTGCATTACTGGGRTTTTTGCATGGGTAATTGAGGATGTTAATAATGACTACAAGCGTCTTGTCACAATTGCGCATTGGTAGAAGAAGAAAGGGATGGAGTCAGAAGCCTTTAGAGGATTAATCATTCAGCAGCTTTAACTGGTGCAAAATACTTTTGAGGAGCAGCTCTTTCATGTTCTCACAGTATCATTCTTGTGGCTGAACTATTAGTGAATAATTTCTACAGTGCATCAAGCACAAACATGTTTTCTCAGYGCATTTGGTGTAACTGCTCTTCAGCAGTTACTGTTAGACCTCAATTTACATTGGGTTGTACCCTGTACTTCATGGTGAGACAGGAATCCCGCTGCAGTCAAAGAGAGTTTGGAATGGATTATGGCTGGGACGTTGAGCTGACAGCTGAGAGGAAGCCAGTTTAGCAGGCAGCTTAGTGTCCCTCTGTATCCATCACATCTCAAAATGTTGTTATAGTCTAGAAAGGAGATCCAGGATGATTTTTTTTTTTTTTYGCTTTTTAAATATGTAGCCCCAAATTTGGGCTATCTAGACTTGCTCACATTCAGCCCAGAGGCTCCTGGTGTGTGGACAAGCCCTTCAGATACCCTTTGGGTAGAACATTCCTGAAGGTGCTAGTTCAGCCACCTAGAATAGCTGTGGGAAAAAAATAACAGCTACATCCAAAATAATTTTGATAGAGGAAAAGGCAATACAAAATAGGGTGACTTAAAAATTCTGAGTGATGCATCTGGTTCAGCTTATCTCAGTCATGTGCTGGTTTTAAGATTTTAATCCAGAACATGATTACAGGTCTCACAGTAGCATAAATCTAGTAGAAGCTATTTAACTCTTTTTTTTCCCTTAAGATTGTGGGTATTTTTTTCTTACCTTGTGTCTCCAGCTACATCTTCCCCGCACATCTGTCACATACACCATCTTTTGACAATGACTGACTGACTTTTCATCCATACTCAGAATACCGTGACATGGGGAACGCTGTATTTGAGTAAAAATGTGCTGATCTGAGAGTTAAATGAGACTTTAAACGTTCCCCCAAAATCAAAGAGCCTATTCTCTACAGAGCTTCCCATCAGTACTGTCAGTGCTGTTCACAAGGGCAGGGTGCCTYGTGTTCAGCGGATTTTGCAGAAGATGTCTCAAGCCCTTGTCACCAGTGAGATGCAATACAATCTTATTTCTAAGTTTTACCTAAAATTAGGCAAACTAAGATTGAAGTCTATGTTTGCTCCAAACACACCAGTTACAACCTGATCGTTTTCTACTTGTCTCCACTTTCCTTTGTGTTCTCACTATTGTCTGCTTCAGTGTATCAGTTTATTTTGTCTTCTTTCTGCAGACTGTCACCCCGGTGCCAGAGATAACCACAGGCAGTCCACAGTAATCCCATTGACATCCAGGGAGTCACTCTGACTGCAATGACATGACAACAGCATCTCCATTCCTCTGCATTGGAGGTGTTGCCTCTGCTTTCCATGAAGCTATTCCTTTTAAGTGCCTGCTCATTCATCTAAGTGCTAGATAAAACTCGATTTTAAAAAATCACCTCTAGGCAAAAAGAAATGCTCATGTATCAGAGAGGTCCTTTCCGGAAGGTTTTCCTGTACTGCTTCAGGTGGTGCTTTGCACAGGCTCATCTTCGCTCGTGAGCTGGAATGGACCGCTCTGCTCCTGAGCCAGTGTCCCTTGCAGCACTGACAGCCTCTGCAGTACACGATCTCGGTTGTCTCTGGCTGAAAGCACGTGATGGGGTTTCAGGAACTACTTATACTACGTGGGGAGGAATTTGTTCTTTCAATAGTTTTTATGGGAACCCCACACTTACAGGGCTGGCTGGCCCCTGGCTCTCACATGGTAGCCCAGTGCCCATGCCTGTGCCTTGCTTTGTGCTGGGCAGCAGAGCTGTGCTGGCATTGGGACTGCTGGTAATCTGAATTCGGGGTTTCAGGGTTAAAGGAGCAGACACAGTTGCACTCGGATCACTCTTCTTGGATCTCTTTCCTTCCTTGGGCTCCGCCCCCCTGTCCCCTGTTCCTGAACAACGTGACACAAGCCTGCTCACTCCTGTGAAGATTTTGCAAAGTGGTGCATCAGGCCTGCAAGGCTGGGTATAAGGACATGACTAGGCTTCTTGTAAGGGAACAGTGCCACCTTCCTCTTCTGTATGGTTTGCAGTAAGTGAAACCCTCCTTGCCCTGTCCACTAAGTGATACTTTCTCGGTAGTACAGATATGAGAAAAATACAGGGCTCTGGCAGGGTGAAAGCCAGTATATAAAATAAATGGAAGATATTATTGCTGTTACATGCTGTTACATGCTGCTAACACTTTCCCTCTCAATTACCCATCAGTAGTTTTACCAAAGCAGTGTCAATGTCACTGTTTGCAAATATTTCAAGCTCGCCTTTTTTTTAGAGAACATTTTCATGAGAAGTCTATCAGTAATTCAGTTTCTTTTACAAGTAACAGTCATTCATGTCCTTTACTAATCTAGTGAATTTAAAATTTCCATCAAGAATTCTGCCCTGGGCATATCTTGGGTAGCCACACAGTGTCTCTGATAATTTCACTTACTTTTAACTGTGGGTGGCCTGGGCTGGAGGCTCAAGGTGTGGCCCTGGTTAGGTTCAGGAGTTGTACTTAGCTTTGCAAGGCTGTAGCCTCGCCTGTGGAGAGTCAACAGCAGGCTTCAATCCTTCAAACATTTACTTAGGTGCTTTTCACCGAGGCCGGCTGAGTGACTCAGAGCATGAAATGAAGCACAGATGTAGATCTTAGCAGGAGTTGAGACTTTACCTTATGAACCAGGCCAGGGTGTGATGTACTCTGTTAGCCTGGGTGAGCTGAGTAAGTAGTGTTTGCCTCAGTTTGTCTATATGTAAAATAGAGATAGTTCAGTACTGGAAAGTTGTCAAGATCCTTGGCTGGGAGTTATAATTTAAAAATTAAATTTATCATTAAAAAGACGCATTGCTGAGGGGTAAATGGCAAGAAGGAAAAGTTAAAAATACGTATGGCATCCTATTTTCCATGAGTTGATATTTACATTATTTAGTTCAAATCAGGGGACTGACTTCCACTGGAGAAACTTCTCAGGAAAAGAGCAGAGTTAGGCTCCAATTAGTAAAAAGATCTATATTCGCACACTATATATAGCTGCGCTGTCTTCAAAACAGCACCGCGAACACCTGCCATTCCGCTGTTTGCTGCCTCCCTTTTCATCATACTGTCTGTGAACAGCCTGTTTGCGGTATTTCATCCTCTCCAGTGTAACTGCCATGACTTTTAACTGTCGAGCACCTGCGCCAGCATTGTGTAAGGTGGGCAATGCGGAACAGGATATGAAAACACCAGAACAAACAGCAAAAGACACCAGCCAGCTTCACAAAGCCAGTGCTGGGAGGCAGATCTGCATCAGGTCTGTGAACTAATGAACAGCACTTCCTCACCTTGAAGCAAGGTAAAATCTGTTGCTGAATACTCTGGGGCATTAAATTAACACTGGCACTAGTCCTGATCCTGATCTTACTGATTTCATTCTAGACAGGACTGTACCTGAGCCTATGTGTCTCAAAACACTGCAAAATCTATAACGTAAGTGGCAGTGTAAAATACTGACATTCTTTTTAAAAAGGGTACCTATGGCTTCTGTGCTTGTTATATATTA
Source organism: Phoebastria nigripes (assembly GCA_035582835.1). Lineage (NCBI taxonomy): Eukaryota > Metazoa > Chordata > Aves > Procellariiformes > Diomedeidae > Phoebastria > Phoebastria nigripes. The sequence continues at coordinate 1,540,843 of JAYKAV010002220.1, forward strand.
TGTCCTAAAATCTAGTAATTTAAAGCACACATTCATTAATGCGTCAAGCCAAAGGCATCTTAATGACATAAATTTGCCTTAATTAATTCTAATGTTCTGCAGTTTGCTCTATTATTTGCTGCCACTGTAGAGAGAAAGGACCATATTCTCAATTATGTAAATAAACATTATTTATTAAAATCAAGATTCCCCCCCCCCCCCATTTGTTATGGAGAACATGCCCTCTGCTTAATCTTATTATTGTGAATAACATGGTCATCAAGACATCTAGCATTTAGTAAGATGTCCGGAACATTTAAAATTGTAGCAGGTGGGATAAGATGTATTTTCTGCGTAATTTTTTATCCCACTTAAAATGCAAGCTACTGTTCTGGTATTCAGTAAGGTATGGTGCCAGTCTTTTCAATTCAGTTGGTTTTGTCATCCTACCAGCATATTAAGTATATTTTTCACTTGCATTTTAGTATTCTTTAATCTAAACAATGAAAGCCAAAACTGACAATCTCCTCCATTGCCATGCATATATTTCCTACTTGGAACAAAATGTGAAACTTAACTTCAGCTACATGCCAAGCAACCAGGCAAAGCCAGGTTTGTAGAAAGAGAGATTATTTTTTGTTTAAACTTGTAGGAGAAAAACATGCATGCTTTCAGGCACTCAGTCTTTTCTGAAACTCAGAAAAGTCACCAGCCTGAGATAGAAATAGCAACCTMGTATTGCTGTGGGTTCAGAGGGAGGTTGAAAATCCAATTTCATGTTTAGCTGTGTTGTGTAATTTCTTAAACCGTATTTTCCACAAGCAGTCACAGTCCTTTCTTCCCAGTGTTTGCATTAACACGATTAATTTTATTGTGAATAGGTTCAAAATGGTAAGGAATTGCCATGTTGTGGTAAAAGGATACAGGGTCAAGTAATATAGGACTGAATGGGTTGCTAAAAGCATTTTAAAAAGAGTAGTGCCCCAGTCCTGCAGCTCTTCACACACATGCACCCTCCAGGCAGCAGGCTCAGAGGAGCGAAGGGTATCCTCCGAGCCTCGCTGAGACTGTGAGCCAAGGAGAACTGGTGCTGCAGCGAGAGGAAATTTTACCTCGGTATTCAAGGAGAACGGGATTAGTCACTAACCCGTGGCCTTTCCAGATTGAACCGACTTTATTTAATGAAAATGCAAATCATCCATTACAAATGCATGTGTGTTGCGGTGTGAAAGTGAATTTACCGTGAAATTAGTTTCAGATAGGGAGAAAACCAGATGCAATTTTTCCCAATAGTGTTTCCTACAGTCCTTATAGGCACAGCTTTCCCATTGCCTGCAATGGGAGCTGCAGAAGCCGGGAGTGAGTGCTGAAGGGATTGATCCRTAAGGTTTCCGTGTCACTTGGTAGCCTCACATCAGTTAGTTCTTGTTGAGCATATTCTGAACAACCCACAGTATTTTATGACTATAATCCTCAGGGGGTATTTTCTCATCATTGGTCACAGTTTACAAATGGTTTTCCCCTCCTGGATCTCTTGAAACTGTCTGATTCTCCCTCTAAAATACTTGCAGCTACAATCTGCTTATTTCTCTTGGTTGTGACCAGAAAACGTATTGCATTTATTGTCTTGCACTATGGAAAATTTGACGCAAGTAAAACAGAGAAACTCTAACCAAATCTGGAGAACATGGGCTTGMTCCTATGTCAGTGCTGTACTTCCCACCTGAACAAGTGATTAAAATTGATGATGTAACGTACTGGATCGAAATTATAATATATTGTACTATATACAACTTACTTAGGAAACCTGCAGCTACCATCCTTTCGTGAGTAATTCTTCATTTAATAAAATAATTTTGACTTGAAAAAAGCAAATGATGAGTAACAATTATTCATACAATTAGTCAGGCAAGGCGTTGGTCTGGCATTCAGCTAGAGTCAGAATTTGGGATGGGCCCAGTGTTTGTACTTAGCACTGATACAGTCTTTATCTGTGGCTATGATATACCRCAGGAGGGTGAGTAGTTCTGTCTTATGTTAAATTGCTATTTCTTATATACTGGCTATTGCCGTTCAAGGCCAAATATGTTATATACTGTACATTCTGCAAATTACAGACAGTCTAATTCTGCTATAATTGATAAACCAAATAGAAGGTATAACTCTTATCAGCAATGGCAAACCTCCTAACATAAGATTATTAGGAAATTGGTGAACACAACAAGAATATCATCAGTGTGGACTGTGACACTCTTCTAAGTCAAATCTCTTTACATCAACTCTCAGGTGTAACACCAGGCAGGAGGATTGAACTTTTAGAAAAAAAAAACATTAGCAACAGGATAAAAACAATGGGAGAGAAAAGGGACTGATTGTCTAGCAGGCACAAGCCTGACACCAGGGCATGGAAAAAAAATCACAGTCATCCTCAAGGATGCAGTAACACTTCTAATCAGAATTTTTTCTTATAAAGGAAGGCGTTGCTGATTGCTCAGCACCTGTCAGGACTGAGCTGATGGGAACTCATACCCTGCATGTTATGCTGGGAGTGAGATTCATGGATTCATTTCCCCACCAAAAAATAAGATTAATGGATAGCTCTTGAAGTCTGGGCAGTAGTGTGAGTACGTATAGGAAGTTACACATCCCATCCCTGACTCCTTCCAAGCAGACCAGGCTGCTCTGCAAGGTCTTTACAGCCACATGAGAGGCTCGGGAAGTGGTTACAGCACATAGCTGTCTAGTAGTTGCTGTCCTTCACAGTTATGCTGTCTCCATGCTGATACTCCAGCCTACCTCGTKGTCTCGTTATACCCCGGGGGGAGATACTGTTTGGCTCTGCTGCCTCTCCGGGTCTCAGGAAGGGCAGGGAGCATTTGCCTTTGATCTGTAATTGTTCTGCTACCACAAAGACGCCCGTGGGATGCCGCAAAATAYCAACACAAGTTTGCTGTGGCAGATTTCCTGCTATGACAAACTTCTACAGAGTCCTGCCAAAATACTCACTGCTCACTTTGCGCCGATAGGCTATCGTTGCGCAACGCTCCTCTTACTGAGCCGCCTAATAGCAACAATAGTGGCTGAGTCAAGGAGCTCTCGTTTGACCCTTAAATGGGGGACACATTGCCATAGGCAAGGGCGTCTCACCAGGAAAGCAGCCTTCACAATGGCAGGAAATATCTGCCAGACAAGAGAAAAGGGAGCTGGTCCAGGGGCTGGAGCGCTTGTGTGAGTTTTGGACATCTGGTCTTTGCTCCGCTTCACGCTTCCTGTGTGACTTGGAGCAAGTCGTTTGAGCATCTGAATCCCTTATGTACCTTCTCATAAGTTTCTAAAGGAGTTCAGGCATGCCAGTAGGAATTAGGAGCCTAGGTAACTTTGTGCATCTGCCCCTAAATTTCATTGCACCCCAGTCCCTTGTCTTCAGGGTGGTTAACACCAACATTACCAGCCTCCCTCGTCTGTAGTGAGGATAACACTATCAAACATAACAAGATTCTCTGAGGACTTAAGGATAGCTTAAATATAACTACATATTAATAACAAATAAATATCTTACGGTGTGCAGTTGGCTCTCTTTGGCACTGTAAAAGCTCCACTGAATAAAGAAATTTCCCAGCGGTCCAGAACTCGTGTATGTACAGAGGAGGGTTGTGCTTCCACCTGCAGTGACATTCACTGTCTTCTCAGGGACGGTCACCACAACACCGCTGACGTGGCCTGTGGGCAGTAAGCGTGGTGAGGAGAGATCAGCCGGGGCCGACCCTGGGAGCCATGCGGGAGTGCCTTGCTCCCTGTGTTATCAAAGAAACCCGTAGGACGTGTCTAGTCTTTCTCCTTTTCAGTACAGTTTCCCTTAAGCTTTGCGTGGAAATTTCAGTGATAACAAGCTGGGAGTGGGTAAAAGCTAACAAGCAAATAAATCCCCCAGAATACCTGTGCCCTTAAAACAAATAATATTCTGAAAAAGCAGAGTTCCTAATAATGTACTTGTTCTCACTTCCAGAGACTTGTCTTCTCACTAAGAGCCTGTGGCTAAACCGAACCTTTCTTCTGCACTCRCAGTGCTCTCCTGCACCTTGCACTCTCATTCGCAGCTGTCTCTAGCCCTCTTTTACACCCTTCTTGCCCTCTTTTTTTGCAGTTATTTCCTTAGAGGTCTGATCTTCTTTACCGTGGATCACCATCTCCTACAGCGTTGTCTCTTCTTACATTCTTACGTTCTGACTGGGACTCAGCGGCACTGTCGGGTTCCCCCAGGCTGGAGCCCAGCAGCCTTTCTCTCCTTTTCTTTTCCTAATTACTTTGCTTTTGTTTAGGTTTCTTAGGGCTTACATGCAGAAGCTGTTCTTTTCCAATGCTTTTACATTGGAAACGTCAAGCAAAACTAAGCTTTTTGGAACTGCTTTTATTATGTGGGTTGTGAGAAATTCTGTGATAACTTGATCAACCCTTTCTGTTGTGCTCAAAGCAGTAAGGGAGCAAACATAACTTGTGAGCCCTTTCCCATAACGTTCCGATCAGTCTTGGCTACACAGCCATATTAATGAAAGGAATCRAGCACCATCTTACAGTATCTATCTGTTTCTGTCCTCCATGTAAGTTACTAGCAATGGTGACATACGGCAACAAAGCTAGAGCTGTCAGAAAAATAAGTCTGAATTTCAGGGTTTTGCTAGATCACTGAGTCCAGTTTTAAAGCTACTGTCTAAAGATTCTGAAGGAGAATATATTTCTTTTGAATGTGATGGAAAACRTAAGTCTTTTGGACCTTTCTATGCAAAACAGGCAAGGTGAGAACTTCATGTTATAATAATAATAATTTTCATGTGGACTTATTGGACGTATGAATGATAGAGGCAAAACATACAAAATATTCTTCTCAATGAAATATTTATGCATCTTACGTTTGGGTGCTGCTTTTGAGAGTTTAAGCAGAACYTCCAGTAATACCAAAAGAGTATTTTGCTCAAATTATCAGCCCTATGAGAGAAAACATTATTTAAAAAAGAAATATAATCTATTTTGACATTTTTAACCATGTAAATATTGCAGATTCATCAGTTGCTACAGTACGCAAACCTATCTGAACCTAGAGTCTGAACTCTTCGGGGTCTGTTTTCCTTGTCTGATGGCTTCAATAGTAAAAGCTCACTGCAGGGARGAAGGGAATAATCTACTTTCCATGTTAGTGGTGGCTAGGATGAGAACTAGTGGGTTTAAACTACAGCAAGATTTACATTATATGTGAAGACAGTCTCACAGGAATGGCTGGAGACTGACCTAAATGTGTCAAACCTGCCTTGGGGAAAGACGGGATCCCAGTGCTGGCTGCAAGTCCTGCTTGTCCTGTGAGTTCACAGTAGCTTAATCCTTACTGAGATCTAATATAAAAGCCATGTAATATTATTTTAGATGTCTCGGTTCACTGTTCTCAGCTTTAAGAATTAGAGTTGGCCAGAGGATGATAGTTTCTTGCCACAATAAMAATTCCAGGTTTACATGTATTTATTTTCTGCTCTTCGCTGGATTAAAGCTACAGTCTTTCAACACAATGTCATTCTACTGAAAACATCCATTTTCCAGTCATCTGCTCCACGTATTTCCTTTATCATTCTCTGTTTTTGGATTCAGGAGTGCCACAGAGCCTGGCTGTTGTAAGCTTTTCCAAAAGAAATTAATTCTAGCAGAAACAACTCCACAAAGCATTCTAGTTTCCATGAAGCTGTATAATTTGAAGAAATACACTTAGTTGAAATAGGCTTCGCTCTAGTAAAAATATAAAGCCAAAACCTATCGAACTTCCATTGTCCAGCGACGCTGTTTAAAGCCATCACTAATTGTAAGACGGAGCTTTTGACTGAAAATGGAGCGAACTGGACCCGGAGAGCCTGTTCCCTCCTCACGGAAGTTAATGCAAGTTTTGCTTTGCATTTAGTTCACTGTTTACCGTTTCAACTCGTAATCCCATTTCAAACATACAGGCCTTTTGGTTTAAATGAAAAAAGTGTGTGAATAAGAAGTAACTCAGTGAAAAAAGCTAGCGTGAACAGGACCATAACTTGTTAACAATAGTTGATCCATATCTTTTACTCATCAACATTACGGTAAGACCGCTTCCTTGCTACAGAGAAAGTCATTGCAGTTAATTGTGAATCGCCCACTTTCACTGAAGTCCCGTGCAGTTTTTAATGCTCATGAAGTAAATCCGAGTTTGCTGATCTTTTCCTAGCCACTGCAGAAACCCCCAGTCAGTGGCGCCCATCAGTATGGACACACTACTAGTCTTAAATCCAGAACTTCAAAATTAGAGGACATCATTGTTTTGAAAAGTATTGGTGCTAACACTGAATTACTTTTCATGTCTAAGGCAAAAATCTGTGGGGTTTATGTGTGTGAGAGAGATAACATTGAAATGCCAGGAGCAACTATTTAAAAGATTTCTCTGGCATCCAAACCAGTTAATTCCATCTTGAAAAGAAAATGTAGAAACTAACTTCCATTTTCTTTAGTGGATACAGAGGCTGTTCATCTCCATGGAGCATTAGACTTAAAATGTCTGCTTCTGTATATATTAAAAATAAAGCTTAGCACAATGAAATGTCCTTGAAACATGAATAATATATAATCTTTAATATACCATATAATTCCTAGATTCCACAAAGTATTACAAAGTCCTCACTTAACTTCAGGAAAATCCAAAAGATTATTTGCATGCTCGAAGTTAAGCATCCCCAAAAATTTTTTGGTGGGGGAGGGACCGAGGCAGCATTTCCCAGGGCTATTATCAAGGGGAGACAAAAGCCGAATGTGAGAAAACCTAACCTTGAAACGCTTGAAAGACCCTAACGCTCTACCGGAGAGCTCTTTGCCTCTTCCTGGCTTTAGAGCAAAGCATTAATTTACCGAAGCTAAAATTCTGTTCTTGAGCAAAAAACTCTTACCAGTCAGTGGTCAGCTTGCTGATTTCCACAAAATGGCATGGCGTTATAGCCATGATTTTCATTCCATCCTGAAATAAATCTTGAATGTTCTCCTAGTTTGCCAGTCAGGTTCACCTGCTCTCTTATTTCAACAAGTTCCTTTATTCCAGTGCTATTTCGATCAGTTTGTTATTCTTACCTGTAAGGATGGCTAGAATTGGAAATATCTTCAGCATCGTTGCAAACATTTTCTTGACGTTGGGAGAGAAAAGAGACCAGATGCTGCTTCTGACCTCGGCTAAAACTCAACTGTTATTTTTTTTAAGTGGGTTTTTGTTTTCCTTATCAGCTGTGTCTCAACACGTCAATAAGCTTTTTCATTCTCCTTCTTTATCACGTGTGCCTTTCTCTGACTAGTGGTGTGACTGTTCAGTTGAAACCATTTTGTGGGGTTTGAGCAACTGAGGGTTTTGTTAATAATAAACCTTGGAATCAGAGAAGCCCAGATTCTCCGACTTTTGCCAGGGCAGTATTTGCCTACATAAGTACTTCCACCGAGTACAAGAAGAGTATTTGTGGAGCTATTTAACAGTCAATCTGATTACCAGTGTTGGAGTCAGGCCTAATATGAATAAGGAATAATCTTTATTTCCTGTTAATTCCATAATTTCTTTTTTAAAATGGGCAGCTGGAGATAATATGTTGTTAGTACATTTTCATTTTAAAACATATTTCTCATACAGTTTTATACAGAATGATTACATTGGACTCATGATTGCCTTGAAATTTCCGTATTGAACTCATCAATAAGCTAACACACCAAAATAAAGATAAAATAAATGTTATCTTCTAAACTGATAATAAAATCTGTTTCATCTAGTTTTAATCCATGAAGTTGGATGCTACTAATACAAAATTACAAGGTGAATATATTGATTTTTATTTAAATGTTAATACCTGATTTATATAGTGAAAAAGCAGTGGATGAAGGTTAGGACTTGAAGAACTAATTACAATAATTTACAGTAGATTACTTTGTCCTTACTGGATGCAAAATGCCTTCTCTAAGTCTCTGAAGCTCATTAGGAACTGAAGGTGCTCAGCTTCTTGCAGGAGCCAGCTTGGCTTTCTTTATTCCATGTCATTTGATTGAGGCTAATTCAAAGCCCCAAGCTGCGATGGTTCTGCGTACACAGCCACGCATGAGTGAGTAGCTGAAGACATAACAGAGGGCAGCATTGCCTTTTAGATGTGTGCCTGTACCTAGGACCAAGGCAATTAAAATGGTCAGTGACTTTTTTTCCATGCTTGTTGAAAATATGGGTCTAGTTCATGCCTGATGATCCCATCTTTCTAGTGGTAGGCAAGAGCAGCCACCCTTTCCATGGCAGGGGCCATGCTGCAGCTGGGAAAGCCCTTTTGGCAGGTGGGCCTCAGCATCTGCCCATGTGTGGCTGGAGGGGAGAGGTATGCCCAGGCTCTCCCTCATCTCTAATGTGATGTGGTGGTAGATTCTTCAGCCTAGAAGTGGTGAGCCACTGGTTGCATCAGTTACTATTGGGATCAGGTTTATGGACTTAGGTGAATTTTATTCTGCCAGTTATTTCTGTGCATGGCAGATGCCTGAATAATCTCTGGGCGGATGTCAGGGTTTGATGATATTCTTATATGAGCCACCTCCAGAAGTTTTATAAAAGATGTCTTTTCCTTAGTTCTGGCTGTCAGCACTTCACACAGCATTCCCACAGGGTGGGCAGTGCTTGCCTTTCAGTGATGGGGAGGACAAGACTTGGAACAGTTAAATGTCTCATCCAAGGATGCACGGGTGACCCAGAGTCCAAAAAGGAATATGTACTTTGAAAGACTGAAATTCAAATTCAGGTTTCTTGCAAAATGTGAAAAGCATTTAGATTCACCTTCACTAAGGAAGCATGGAGGGATCCCAAATGCGCATGGGAAGTTCTCACTGGCTTTCCCCAGGTCAGCCTAAAATGGGGGCTGCTGCTGTTTTCCAGTCATTTAGCTATGGATGAGCACAACCAACCTGAACATGAGCACAATCTACAGACCCATTTCAGTGATTGCCTGTGGCAGCTCCATAGTACCCAGAAGGAGTCTGACTAGTAGCTCACAGAGCATTGAGCCTTTGCAAAAGACAGCCATTTTCAAGAAGATGCAAAAAACGTTGCCACCCYGCGCTGCAGGTCAGCACGCACCTGCATGATCCTGTGTCTTTACCACAATATCAGTGTGTCCTCTAATTCCCTCTCATTTATCAACACCGAAGTCCTTTCTCTGGCACTTAAGGCACCCTCAGTTAATATATATTTTCTCCCTGTTACATTCACTTTTTGTGAATTAAGTCTCTGAAAGATGACAGAACTACATTCCTGAAGGGTGAAATGCTCAGTTTGACCAGAGAACAGGAGCCAATAACACAACTTCTGCAGTAATATGCGCCTGTTTAAGCTTGGGACGCAGGGCTGAGATTACCAATTACGGAGCGGGTATATCTCGTAGCGAATGATTACAACCGTCAATCCTGTTTTACAGAGGATACTGAACACCAGTGGCATTAACTTTTGACTATTACCAGCCTGGGGCTCATTTCACACCGTCAAACCAGAAATGTATACCCTAACGCTAATCTTCCAAGCCATCCAGGGTTATCCTCCTGTGAAGGTAATAGATGGTACCTGTCAGCTGCCGGTTTTGCTTCTAGCTCATTGCTACTAGAGAGCAGCACTGCCTGTTCAAACGTCACCTTAGTAAAAGAACAGAACACAGAAAGCAAAATCTGTTTTGGTTTGATGATGGTTAAGGTTAAGTTAAGGAACGACGAAGAAGCTCTTGCTTACACCGCCGGCCCTCAGCTAAGAGGAGAGAACAGCCCAGAGTGCAGCAACGGTAGCAGTCACTTTGCCATGGGTGGAGCAAAGACTCTTATCTCGAGATAAAATGGAAGGGGCCAGTACCAGGAACTGTATGTTAACAGACTTTATGACTCAAATCTGTGTACACTGAAACGTATTCAGAAATGTTCCCTTCCAAGCAACTCCCTTGTATTCACTCTATAAATAGCGGTGTCAGTCATGAAAAAAATGAAGCCCAGAGGCACACCCAGAGCAAGGCAGCATCGCCCAGCCAAGTGCTGCCGTGATATTTAGGGGTTGCTTCTGTCGGCCTGAAACCTAATTAAAAAATTTCCTGTAGAATTCCATGTTTACCTTGACAAAGCTCAGCAGCACTTCAACCACTTTGTCTTCCTGAAATATGCTAAATATGTGATTGTTCAAAGACACCAAACCCAGCAGAATGGGATTTACAAAGCTCTCTAGTTCAGTATCACATCCGATTGCTGGGGATGAAGAGTGTAGTTAAAGATTCAAACAAGTACAGTAAAAGAGCTGCTTTAAGCCTCTAAATCCATCATTACGTTGACTTTCAAATGCACTTTACAGTTTGCTTGCTTGTTGCACAGCCTCATTTGTTTCTAAAAAATATTTATAAGCTTTTGCTGGAGTGTTTGCTGCCCAGAAGTTAATTCATGAACTCACTGTTACTTTCAAGCTCACAGAGAGTGAAAGTCTGTAAAGGTACCAATAATATAAACTCTTCTGAGGAGAAGACAACACCTCAAAATAACTTGATCAGAAATATACTTAATCATCTGAATCCACTTCCCAGAAGAGGCACAGCTTATTATCAAAAAGCACAATACCATTTCCTTATAAAGATGCTGGACTGGTCTTTTTTATATTGTCCCTTTTCTCACTCCAGAAAGAAGTACTTTTTTCCTTTTAACCATTCAAAAGGCAGGGTCCCCTAGAGCAAACGCTTTATCCACAAGCTTCCCTCTTTCGCGGGGGGTGGGAGAAGCGCTTGAAATGAGATACACCAGATCAGTGATTGCCAGGAGATCAGAGGGCTGCATGGCCAGGCACCAGCACTTTGGGCTGGGTTTGGTGGGCTCGTACCTGGGCTTTCTGACTTCCTTCATATGGTTCTCTGCTAGCCAGTGTCTTGAAGTGGGTTTCCTGGGCATGGCAGAGCAGCATGGACTCATGTCACATCTGGCTGTACTGCCTTCGCAGGTCCGTGTCCTGAGGATGGCATAAAAGCTGTTGGGTCGGTGTTGTGGGTGTATCCTGAGTGGTTCTGGCAGCCCTAAGCATGCGTCCTTTCCATCCTGCTTGCCAGTTAGCAACTTTATCCCCAGACAGAAACTTTGCCTTATTGTAAGTGGTGTGTATCGCATTATGCTGAATTCCAGCTAGATCTCCCATGCTCTGCGTGGTTGGAATAGCTCCTATTTTGACAAGTGATCTGCCAAGGCACATGCTGGCAATTCAATAGGTGAGTCTGTGCTGAAGTCGATAGCCCAGGGTGCAGCTAGGGGTGCTCATCAGTGCTTGAGGTTTTCAGTTTTTCCCTTAAACTTACTGAAATCCAGTGGAAATGTATAGAGAAAGCCATTCAAGCATCCAGCATCATCTTTATCAGAGTAAGTGTGGAGTGCAGTGTTCTGGCCCTGTCCTAGCTGGGGAGAGTCAGTCTGTCCTTGACATGTCCCTGGCAGTTTTGGATGGACGTAAGCACTTTTCACTGCCTGTCAGGGACGGGTATGTTGTTGGGTGCAGACAGGCATCTCTCCAAAGCTGGCTGTGCTCTGCATCCTCACCAGYGTGCTAAGGAGTAACACCTGGGGAGCACTTCAACTATGCATGAATTCTTATTTTATAGTTGAGCACTAGTAAGCCCAGGTTTCTCAGCACTGCTCTGCCAGTCGGTGCCTGTGACATGTCCCCAGACTGCTCTGTAATTTGAAGGTACCCTGACTCCTTTCCCACGTCCTTCCCACCACAACCTTGTGCTTCCCGTTTCCCTGCTTCGGTACTGCCCCCGCTGCCGTTTCCAGCACAACCCCATGATTTCTCTCCCGCTCCTCAGAGAAGCTGTGGGCTGTGCAAGTCAGCTGGAGGCTGGAGGGCTTCATGGGAGAGGAAGGGGACTGGACTCCTTCCCCAGCACAATGTCCTGGGGGCCCATCCCAGTCATGTAACTCAGCCCCCAACACCAAGGCTGCCTTCATCGCTGTAATTGCTTCGCTGATACTGCGCACGATGGCTCATTTTGCTTATGGCAGGGGTTACCGTAAGATTACACACAACTCTCCAGAGAAGGTTGCCTTCACACCATCACTTGCTGGCCTCAGCTGTCTGTGGAGGAACACTTGTGAAGAGCCCTTTGTGGAGATATAGTCTGAAAGTGATGCAATGTACCCTTCCATCCTTCTCCTCTTCCTAACCAAGGAAAGGCAGCAGGCTGCAAACTTCCAGCGTGTTTTTGAATCCGCTGTGAACAAGCAGATAGCCAACTGTGCTGGTTTTGGCTGGGATAGAGTTAATTTTCTTCACAGTAGCTGGTATGGGGCTATGTTTTGGATTTSTGCTGAAAACAGTGTTGATAACACAGGGATGTTTTAGTTACTGCTGAGCAGGGCTTACACAGAGTCAAGGCCTTTCCTGCGCCTCACCCCACCCCACCAGCGAGGAGGCTGGGGGGGCACAAGGAGTTGGGAGGGGACACGGCTGGGACAGCTGACCCCAATGACCAAAGGGATATTCCACACCATATGGCGTCATGCTCAGAATATAGAGCTGGGGGAAGAAGAAGGAAGGGGGCACGTTCAGAGTGATGGCGTTTGTCTTCCCAAGTMACCGTTAYGCGTGATGGAGCCCTGCTTTCCTGGAGATGGCTGAACACCTGCCTGCCSATGGGAAGKAGTGAATGAATYCCTTGTTTTGCTTTGCCTGCATGCGCGGCTTTTGCTTTCCCTATTAAACTGTCTTTATCTCAGCCCACGAGTTTTCTCGCTTTTACCCTTCTGATTCTCTCCCCCATCCCACCAGGGGGGAGTGAGCGAGCAACCAGCTGTGTGGGGCTTAGTTGCTGGCTGGGGTTAAACCACGACACAAACCCAAATCAAACCTGTCTTTTCATCAAAGGAAAATAGCAGCATTGGCAGACACAGAAATTCCCCTGTGCAGACAACTGTTCCTCTTCAAAAGGGAGCAAAAGAAAAGGAAACCAGCATGGAGCTGTAACTGAAAAACAATCATAAGAAAAGCTTGGAAATGGAAATAAACAAATGGGCTTCCAGCAGGCTGGGGGCTTAATGATGCAGTTGTCTGAGGAAAGCTAAGAAAATGTCCCCATCCTAGGTGATAACTGTGGGATCCAAGAGAATTGTGTGTCCCTGTAAAAGCTGCAGAGGATAACTACTACCCAACCACAAAAGTGCAGTCCCCTGCCGGACACCCTAGTAGGCATCTAAATGATCTTTATCACCCAAACACTGTCCCAAGTGGGTGACCCACAATATTTCCGCTGCTGCAAGGAAAATCACACCTGACAGAAGCGGGCTGTGGGAGAGCAAAGAACTTTTGCACCCACCCACTGCTCCCACCCTGCTGTGGAGGATGCTCTTGGGGTGCCATGGGCATGGCACTGCTGCCTCCCGCCTGCCTGCACACCGGCTGTGGCCTCCATGCAGGCTGGCAGGGTGGAGAGGGCACTCATGCACCGATCCTGTCCAGGGCTCTGCAGGGAACATCCTGGCTGTGCCAGGGATGCTGCTTACAGAAGAGGGATGGCAAATCTGGTGCAGAGGGTGGCTTTGAGCCAGCTGTTAATGCGTGTTTTAAATATACCCCCTGTGGGGCTGGCGATGGCCTGGGCTCTTATTCTAACATTTTCCACATTTCTGGACTACTGCAGTTGGGGTAGCTTGGACATTTTAGATTGCTCAAAAATGTGGCAGGCAGTTAATTCAGTGGGATTTTGTTAAAAGCATGCACAATTCTAGACCTCTGCCATCTGATCTGGCCTGTTTGATAGACACAGAAGATGTAGGAAGTTTTCTTATCCTGTATCGGCTGTAGGAAGCTGATGCCTGCTGCAGTTGAAGGGATTTGTTTGTGTGCAACACATCACAATAGAGCTCTAACACCTGCACCCACAGCGGTGTTTATTTAGTCATCCAAGTCCCACATGAAATCGGTGTGAATGTAAGCACCTGGATCCATTTGTGGATCTGGCTCAGGCCTTTTGGGTTGATGGTAAGACTCCCTCTGTCTTCCCTGCCTCCTGTCCTGAGGAAAGCATAAAAAAGCAGAGAAGCAGCTGCTAGTCATGCTGCCCCAGACCTCCTGGGGATGCTGGTGTAGCATCCACGTGACCCGGGACTGGGCTGCCTTGGATTGTGCTGGACCAGGGTGATGGGAGTGCTGGAGAGAATTTCGCTGCAGAAGCAGAGTGATGGTTTTGCAGCAGTTGTGGTGTTAGTATAAATGGTAAGTTTTACCCCCTCGTTTGGCAGGTGGGCTGTGCACCACGAGCGCCCTGGCTGATGCAGGCTAAAGAATGACTTTCTAACAAAAASTGCCACTGTCAAAGAATCCATTTATGCGCTGTGGCTCAGGTCACAGGTCAAAACCAAAGCAAGCTCTCCACTGCATGATAAATCACAGTAAAATGGTTCTGTATTTGTACAATTGCTGTTCCCTTGAATTTGCATTGGCTGCATAACCTTTTCACTGCATATGATTAACTCTCATTGTTATGTCTTTCTTTTTCCCTTGTTCTTTTTCATGTAGTTTCAGAATTGAATCTAATAAAGCAAAAAAAACCCAACGAAAATTCACAGTGGGAATCTGGGGATTAAACTGTCTATCAACCTTATCAGAGGGAAGGGTCTTTTTTCTAATCATTGTTTGCATTTTCATAGGTTAACAATTTCTGAAACTGTTAAATGATACTGTTCCTTGGGTTTGGCAGCATTTGTTGTACTTGTCTAAAATGAAAAATGCTTTCAGCTTAAGAGTGCATATAACTGTATAATTTATATGGTGTCTGCTTGCCTTAACAGGTATGATAATGTAATTTTAGGATTACCGTGCCAAATTAAAACCTGGCATAAAATTCATGTGGTTGCACTGAACTCTATGGTTTCCACCTGCTTCTGCCGTCTCTGAAATGGAGGGTTTATGTGGGTAGATGTTAAAACAATGCTAGTGTTTGGTGCTTTTCAAACACACCAATTCATGCTGTCAAATGAATACAAGGCAATCTCATTCTTTATTTTAAAAAATAGCCAGTTTTTAATTCTCATTGTTTCAAGGAAATGCTTGGACGCAGTGACCTCAGCGCTGACCTCAGCTGCTCCCTACTCCAAGTAGGGAGGAATTGCTAAACTCTCTTTGCTTTTGGCGTGCTCCAATTTAGCAAAGAGACTAAAGCAGCCTCTGATGTCTGAACATTGCTTTGCCTGCCCAAGTTTCACCTGGGTGCTAATCCTTTTCATTTTACTTCACGTAACTGGCCCCCAGAGGGAACTGAAGTCTCTGGGAGAAGCTGTTCCGTGTCCAGGCTCTGCAACTTGGCTGCCCTCTGGAGGAGCCTACACTCCGTGGGACTGCATGGCCCTTTTCTTGGGGAGGCGGAATAATAGTCATATATGCCATTAATTATTAATTAATTGTTGTACAGCTCGTTTTCCCTCAACTGCCCTTCTCCAGGCGTGCGTGCCGTGGGGTCCCCAGCGGTGGCTGGAGCCTGGCTCTGCCTGCCGGCAGCCAGCTTCCCACTGCTGCTCCGGCACCGGCTCCTCCAGGTGGGACGTGATGGGGTGTTTTCCTTGGGAGACTCTGGATTCCCTGAAGCTGGGCAGTGCTTTGGAAATGCTGCGGTATGTTAAGGTGAGCACACTGATGCAAGGTGAACTAAGAGCGACTGCTTGCTTAGTGCCTGGTGTTGATGAGACTTTTCCTTTTGATTCCCAGGAGCTTCATAGTGGTGGAAGGTTACTTGTTTAGTTGGTTTTCATTCTCAGGAAGAATGATACAATGCTTCCTATCCTGCTTTGTTAATCTCATTAGAGTTGTCTTAATTATTTTAATTACACTTAGTATGGCAGTGCAATGGTGTGATGTGATGAAGTTGTTGAGCAGAGGAACAGCTATCCTGAATAAAAAACAGTGCAGAAGACTGGCAGAGATAAACCTAGGCACTTTTTTTGTCATGCCTTTGATTTGCTTGTGGCAGGCAACC
Organism: Phoebastria nigripes; assembly: GCA_035582835.1. Lineage (NCBI taxonomy): Eukaryota > Metazoa > Chordata > Aves > Procellariiformes > Diomedeidae > Phoebastria > Phoebastria nigripes. The sequence goes on from JAYKAV010002220.1 coordinate 1,556,856, forward strand.
AAAGCTATTCATCAACTGATCGGGACTCAGATCCTGTAGCCCGGCAGCTTTGTTACACACTGCGTATCAGCAGTTCGAATTTTTTGGAAGCGCTTGTTATCCTTTGGTGATCAAGTAGGCAATGAGTTTGTAAACTGGAGGGAAGTAATGGAAAATGAAACTGTCAGCAGCCCACGGAAGCAGCTGGGAAAGCAATCACTCAGATGACTTAATCTGAAAAACACATGAATCTCAATAGTGTGTAGGGTGTAACCTTTGAAGAACAATTGTCTAATCCAGTTGTACACAGCAATTTGATTCAAATGAGCTAATAAAAGCAGTGGGGCAGCCTGGCCTGGCACAGTTACATCCCCGTCACGCCTTCACTCGCGGCAGCAGGGTTTTGCAGCTGTGCAAACATGTCCCGTTGGTGGAGAAACCACTGATCCCTGGCCGGTAGCTGTGGCATGCTGTACGCCAGTCCTTGCCCCGCAGTCCAGCTCCCTCGGGCGAGGAGCATGCTTGGTTCGTGCTGCCTACAGCCAGGCTGCGTCCTGCATGTTTGCTGCATGCGGCCACGTCCTTGCTCCCCCGTCGCGGCTGGCTTCCCTCGGGCTGGGCTGGTGGGTGCTGCAGAGCCCTGGGCGCCGTGGGTGCTGCCCTGCGAGGCCCCGTGCCCACAGCACCCGGGGTGCTGCGCACCAGCCCCTCTGTGGCAGGCACCTCCGCTCGCCCGGCTGGGCTCCTGCTCGCCTGTGCGGCTTCAGAGCACTCGACTTGCTGCAACAATCTTGATTTATAAACTACCCTGTAATTCCCAGACTCTCAGAAGGAAAAAGCAAAAAGCCACAGGCTTGTATGGGCGTCCCCAAAGAATCAAATTGCTTTGTAAAATTATCAGAAGTGCAATGGGTCTCTTTTTGCTCTTTTCCTCCCCAGACACTGAGTATTGCTGCGTGCCAGAGATGATGTAAAACTCCTACTGGGTGGCCTTTTCTGTAATGTTCAATAAGTAAAGTGATATGTTCTTGGAGCCTGTATGAAATACTGAAAAGCTTCCAATTCTATAAGCAGACAGCCCCCAGAAAGAAATAATGGCTTAAAATCCGGTTCAGGGACTTATTTATTGGCACCGCTGATGTGACTGGTATTGAACTAGCATTAGCTTTTCGTTCTGCCCCTTTTTGTTCTGCAGGTTAATGTTGTATGTCCAGCCAGGACTGTTCCATTCAGCATCCATCATGGTCACTCTTTGCATCTCTAGAAAAAGCTGTTTTCAGTTCACTGTGATTTTGGGAGTCAGGTCACACCCCAGTTGACAACTGATCTGTAGCAGATGGATTAGAGTGGTTGTACATTGCTAACAGTAATTACATGTAATTAAAGTGCCTTCCTGGGACAGCAAGACCCTGACCTTGCAAACGCTCCTTTGCCGCCTTGATTTTAGTCCCGTGGCGTCAGTGAGACTGCTGTGGCGTTGAAGTCGGCCACATGCGCGCGGCTGTGGAAGCAGGGCTGAGGTCTGGGGGAGCGGAGGACACCGCCGAGCACACATGCTGTAGAAAGCTGCTATTTAGCCTCTGTGTTTCATCATGATAATGTGTTGCGTAGGGGAGACATTGACCTAATTGTCAAATTTGTCATGAACCGTGTAATAATTAATGGTTTCCCCTAAATCCCTACCTCTGGGCGTGGTGGTGGTGGTGAACAATGACATGAAAGGTCAGTTTATATTTGCTCTTTCTTTAAGGAAAGGCTGTTTCTATCCTTTTGGTTGCATAGAGAAATCTTAAAATAATTCCAAATATACCCTAAAAGAGCAAAAACCAGAAAGCAAATCAATTACGTACATAATTTTTATTTTTTAAAAAGTATTTTTAAAAATATGTTCATTATTTTTATGACCCTGTTCATGGTTTTTGACTATTTGGAGAGGCTCTACTGAAGCACACAGCTACCGTGAATATGTCATCATATGGCTTTAGAAAGCATTAAAAACTATAAGCAGCAGCTTGCAGCTTGGACTTTAAAGCCAACCAGGACAATGCCTCTTCCCGATTTTTCTACTTCTACATTGTATTAGCAATAATAATAATAGTAATATAGTTGACAATTAGTCGATAATTTCTAGAAAGAAATTTATTTGAATAATATAATCTCTCTTGCAGTTCAAATGCCATTCATAGGCTACTTGCATTTTTGCAAATGTTTCCTTTTTTAGAACACAAACTGAACAAAGGGATAAACATAAATGGTGTGGGAGTTCATCACAAGGGCTGGCTCTTGACGATTAAAAAGGACTTGTTTAATTGTGATTGAGCACAAATCCACGTGACATTTTTTATATGCCTTAAATGTGTTATCCCACATTGCAGCAGCTTAATTTGCACTTCCAACGAACATGCAGCAAATATTTCCTGTTTCCTTAGAAAATGCTATTTTTGCGATCTCATTCCTGTAAGCAAACTCATTTTGTGCAGTAGTCCCTCAGGGCAAATACAGCAAAAGCAATACCTACTCTAAGCAAATATCAACATAATGCATTTAGGCTTTTTTTTTATATTTTAATAATATAAAATTCTGGCAGAGTCCTTTTTTATTCCATGCATGTTAAGTGAACAGCCTATTTTGATACCTTTTTTTGCAATACAAAAGCTTTGCGTACATTAGTGGCTTAAAACCTCATTGCACCCTTTTGAGATGGGAGTACACGCAGGTGTTCCTTTTTCCTTTTTAAAGACTTGTTTTTAAGAATTCTCTTTTCTGCTCTGACTGCTTATCAAGTGACTAAATACCAAATGCATTTTGTTCTTTAAAATTCTGGTTATAAGCAGTTTTGAAACCCATTTGTTTTCAGTAGGAGTTCTTGCACTGATGCCTGGCGGTTCAGTGGGACTTCTCTGAAGACAGATGTCTACTTAAAGTACTTAAAATCTACTGGGAAAACATGGAGTTTTAATTCAAAATGAGTATGTCATTAAGGGTCTGATGCAAAGCCCAGTACAACCCATAAAAATGGCCTAAGTGAGAGACTAGATGAAAGCATGTATACTGGTAAAGAACCCATCTTGAAAGTATCAGCTTTCACAACACACAAAATCTGTGCCCATTTCTGGGGAAGTTAGTCCTTAGGATGCTGTATGAGTTCATACTGGGGATGATGCACAGACATAGCTGAAATGTTGAACTTTGTCTGCAGTATGTTTATTCTGAAATAGGTTATGTTACAGATGCATGTTATAGGTGGCAAAAAAGGAAATTCCGGAGCTGACCATGTGCAGTGCTGATTGTGATAAGGAGTTTTGTGGACCTGAAATGTTTGTGTGCCAAGTCTTGTGCTGGATCAGAGCGCAGTTTCATATTGCTAAGCAGCACTTCTGCTTAGTTTTCCTATTTTACATGACAGATCCATGAACAAACCCAGCATCTTCTTATCTCACAGGCAGGAGGGTGGGTTGGAAAGGCCGGGCTCTCGGGGATGCTGGTACCCTGCCCTGGCCGAGCTTTCCCCCAGAGAAACGCGACAGGCTGTGCAGCGCTGGTGGTAAAACAGTGTCTGCGGGGAAAGTTGTGCCACTGTAGGTAACGCTGTCCTTCACTTTTGTTCACTGGAGTTTGTTCGCTTGCAGGCTAATGTAACTGCAGATATTCTCATTAAGTGGAGAAACATCTACTCCTTTTTTTGTATCTTGCAAACGGCTTCGCCTCKGTGTTATCTTTCCTTGTGTGGTACCACACTGCAGTGTAGCCTTTACTTAGGACACCCTGTCAGAACCAAAGAGAAATCCAGTTTTAAAACATGATTTGGACTGCAAGAGGGCAGCAAACTCACTAATATTTCAGAGAAACCTCTGTATGAAAGAAGATTTATTGTTTGCTTGTTTTTAAAGGCATGCCAGGATGTGTTCCTAACAGGAGAGACTGTATGATTTCCTCTTACAACACAGTGCATTTTTAAAGCCAGTTAGCAGCAAACATGTATTTCTGATGGCTTCCTGCTGATGTGAAGGGAGCGTGCAGAGCATCCAGAGGGCAGGGATGAGACAGTGTGTGGAAGGGATATCAGGCAGTGTCACTTAACCATCAACAACACATTTCTGTCTGAAAATGGTAAACGTTTGCTAATTGCCTCTCTTTGAGAAGTCACCTTCTGCTCCATGTTGTCTTCTGCTGTAAGCTGGGTTACTGCATGTCTTGGAAGCCAGAGAACAGATTTCTCAGGATGCTTTTTGCCATAGGCACCATATGTCTAGCCTAAATCCTCAGTTCAGCATAGCAAACCTGGAGCGACAGGGGTGGTAAGAGCAGCTGCATAGCGTTTCCTTTTCTGTGATGGTTTCATTCTGTTGTCGCACTGCCCTCAACCTAAACACATATGGCCACAAATATATGTATTGCAACCGAAGCGGTATGTATCAGTATACAGTCAATGCTGTTTTATCTCATGCACATGTGAAGTCTCACCTGTTTCCTCTACTACCACTGCTCAGTGCCAGTCTTGACATATGGTTGGAGGTCTCAGGCCTGTAGGTCTGTTTTCCAGAAGGATTTTTCCTTGTGCCCACCAGGTTTTGTATGGTTACGTGGCCTTCTGGCCACTGGAATGAAATAAGCTTTAAAACCCACCAGTGGTCTCAAAGGAGCCTGGTTTGGGATCAGACTCCGCTTACCTCATTTCGAAGCAGGACTCCCTGGCCATGCTGTCTCAGTTCCTTACGTAGTCGGTGAAAGAAGATGAGGCACCTCAGGAAAGAGGCCCACGCTCTTCCTCACCTATTGTAGGATGGGATGATTCATCTCTACACGTGCCTGTATTCCTCCATTTCTACAGGGAAACCTCACCTCTGGTAACCAGCTCTTCTCACTACAGATATGGGTCTGGACCTTGCCCCAGTAACTGGGTGCAGACTCGAGCCCCTCCTGTCTCTCAAGCCATGGGTGGCTGCGTGCACTTTGCCATCCCACTCTGTCACTGGCTGGGATTAATATGGCCCTATGAAAATTGTTGGCTTTGCTGTAAGCAATTAGTAACATCTTTCCCATGACTTGGGCCACATGATTTGTAAGCCTCTCAGACAGTTCTCCGAAACATGAGCCAATTTCTCTTTTAAAAATGTTATTAAATTTAAAAAAAAAAAAATCTTACAATGCTAGCAGTGCTGAGCGAGATAGTATCAAAAATCTTTCATAGTTCTCACTGCCAGCCAATACAGATTTATACCTTACAGTGGAAAGGACACAGAGCCTCAGTTTTCAATTAAAACAGCTCAGCTTTTCATCAGTAAAAATTGAGGTCCACAGTGCCAAATAAAGTAAGGCCAGGTTCTTAGCTGGTTTAAACTGGGTGAGCTCCATGTAGCTTCAGTTGACCTGCACTGAATTATACTTGCTGGATTTTGGCTGTTACATGATTTTCCTTCTCTGAGCAAGTAGGACATACAGCAGGCTTGCAAGGGATGTGTCTGAAGAGACACATTGCTATTCTGCACCTGTTCAGTCCTAGATTCACAGTTCCTGCAGATGCGAGTAGGATCCTGCTCATACGCAGATTTATCGGGTTTTTTTTCTCCTTTGGAGTCTGCATTTATGTTTATGGCTTGCTGGTGGAACATTGGCACTAATGGTCAGGGGATTTTTACCTGTTTCTTTATTCTGGCATGCTGTAAACTAAAATTATAACACCCAGTAAACAAAACTGAGAGGCAGTTTGTTCTCAGTATAATATTTTTGTGACAAGACAGTGGGAAGTAAATGGCATCTACAAGCACCGTGTTCTTCCCTTGGTGCTCCCAGTAATTTTAGCACTGCCGTTATGTAGCTGGGGAGGAAAGTTACAGAGACCATTGGGGTAGGAAAAATTTGAATGAAAACCCCCAATGAAATAGTTGCTGGTGATTTTTGTCATGCTTCCACATTTAGGTTCCTCTAACACTGAGCCAAATCATGAAGAAATGCCAAGAGCATTAATCACACTGCTATATACTTTTCAGCTATCTTTTGGCAGCCTTTTGAAAGTCACAGCTAAAAATACTGAAAACACTCTAGGCATAATGGGATTTGAGTTAAGAAAAAGGATAGCAGAGAAAGAAAAAGACTGAGAACAATGAGCTGTGTTATGGCTGTACTTATTGAGGTCCCAACGTAGGTGAGATAACGAAAGGACTGTTTGTCCAAGTTAAAGGTGCACCTGATCTAACGAGGAGTCATCCATTGTACTCTGAAAAGTTGTGTAGGTTTTGAGGGACTTTTCTGCCTTACTGGAATACGAATGAACAAACCTTTGTCACTTCAACCACGGCAGAAGGGGAGGAAGCGTTCCCAGAGACAGATCCCTGGTAGAGCAGTAACGCCTAAGGGTTATCGCAGAAGCACTGGTGTCTTGGAGCAAGCCCAAGGCTGTTTTAAAACCTACTGAGGGTTTAAATAGCCCCAAGTCCCCCCTTCCCCCTGCTTTCCCCTCTGGGCTGGGTGCTCCAGGGCAGTGGGGAATCCTTGACCAGACCCACTGAGCCAGAGACACTGGTCCAGCTCAAGGATGGCCGGTCTCCTTTCCCAGGCACGGAGTTTTGTGCACTTGGGCAGTATCATCCTTAATACAAATCATCAGGGCTGCACATGGGCTGTAAGCAAAATGCCAGTGGATCACAAGAGATGCTCAGTGACTTGTAAGGGCAGGCAGCAATCGGCATCTCCCAGACTCAGAACACCTCCCAGTATTTTAAGCTTAATAGCCCAAACCTTAGACTTGAATCAGCAGTTTGTTTTAGGATACAGACCATAAAAGCTTAAATAGCTTTTACTTGCTTAAATCAGCAAGTAAACCCAATTTTTTCCCACCTCTGCCTACTATTTTAGTGTTTTATGTGGCTTCTGCTGGTTGTTCTCATGAAGACATTAAAAGACTGAAAGTTGAGAAAAGCATAGGAGTAGCTGGCTGCAGTAATAAAATGCATTTCTTCACCAATTTTACAGGCTATTGTAAAGTTGTCCCCATGTTGACTGTATTTACTCACTTCAAGTCACATTTTTCTCTATCACTGAACAGGTCTGGCCAGAAATAAAACCTTTACTAAGCTGTTGTTCCTTCCTCCACTTGATGCAGAAGCATTGACTCCCCAGCACTCAGAATTCAAACTCATAGTGATGTTTGGACACTTCTTATGTCTATCACTTCTGAAGTTTACTGCATGCTGTAGGGTTGTTATTTTACACCTGTTATTAGGCATAGGCTATAATGGCCTGAGTTTAAGGTACCTGGATAAAAATGTGAAAGCACAGACTGTAAATCCAAGCAATATTGTACCTATTGAATCCTCATATCAAAATTCTTCCTGCAGTTGCAGAATCCAGTTTGTGCTGATTAATTTGATGCTGAAACCCCAAAATGGATTCTGAGCATCCCAGCCAAGTTACAGTAATAACACCGTGCTCTTACTGATCTCAACGGGCTTTAGTGTTATTGCCATTGACTGGAGCTGAGATATAGAAAAGTTAAGTAATTTCTATGGCACTACATGAAGTTAATGGTAGGGTCAGGAGTAAGACTCTGGCTATTTGCCTTCAAAGCCAGCGCTCCATTTTATAGCCTAAAGGCACCACTGAAAAGAGTAAGCCAAGGAGCTGAAGGCCATCGGCAGAGCTGTCTCCGCTTCCTCAGTTCTCGGTTTACCCGAGCTGGAGGAAATGCACAGCTGCCACTAAACTTATCTCAGCTAATTGAGATCCTTAGAGTGATTCTGGTTTACTTCAGCTGGAAATCAGCATTTACAGTGGGAAAGCAAATACTCCGATGCAAACATTCCCGTGTCTTGAGCTCTTAATGTCCCTCTTTTCAAAAAAATACTTCAATCCCATTGTATAGAGGCTCAGGCTTGCAGAGGCGTTTGAGGATCGCCCAGGAGCAGCATGTTGTTGGGCAGACCAACAACATTTTGTCTCAGGGCTGGAACTTGTGAACGAGTTAGTGGTGCTGTTGGGGACAAACTGGACTTCAGGGCAAGGTGCTTCACTTTGCGTCCTTCATCTCTCCATCTTTAAAGTAGGGACAGTCACGTAAAAGAGTTTGTACGTAGCAGGCAAACGCTTAGCAGAAACTGAGTGCATGTGTGAAAGTGTGACTAGTCTTGCTTCAGCCTTATCTGTTGTAGAAGCTGAAAACTACAGGAGCTGCCATATCCGCAACTGGTCAGGGCAGCGTGTACTGCAAATAGCTGCGTGTTGCTCTCAACGCCCTTTTCTTGCCTGGGTGCTAAATCCTTTCAGGGCTGCACTGTTTTTTTCCTAACGTGGCACTGGCACATTGTAGACTACCATGGCCCAGATGAGCAAGGTAGGGGCATTCCCCAGGTCTCCTGGAGCCTCTTGATTTCTGCTCTCTGCCAAAGATCTGTTAGTGTACCTTGTGTCTCTCTTCTTGGTGACTATGCCTTGATGTGAGGGGACGGAGACCAGTGGGGCACCGAGGGGGATGGAGGGCAGCGTCATGGGCCTATAGATTATGTTGAAGAGGTCAACGGCAGGGACGTAGGAATCCCAATAAACTGGAATTGCTGGGAATGTACCTTCAAATCCTAACTCGGAGCTTAATTTTTGCTGGCTCGGGTTTGAACAGGGGCTTGGGGCAGGTTCACTCTTTGTTATCTGCCCGAGTTGAAGACTGGAATACCCCTCAGCCCCCAGCATCCCTCTCCATTACCCCTCAGGCACAGACCGAGGGGAGAGGGACGGGTTTTGTTTCAGAAGCAGGAAACTCCGCCATCCCAAGAGGAGACGTCTGGGAGCCATGAGCAGGCCGGCAGCTCCCGAGGCGCTGCTGTGCATGGTCCGGCTGTGGGGCTGCTCCGTGCCATACGGCTGCGGGGGCTCAGGAGGGCAGCGTTGCTGCCTACACCTGCTGTCCTAACACCTCACACCTCTCCTAACACCTCACACCTCTCCTAACACCTCACACCTCTCCTAACACCTCACACCTCTCTTAACACCTCACACCTCTCCTAACACCTTGCCTTTCTGAGGCGGGTCCTGTCCTGGCTGTGCCAAGGATGGGACTAGTTACCTCGTCTTTACAAGCCAAAATATAAAATAAGGAAAAACTATAGTTGGGAAAATTGAAAGAATCCCCAACCCCAACCTGCGTCCCAAATCCAAACTGCCCCCAAACCCGCTAACCTGCCTGAACCCCCCCGAACCCCGCCCGCCCCGGCTCCTGCTCTCGCCGCTCGTAGCTCCGGGCCGGGTTTTCCGCGGTGCTGCCGGCCGGGGCAAGCACGGCCCCGCCCTGCCCCGCCCTAGCCCCCGCCCCCGAGGGGATAGCCCCGCCTCCGGGGCATAGCCCCGCCCCGGCCGGCCGCCCCACGCCGCTGAGGGCAGGTAAGGGCCGCCGGGGGCTGCGTCGGTCCCGGGCCAGGTCCCGGCCTCCGTGGGGGGCGGGAGTGCGGCCCCCGCGCCGGGGGCGGCGGGTCCGTGCGCCCCGGGTCCGTGCGCCCCGGGTCCTGCGCGGGCGCTCGGTGTGTCGCGGGCTCGGCCGCGGGACAGCGCGCTCCGGCACCTCCCGGCGGGGCGGCCCCGGGTACCGGTGCCTGCCGGCGGCGCCGGCCAGACCTCTCCCGCCGTCCGGGCGGGGAGAGCGTCCGCGGCGGCAAGCGAGAAGTCGCGGCTGAGGTATCGCTCCCCTCGCTCCCTCCCGCCGCGGTGGCCCCGCTCCAGCGGCGTGGGGAGTCGCCGGGGTGGTGGCAAAGCGAGCAGCCGCCGGGGCCAGCCGTGCCCCGGGTGCCCACGGTTCCCTGGACTGGTCCGGGGCCTCCCCTCCAGGCGCGGGGCAGAGGCCTGCCGTCGGTGGGACCCGCGCGGCCTTACGCTGGGCACGCGTGGTCCTGCGGCAGCGTGGGGCACTGCCGAAGCGGGCGGGAGCGTTAGGTTTAACAGCCGACGGCACGCGGGGCAGGCCTCGCCGCCTCGACGCTTGCTGCGGGGAGTGGAAGCGCTGGCAGGGGACGTCGCTGCAGGCGCAAGCACGCAGTAGCAGGAGCTCTCCGTGTGAGGAAAGCATCTCGTACAGCGGCCGTGCGGTGTCGGCCAGGGCCGGCAGCGCTGCAGCGAGCGGGAGGTGTCCGTCCATTGCCCTTCAGRTTGGGGCTCGGGGCTGGCTCCGCGGCCCTGTGCCGCACCAGGCGGGCGGTGCCCTGCCTCGGCTTGGGGCACCACGCTCGTGAGCCTGGTCAGGACTTCGGGCTGTTACCTAAATAAAAGCGTATTTTATCTTGCATTGGTGAATTGTGTTATTGAGGTCTTTTGCAATTAGTCATAGAGTGGTTTTGTGGTCTCTATTAAGAATAAGTTTGTGAGGCGGCTGCTGGTTTTCAAAGGATAGATATCAGACCAAAGATGCAGCTATGTTGTAGAGAAAATCTGACATGAAAACTTTTGAAAAAAGAGGAAAAATCCTACAAAATAAGGGGTACTTCTGATGCTTTATAGCATACTTTTTGTAATTGCTTCACCACTTCGTATTGTAAGTTACTTGTGAAAACCTAGAACGTGAAATGTCACTTCCCTGTGATTTCTCCTGCTGTTTTGTCTGTATTTCCATAGCCCCCCCCTCCATCCTGGTTTTATTTACTTCCTTATTCATGCTTCATTATTGTAAATAGTTGGCATGGCAACAAGAGCAGCATTTATTAATTTCTGCTCCCTTTGCAGCCAGCTCTCCACTGTGATTGATGCTGTTGTATAAGCTACGGTGGTAACCTGTGGCCACTGCTACTTGGTTTATTATGTCTTTCTTGGATTTCTTTGGCAGTGAATAACTTTTAAATAAAATAGTTTGCAATGGAACTTATCCTCCCCAGCGACGTTACAGACCGTTCCGTGTCCCCTGTATCTCTGCACCCAGGGCAGGTCACAGGGTATGGCCGGGATGGTGGAGATCTACTGTCCTACCACTGTGAAACTTCTGTGAGGGTGTCAGCAGGCGAGGATCAGTTGGTTATGARGGCTGAACCTATCTCCTTTTACCCTCCCCTCCTCTCTCTCTCTCCCTGTTCCACCTTTGGCAGAATATCTGAAAAGCTCCACGTGGGGACCCAAGTTTCTGCTCTCCTGCACAATTCTGTAATTGAAGTGCAGACTTGTTTTTTCCTCCTGAACTCATAAATCATGTCCCTTTAATGGGCCTCCATCACTGGGAAAGAGGCAGCCCTCGCCACAGTAAGGCACAACATGTACAAAGTGTACAGCAGGCTCGCTTTGATTGCATTTAAATCAATATTGTTATCTGCACTTCAGAGATGTAGGGGGGGAGAAAGAACAATAATAAATGTTTGCAACAAAGTTGAAAGGAATACATAGCTGTCCTTGGGGGGTCAACAGGCAGCAAAGCTGCATTGAGAAATAAGTGCCTATTAGTGACTCTTGAATCAAAATCAAGTTACCTTTTTGCAAGTTAAACCTAATGGTACAGTTTGTCTTGGAGGGGAGAAAACAGGCGGGATCGGGACAGCAGTTCAGTGAAGCTCACCCACGGAGGATGTTGTATGCTGCCAGCACCTGCTCTGGGTGTCTGCTTGAATAAGCTTGCCTCACTTCAGCAGGTTCAGCCCAAGCTGTTGCCTTCTCGCAGACATGCAGCTCGCCGGGCTGAACGTAGCACTGCAAAGCAGCGCAGTCAGTAGTGTGGAGTGTCACTGGGCAGACATCTTAACCCTCTGCAGTATAATGTGCATTTTACGCGGCAGTATCATCATACAGTTATGTCTGGGCAGAATTGTAGTTGTCACTGCTCTTATAAGAGCTCCAAATCTTACTCAGCTTGAGCACCTAGAATAAAACTACATTGTTCAACAGGACAGGTGATCTTGTTATTCTTATCCAAAAAGTCTGTCTTCCCCACCTCCCCACAAGATTTGCTAAGTATTCATGGAGCTGCACAGATGGAAGAAACACCTTGTCTGTGCAAGAAAATGGTACCAGATGATCATCTGAAACTGATTTTATTTTTAGTGATTTAATTAAATTGGTGCAATCTGTGTTTGGATTTCTCATTTGAGTTTACCTAAACTTTATCTTGAGCTAAACTCAATGACAGTCCATGTCCACATGCAGATTTGTGCTAGTTTAAGCACATCTCTTTATAGCCATACCTGTAGTTAATCAACCTACTGTAACTTTCTCCTGTAGAGAAAATCTAATATGAGAACTGTGCCTTTGTGATGAAATTAGTGTGGYATCTGATTTATTTAGCTAAGTAATTAATTTCCTTGTGAATTCAGACTGCCCATCTCTGGTAGTATTAGCCTCCTCACGTCTGTGGGTGTTGTACATCACCCTTCACTGGAAAGATGTAAATACAAGATCTTTCACCTAACTCTGAGCACTGCAGGGGACAGGCAGTGCTCTTTTTTTCTTATTGTAGGTAACAAGTGCTGCCAGAGATACCTCCTGTCCCACTCAAGTCATCCAGCTCGTAGAGCACATACATGGCTCCAGTAAGTGAATTCATGACAGAGTCTGTGTTTGCATTGGAAAGGTGTATTATTTCTGGAAGAAAAGTGGCCAGTTTATTAAAAAATGTTCCCATGTATGAATTTGTTTTCTCACGGAACAAGATCTGTGACAGAAGGTGAAGTCGCAGCTTCAGTAATGGGATTACTCTCCCTGGAGTTTCCTTTCACTGTATCTCAGGGTGACAAAGTAAAACATCTTTATTTAAAATTGTAGCGTAGTGCATTTCTGTACTCGAACCAGGCGCAGCACAGACCGATACAGGCCTCCATGCATGCTTGGAAATTAGAAGAGAAGAAGGTGGGGATCCCAAATCAGGCATGGACTTGAGCTTCATTTTTCTCCCCTGTCATAATGTAGGGGCTGACCCCAGACTCTGGATGTAGCCCCTCTGTGTTTTGGCATCACAAACTAGAAATTGCAGGTCAGGATATTATTTCTTAGAAGATTGTTTCCAAAACTTTCCTTTTCCCAGATGCTGGAGGGAATTATACCTTCCAAATACACCTCATTTTAAGCAATGATGAGATGCACCCCATTGTTTTGCAGTTACCTTCATTCCATTTTTGAGTTATTTCAGAATCATCCAGGCGTGGCTGAGACTTAAAAATAATCGTTGACCAGAAGGAAGGATCCCTTGCTATGCAAAGTTTCCTAAACAAACAGCACTGGTTTCCCGTGGGTTTTAGCAGCGTGCTCTGCCTCATGCTGTTGAGCTCAGCAGGCAAAGGAGTACAAAGGAATTGGGCCCCATGTATTTTTGACTTCTGAGCTCCCACTGTGTTACAAAACCAGGGTTTTTTTTTGGTTTTTGTTTTTTTTTTTTTCAGCAAAATGGCTTCCGATTCTGAGGGCTCCTAACCCGCTCCAGACGACTGGGCAGGTGTTGCAAGCTCAGTATTACTGGGGCATAACGAGCAGGGTCAGGAAAACAATTTATGACATGTCACCACTGGAGGCAAACGTGGAGAAAGTACGTTTGGAAGGAAGCAAAGTTGAGGTCAGCAAATATTTTTCAGAGTCAAAAATAAACGCCAGAAGTTCTCATGGGTGGTTGCTTTTTTCTTCATCTTCCAGTCCTGCAGTTTCTTTGCTTGAACTCAGCCAAAACTTACCTTTCTTCTCCCTTTTTCGTATTGAAAATATCCAGGTTCTGAGGATGACTGAGTGACAAATGGGGACAGGGAGATGATTAGTCTAAATACGTAACCTTCACCTGCAGCGGTCTAGCTTTAAGCTGCCAATTTCTCACTTTTAGCTACCGTGTATTTATTTGTTGTTGCCTTTTCAAGTATAACAGCTGAGAAGATGCTTTTGGGAGTAACCTTCATACACATGGCATCTAAAAAGACTGCTAGCAGGACAGCTGGGTTCTTTAAAGCTGATGTAACGGGACTTTTCTCCTGTGGTTGAGAGGGAAGCCTGAACACCAGGATATTTCTCTGATGGAAATGTCAGTGCAGCAGAAACGCAGCACGACTTCCATGAGCTCTAAACTGGCTCGCAGCTAAGCCGTGGGGATGAAGGCTTGTTACAAACTAAGAAACAGGGAATTGCAAATTCTTTTAAAACTCYGTTTTCTTGAGGATATAAGTGCAGACTTAGCGCAAACCTCAGCGCAAGCCTCTGCCCCCCCACCCCAAAGCCAAGTGCATTTAGTGGTGGTGTGGGAGCGCTTCCCTCTCGCCTCCACCAAGAACTCCCTGCCTGCGCTGGGGCTGGACGGAGGCAGAGCGGGTCTGGCTGGGTGACAGACATAGCAAGGTCTCTGGAACGCTGACATCCTCTCTTGCAGCTGGGACATGGCCATCCTTGTTCAATGGGATGTTAGAGGATTTCTCGGTGTCCCAGGCGGCTGTGCTTGTTTATTTGTCTTCTGGCAATCTGCAGAATTACACTGAACTACATCCTGCAAGATCTGCTAATAGTCCCCACCTATGAAATAAACAGAAGTCTCAAATATTTAAACTAAAGCATTGGATTATCAGTTTATTACCAGTAAAAGGCTTTATCGACCTTAAGGAGTCTGAGTCACACTTTTCCTCTGATGTTTTTTTTTTTTTTTTTTTGTGGCGATGCTGGTTCTAGGAAATAATGGTTAGGACTGCGAAGCGCAGTCTTTTGTTTATCCTAGGTAGGATGGTTCACTTAATTAAAAACAGATAAAAGGAAGTAAATTGTATGTAATGCAAATTGCACCCATGCAGTTCCTTGCTAGAAGGAGATGGGTAGAGTTCAGTGTAGATAATTACTCATGTGACAGTTACATTGCATTGGGTAGAAATGGGAGATAAGGGAGAAAAATCCTTATGCATAATTTTTCACAAACGGAAACTGAAGCCTTAACAAAACCTTCTGTAATATTGTGGGTCTCGTACCTTCTTTGGAAGCAGTGGTATTTCTGACGCTGAGGGCAAATAAGCAGAGTTCACCCGCTTTTAATGTGGTGAATGGAGCATTTCCTCAATTATGCATTCCCCACGTGCACTGAATAGGGGAGTTCACTCGTTTTTTTTTGCTTAGCATTGTATTGTTCGAAAAGATCTTCTACTGGCTGCTCTCAAGGGGCTGGGCTAGAGACCTTATTGCTCTGATAAATTCCTGCAATTCCTATGTGCCTAAGAGCATCTCGGGGCCATTCTTGATCAATGGACGTCCTTCACTAAAGCTGCCCAGGGGGAGGAGGAGGAAAAAGATTTTAATAGAACAGCTGAGATTCTCCATCGTGCTGGACATTATTGGAAAGTGTAATGTGAGACAATGACTGAAACTGAGGGAAGCCACCCAAGGCTGGGCTCACAATGAACTGAGCAGTATTTGTTGTTCTGGGATGGACATTGGAGTGAAAAGCCATCGCTAGGGTCAGAGTTGCTGTCTTCCAGCCTGCCCCTCAGGCCTGCCAAAGCTGCCCTCGGTGGTGGTTATCGTTAGGCACCAGCTGCTCATCGTTGTGTCTGAGGTGGGAATGGCACATCGTGTCATGTACAGCACTCGCCGAATAGAGGAAAATCTGTGTAAAGTCTGTGATTAGTTAGGCTTGAGTAATTTTAGCATTTGGAGATGGGTGAGACTAAACCAGCCTGGTATTGCCAGAATTTGGCCTTGACATGCCCTGTGTGTTGGTGACAGATGCATTTATATGTGGACTGCTCTGGGAGAGCACAATTGCCTGCTTTGCTTGAAGTTATTCTTTATCTTATCAGCTGTCTCTCATGCGAAGGCCATTTTTATATGACTTAGTTGCTTAGGAGTTTTTTGGGTAGGAACAGTAGACCTCTATTCTCGCCTTTCACTGGGACAAGTCAGACAAAATATCATTGCAGACAGTGCAGCCACAGCATTTTTAGTGGAATAGCTTTTCAGAAAACAATTATATTAAATGTATCCTAGCTCACAGCTGCTCTTGGTCTGCGAAGGACTAGACGGTTCATAGCTACAAGTGGCATATTGCAAATTAAGAGAAAATGGTGCACCTTGGAAAAGCTCTCATGATGTTGTGGAGTTTCGCTTCGCAATGGCTAACCGAAAGGCAGGTATTTTATATATTTGGTGACATGTTATATATTCGATGACATCTCACTCATGACAGTGAGAGGAGAGATGTGAGCACAGAGACGGAGAAAGAGGTTAGTGGTGTGACTGCAGCCACAGGCAGAATATACCTGGGTGGGGATGTCTGCTCTTCAGCCATGTGCCTTTTCAGCAGGACAGCCCTTGGCTGCCTTAGGAGCACCTGAATTTCAGTGTGAAGGTTATACGCTGACTGCACTCTCTGTTATCCGGCAATTTGATGCTTTAAGAGCAATGTTTGTAGGCTTGTGCAATACCGTTCCTATCTATTATTGAGGGCTTGTCTCTGTGTAAAAGGGAGCACTTACATCAGTCGAGCTGCCACAGGTCTAAGCGAGACTCACACATCTGGCTCCCTTCTGCTGCGGCAGTCCCATCGGCTTGCGGCTTCCCAGCCCAGGACTGCCGTTTCTCTCCGTGACTGCGGCTGGTGCAGGCTGCAACCAACGGCAAGCTCCYGCACTGGCTAGAAACTGGGTTTGCACCTCTCCCTTTCTGGCTGCAGCTGCAGCACTGGACTCAGGGCAGGGAGACACAGTCCAGCCCCCATGGACAGGAGGTTTTATGCTGGTTTTCAGCCAATCCCTCCCAAAGAGAAAGACCATCCTATAGGTTGCTTTTTATTTCTTCTCTGCTGGTAAAGGAGGTCAATCAAATGTCATGACGCTATGCCTGTGAGCATTATAATGGCTGTCAGTGTTTTGCCTGTAAAATAGTGATGGCAATACCTCTGCATATTTCATGGTACTGACAGCAGAAGAAATAAGATGGGAGGAAGAGTGGGGCTGGATCCTCCAGCATGAGACAGGGAGAGGCACAAGGCTGGTCATGGACTCTGTACAGGTATGGCAGTTTTGGCGCTAAGTCTTTCTGGTACTGTTAACTACAACATATATTGGGAACCGCAGTATGACTGTGGGTGCCAGGACCACATCCATCATTCTTGATACAATGCTACTCTTGGTTTTGACCTGCCCTACAAGAGCTGTCTTGACTAATAAGGGTATTGGGAAGTGTCCACACATTGTAAAGCAAAAGGAGGTTATTTCCTTACATTGTGGCGGGATATGTGATAAAGACATATGGAAAGAGGCAAGCAGCCTTTCCAGCTTGCTGCTATTTTCATCTGGCTATGAATAGCCTGGTGAGATCAGTATTATCTGTTCCAGGTTTTGTTACGTTTTGGGTAGGGATGTTTTCATATCTTTATTACATGGACCTATGTGCAGCTCTAGGTCTTAAAGGGTGAGGTGGGTCTGGATGGTCCTACGCTGACCTAGGTGATGAAACTGGGCTGTTAAATACTGTCATCATTTGTGGGTCCCGACCACCAAATTGGCAGGTTAAAGTTCCTTTAGGAACTTCCTTTGCATGCAATGCAGCGTCTAGTCAATGAAATCTGCTTGGCCAGTGGTGTATATTATTAATCTGTGCACATCCCAGCGCTGAGGAAGACGTGCAGCATTGGGAAGGAAAGGTGCACGCTGAGAAATCAGAACTGAGACTGGAGTGCCCCGCAGATGGTCTATAGATAATTTGTGTCTGTAGGCAGATGACAGCAAGAGTACTGAGCTGGTACTGTGCATCTGAGCAGTTTGTGCTTGGGTTAGATATGAAGAGCATTAACATAGTTCTGTTTTGAGCGGGAGCTGAGCTGAACCTCTCAGAAATAAAATGAAAATGCAGCACGAAGAAGGCAGCAGCCCCTTCAGCCCTTTCCAAAAGGGGCTATGTTTCATGCTTGCTAGGCTAAGTAAGCATGTAATTTTCACCTGATAAAACTATTTGAAGGAGAGTTACTTAAAAAAACCAAACAGCACCCTTCTCCACTGTAATAAAAAGAAAAAACTTGGAGAGAGAGGATATATTAATTCAGGTGAGAGGTCTGTAACATAACTTCTTTCGTAAATAGCTCTTACTGCTGCAGAAACCCTACATGGGATTAGTCAAACTATTTATTTTGGAAAGCGCTCCAGAACTACACCTTCCCGAGCTTTTCCTTGAGGGCGCAGCTGCATGCCCATGACCTGCGTGGCCAGCAGGCGCCGAGTGAGAGGAGGCAGGTTGGCACAGGTAATTCAGTTGGTTTTGATCACATGTGTGGGGACACGCTGCAAAGTGCCGAGGAACGAGGAAATGAGCATTGTCCAGACTGCGGGCTGTCCGAACGCGCTTTCACTCGGCGTGCCCCAAYGCCGGTATGCTCCCTGCTAGAGGATGTTGCGTGCTGCTGCAGAAAGGTTGGTGTTTATTTGTCCCTTCACTTTGGGGGTTGGATATTGGGTTGGTGCTGGGGGAATGCATGTTATACCGCCGCTTGATGCTTTGCTGAAGGGGGAAAGGGGCAGTTTTGGACAGGTCACAAATTTCCATGTCTTGGCTGGTGTAAACAGGAGTCTCCCCGGACCTGTGCTCAGCACCTGGCCTTTCCCTGGCTGTCAGCTCCAAAACATGTGGGACTGCTGTTTTCCCCTGAGTGGCACTGCTCTTTGCTGGTGCACAGTCCAAGCAGCTGACAAAGGGAAGGTTTATTCCTTTCATTAGTGTCCCTCTTAGCTTCTCTGCAGATGATGAGAGCTCTCCTCTCTCCAGGGGGTTGGCAGAGCCATTAGCTGTGCCCCATGTGAAGGCAGGCATTGCCTGTCTCCCTCCTGGCTGCAGAGCTGCAGCCGGGCACGGCTTACATCGCCTCTCCTGGCACTGCAAAACCAGTCTTGCCGGTGAAGATACCAGGGGTTGCAGCTGTTGKGAAAAGCCTTTTTGCACCTAAACACTGCTAAGCAGTTCTATAGTAAGCTAGATATGGGGCAGAGAAGGGTGTGAGGAATGATCAAAGCTCCCTGAGTAATACCTGGAATGAGCAAACAACAAACTTCCTCTGGAAGAGAAACCGTGGCTGTGACACAGGTCTGCAAAATGAGCAACATGGAGTAGGTGAATGCAGAGTAATCCTTACTGGGTTTTCTAATAAAACACTTGGGGATATCAAATGAAGCAAACGAGTGGGGGGGTCAAAACAAAACAAGGGCAGATACTTTTGCGTTTAAAGCTGTGGGACTTTGAGGATATTGCAAATGCTTAAAATTAATGTGAGTTCAGAAAATAATTAGAAAAATCTGTGAAATGCAGAGACATTGCTCCTGCTTCTGCACCTTGGAGGAAGCTGGCGCGCAGGACGGCTCACTGTACTCTCTCTAGCTGTATGCTGTTAGCCCTTGTTGAAGATAAACTAGTGCGTTACAGGGACCTGCAGTCTAGCCGTGTATGGCCTTTCATGTATTTTTAAAATGGACACTGAAAATCTTTTAGGAGACAAGATGCGCACATCCCAGTATGCTGTTTTAACAGAACAGACCTCACTTCTCCTCCCGTGCTCGGGCTCTGGGTTTGACAAACTGCACAGCGGCGTAACGGATCTTCTCCGGTGACCAGAACGTTTGCTTCTTCTTGGGGTGGTAGCCACAAGAAATCAAAAGCTATCGCAGTAAGAGATGCATCCAGTTATGCCACATGATAGGTCATGCTTCTGCTTGTCTCCACATCCCCTCCACACCCAGCCTTTGTCAACACGGCTGGGCGTGCGAGTCGATCTCTGTGATGTTCTCTTSCCCAGAAAAGCAGTTAGAGGGAAGAAAGTCACTTGAATGTCCAATGTGCTCCTCTGCTCAGATTTATGGTCTTTCCTGTAGCCATGATAATCCATTTTGCCCATCTGCTTTGTTGTGACAAGTGGCAGGACGCGGCAGGGCTGCTCCCCCTGCACTGGGGCATCGTGGTGCTGCAGCGCCTGAGAGCAACCTGAGTTTGCTCTGCACGGTTTGCACCCGTCTTTAAGCAGATGCTGCTAATCTGGACACAAACAATTCGCTCTTTCGTGACTCTCCATTTTGCTCCTGTTGCCAGAGAGCAATCCTGACCCAGGAGGGGTCTCCCACCAGCGGGGGGAAGGAAAGTGCAACTGCCTTTTTGCTTGTCACAGTTTGTCTAAAACCAGTTTGGATTCTGTGCAATCTAACAAAGCAAATCAAAGCTGTGTGGTGCTGCTTAAGGAGTGTAAGCGTGAGCTCTAGGATTAAGCAATCTGGGGGAGCGGGCGATGGTTAGGTACAGTGCAGTGTGCCAGCCTGATAAGATACTGTACATGTCAGTTGATTTTTATCCTTAACCTATTGTGCTTGCAGACCCAAGTAAACAAATAATCCCCCTTATTGCTGTGTACCTGTGTGGTTAATGGTGGGGTTCTCCTGTTTCAAGCCTCTGTAGCGGCTGAGACGCATCAGCGTGGTGCACCCGTCAGAGGCTGCAGTGGCTCAAGTCGCAGCAGGGACAGCCCTGTGGCCCTGGCGCGCGTGGAGATCATTCCCCAGCCTTGTCCACTCCTGCAGACCTGGGTCGACAGCTTTGCAGCTCCTGAGACTGCCAGCCAAACCTCCAGGTGGAGCGGTCTCCCGGACCAGCTCACTTTCCCACAGCGAGTGCATTAAGTGGTTTGATTTTTAACCATTTAAAACAAAAGGAGGAGTTGGCTGTTTGGTTTCTGTTAACCTTTTCCTTCTAATGTAACTATTCCAGTAAGATAAAACATTCTCAGGGAAAAAAAGGCTATTTACAAAGAAGTAGCCTTTATTCTTTTTCTGATTGATTACCATACTAACCATTTTGCTGAAAATATTTTCTGAAGTACTTTCAGCCCACATGTGATGGGTTTGTTAAAAATAAATAAAAGTTCTAGAGAAGGAAATACTGTGAAAACTGTGTCCCTAGATACTTTTTAAAATATAAAATCTGTCCCAGAAATGTCTTTGTAGAAGTAGGATTGTACCTGAGAGCCAGAGAGAGTAGATGGTTGGAACTAAGCGTGGAAGAGCCGTGCCAAGCTGGATCAAACGTAGGTTTAAACAGTAGAGATTCATCAGGGCTTTTTATTACTGTTTCTGTTTTAACTATTTAGAGTGGTATCGATAGTTTCTCAGATGATAAAGGCTGTAATTGTAGTGTGACAAGCACAGCCATACTTGCCTCAAAGTAATAAGCATTAAGGTCAGATGCCCATTCTTTCTTCTAACATGTTGTTACACTATTATGAAAAAGGCAGACATTTGGGAATGTATCATCCATAAAATAATGTAAATCTGTGAAATGATGTGAAATAATGTCAAACGAGCAAAGTTCAGCTGAAATACTTGTGCTCGACTTTGGATATGCCAGTTGAAGCACCATGTGGAGACAGTCCAAAGAAGAGTGACAAAAATGATGAAGACCCCAGCTCTGAGGAACCTGAGGGAGCTGGGGTTGGTTAATGTGGAGGCTGAAGTGTAAAACCCTGTGAGGATGGCTGCAAAGGGAGCATGCCCATGGCGGATAGGACGGGCTGACATTTACCAGGGAGATCTGGGGTAGGCAATGGGAAGAAGTTGCTTACTGCCAGTTTGCTAAGCACTGAAATAGGTGGCCCCGGGAGGGCTGCGGTTGCCATCCTCAAAGGGACAGACAGAGTAGGGGTGATCCAGGCCTTGGGCYTGATGACCTTCAGATCATGTTTGCCATGAAAGCTGAGATTTATTCATTTTTAATGACCTGACTCCCAAGGCTGTGGCTTTGGGAGAAAAACCCAAGTATGATGAAACCCACAGTCACCTGACGGGCTTGGAAACAGTGGAAGAATCCCATCTGGTGAGCTAGAAACTGCCTACATGGACACGAGCAGAACTTCTGCTCCCTCAGAGGTGTGCCTTATTGCCCTCAAGTTGGCCAGGAGAGAGGAAAAGGAATAAAGTATCAAAGCAACACATGATTTACTCTTCCTCCACGCCCTGCAGCCTCTGGCCATTTTTGGTGTCTGTTGAAACACTGAGTGATCTGCACCCGTACTGTTTGAATAGCAAATATCAGTGCAGCATAAGGCAAAGTGCACACATATTAGAAAATGAGCAGCCTCTGGTATTTTAAAGCGTAACATGCAGCAATAACACTAGCAGGTTGCTGTTCTGTCATTTTCCGATTGCTTTACAAAGGCTGGATGCTTATCCTTAGTCTCATTTAGGGCAGGAAGAAGTGAGGAAAAGAAGAATGGAAGTAAAAAGCAAGCAAGCAATTTTGTAATTTATATGCATATTTTGCTTGTAGCATGCTGAGTCAACTGTTTACCTGTTGGTAGCAAAGCGGCTAAAATAAAATATTGTCTTGGTTAGGTTAATACCACGTGAGGAGCTGTAGGATGGGGAGGAAAGTAGRGCAGCTTGTTTTGGAACTTGTGCTGAAGAACAAATAAAAACCCCCAATGTACACATTCGGTTACCATATGTCGTGCTTATCGTAAAAGGCATCTCGGTGTTATTTCTTTGCAGGAATGCTTGAACTCCACGGAGGCAGACTTCCCCGCTGAAGAAAGCGCATGCCAGAGGTGCTGGGGTTGCCGTTGGTGAGACGAGCTTTCATGCCTGTTGAGGCAGCTAAGGCGGGCGGCAAGCTCGCTCCTTCCCGTGCTTGCCGGTTTGATTGACATTGGCTTCCAAATCGCTGCGACTGTGCCTGAAGAAAGGCGAAGGAGCATAATTTTGCTGAGAGAATTTTCCTGGCAGGAGAAAGCATGCAGTGCAGAGAAACGTGCCAGYGAAGAGCCTGGAAGTGCAAGTCCAGGTGCTAACGCAACTTCCACCCAAGCCATGCTGTTGTGAAGTCCTTTTTCTCCAGCCGCATCTTGCTCAGCGCACTGGGGTGGGCTGCACAGGGGCTGCCCATGGCATTGCGGCAGTCTGGGCTGGATTAGTTCCTGGTGTGTCATTGCTTCAGCTGTCTGAAGAACTGAAGAAAATTGCAGGGAAGATGTTGGACTTGAGCTTCCTGACCGAGGAGGAGTATGAGAAGCTGATGAAGGTTCTGCAGAGAGATGCAGAGCTGAAGAAGAAAGATGGGGATCGCATCAGGTGAGAGAGCATGCAATAACAGCAGGACGTGAGCTTCCCGTGGGGGGGGGGTGTTACTTCTTTTAGAAAGGAGAGAGAGAGAGTGTGTGTGTGCGCGCAACAAGGAGAGAGGCAGGCTGCAGCAGTGCTGTCCCTTCT
The DNA here is from genome assembly GCA_035582835.1 of Phoebastria nigripes. Lineage (NCBI taxonomy): Eukaryota > Metazoa > Chordata > Aves > Procellariiformes > Diomedeidae > Phoebastria > Phoebastria nigripes. The sequence continues at coordinate 1,579,967 of JAYKAV010002220.1, forward strand.
TGCTCAGATCCTGATGGATCTTTTCATTGCACCTCCTGCTTTCTCAGCCATCCTGCTGTCGCTGCTGTCCTCTCTCTGCAGGATTGCAAGGCTGGACTCTCCTTTTGAGTTAATCAGCAGCCCTCGGAGATGCCAAGGGAAATAATCCCTTTCCTGCTCTGGGGAGGAAGATGCTGATTTCTTGGTGTCAGAGGTCTGAGCAGGGGAGTAGCTGCTACCTTGTTTTCCTCACTCGGTAGCACAGAAATCCCGTAGAGTGTTTTAAAATGAGACTTTATATCCCCATCTCTGCTTTGTGTCCCTCCGGTGGGTATATGTGCAGCATCCATTGTGCAGGCAGAGAGGGGCAGTGAGGGTACATGATCTGCCAAAGGTTTGCGGGGAGCCATTTTAGAGCCAGGAATCGCTCTCAGTTCAGCTCACTTGCCACTGGCCATCCTGGAGCTCAGGTCTGGTTGATCGGGATTGCTTGTTGCTGCTGTCACTTTTTAAATGCCAGCCATTAGACCATCTGGGTTGACAGTATGCACCAGGCTCAGGAAGCTAGCACCAAACTCTCCATGGCAAGAAATGAGTAGTTCAGTGAGTGTGGGTGGCACTGTGCCAGTTTACCCGTTAAGGATGTGAGTCTTCGACTTGCTGTTGAGCCAAAAAAGAGTAAGCCCAGCGTAGGAGGAATGCTCAAGGCTTGAAGGGGGAGTGGGTAGCTTTGCAGCAGGCTCTGGGGAGTGTACATGCCCTGGCCTCTGCTCAGGGGTGAGAGCTGGGGAGACTGAGAACTGGTGGTGGCACGCAAGCAGATTGGGTTTGAGGTGTAGGTGTCTGCATGCTCTTGTATCTCCCCTGAATTGAAACAAGGTTTCAAAACAGTTTTCTCTTTTTTTCCTTCTTTTTTTCTTTTTCTGAAATGCAGTAAAATTTCTGCTCTGCAGTAGAGGTTTGGGAAAAAGAGTGTTTGGATTATTTCTGTTTTGTTTCACTTCTCTCTGGAAGCTGTTGCACAGAAGGCTTTCATTTGGGAGCGAAGTGAGTTAGATCCTAACTGGGGTGGTGCCAAGTGCCCGTTGCTGTCAGTATGGCTATATGCAGTAAGACCTTTGGTGCAAGCGTGGACATGTTTGGCTCCAACACAACCTGCCTGTTGGGGGAAATGAAGTCAATGGCATTACACTGATCTGGTGTCAACAAGATTAAAAGGTGTTCCTACATCTCCTCTGGCCCAGCACCTCGAGACCCTCACGGGGGCAGATGCAGCCCTGATCTAGATGGGAGCTGTGCAGCTCCCTGGCTGTCAGTCCTGCTGGGCCCCCCAGCACTGCCTGCAGAGGCTTGAGCCCAGTTATCCCGTACCTGCTCCCTTCTGGCCTTTAGGCAGCCAAATGTGACCCTTCAAGGCTCCACGGTTTATCTGGGGTTTTGCCCCTTCTTCCTGCTGAGAATTGGACTGAGGTGCGAGTTTCCTCTGGCCTCTCAGATCTTGGACCCTGAATTGTGGTGAGCTGTGGGAGGCAGTGCCAGCTGAAAGGCAGCTAATTCAGCAAGCTGTGGTGTAAAAACAAAATAACGAGGAGGGTTAAAAGTACAGGCTAGCAAACAGAGCACGGAGGGGTTTAGGTGCCAAAAACCAGCCCTGGGTGTGCCTGAGTGAGTTACAGTAGGAGAAGCTGTGCTCAGGAAGGAGAGCTAACTGTTTGAGTGCCAAAATTGGCACGGCAGGAGGAGCAGGGAGAGGAGCAATGTCCGGGGAGAATGCTGCCGGGACAGGTTGCTCCCCTGAATAACATGATTTATTTCCATGGTTTGCATCAGATTTGATCCAAAAGGCTTTGCTGCTCATAAAGAGATTAATAGACAAATAAAACGGAGAAGTGCAAGACCTGCAAACAGCCCCCCACCCTTTCCCAAACCCTCAGGGCTCCAAAGCAAATGGACAGATCTCCTTGCCGGGTGACTCTGATTTGGATTTGTAAAATTTGGAAGAGGTGAAGGCTTGTGTTTACAAGGTGCTGTTCCCATTTCAGATAAAGAATAAATCAGCTTTTGTTTTAATGCTGGTGTGGCCCTTGTGATTGCAGAGAATAATCTCTGGATCCTTTGTGGTACCAGATAGGTGAACCATACGGACAATTGTTACGAAGGTAGCTCAGGGGAAGTTGAAATCTTCGAGATCTTTTTGATGTGTAATGTTCTCATTGACTTTCAGGAGGATACAAGGCTCCATCAAGGATGAAAAGAAGAAGAAGTTTGTGACAGGTGAATGGTTTTCCGAAGTGAAGGCAAAACGGTTTCAGGAAGACTTAGAGGGGCCAGACCTACTTCGGGCATCGATTAGAAGGAAAAAAGGCAAACTAGAAAGTAAGTATGTTAGCGTGCATCTTGAGAAAACAAATCGATGGACCAGAAAAAAGTGGTCAAGTATAGGGGTCTCCCTGTACTGGGAGCCTGTGGGGACCAGCCTTTGTGTTGTGATAAGGGAATTTTCAGCTAAGCTTTCAGTACTAGAAAAAAATACCTGATTATCAAAATCAGGGCCCAAAGAAAAAATTACAGTGTGGCAGAGGACTAAGGCAAAAGCTGTTCACCAGCTGCCTTTTCACCACTTCAGCTTCTTTCTTCCAAAATGTATGTGTGTCAGAGGTCACTGGTATGATTTCTTGTTGTAGAAGCAACAAGGGAAAGGGGTGATGTAGGGCAATTTCTAGCATCAAACTCATACGTGTGGGTCAAACACCCCCCCAATTCCTAGAGCGGTCTGACAAAAACAGACAGCTGGCTGCTTCCGCAGGCCTCCAGGGTGGTAGGGTTTATCACATCTCTGCAAAGGGATGGGGTGCTTCTCTTCTCCTGGCAAGTATTTGCCCTCTGTGAGAGGGGAATGATGGTCCATGCCTAGCTTTTTACATGGGAATAATTCCAAGCCACAATGTGGTTTTCAAAGTAAAAAGGGCTTTGGGGCCAAGTCTGAATGGTACCCAGGCTGCTGTGCTATAGCAAGGGTATGTCTGGGACCATGCGCTAGTTCGAAGCAGATGCATTGCGTGTTTTTTGACATGCAGATGAACTCTCATGGTGGTATGTAAAACAGATTAAATCAGATTTGCCGGCTCAGGGCAGAGAAGAGAAAAGATCAGCCCCGTGTGAAACGAGCAGGACTGTGCTTTGAGTCCAAATGTAACCAGCCCGGAGCTGGCACTTTGTGCTGAACATTTGTGCAAAGCAGAACTGGGGATGATTCACATCCAGTCCTCAACATGAAGACAGGCCAACCGACTCCGCAGCAGGACTGTGGGACTGCAGCACAGTCTCACACAACCTCCTTGATTATTTGTCAGGGTGGGTAATCACAGATACTCAGACATGGCTGGTGAGTTACTGGCTGCTGCTGCCGTGGAGAAGCCATAGCCCTGATAGACAGCTCTAAGCAAAGTCTACCACGGTCCCTAATATAAGGACCCTATAACTGGGCTCTGTTCTTTTGCAGTAAAGGCTACTCATAGATAAAGGGTTATCCTCCATCTGTCCAAAACTCAAATATCATCTCCACCAGTTCAGCCTTCTTTCCTGAGCCCACTTGCCCGTTCCTGCTGTGGGGTAGCAGCAATATAGATCACTCCTTTGTTTGGTGGGCCTCGTTGGCCAGGATATCTCTGTAACATTAATTGCCTGGGCTTAGTATACCCCTCTTAGCTCCACATTACTTAGACACATTCTCAAAGCTAAATGCTGGCTAGGGACTTCACTGACTTGAGAGCCTCATTTTCTTTTTGCTTTTTACTTATCCTTCACAGCTCTCATAACTTAGCATAGATTCATTGGAGCCTCTGATGCAGAACTGGCCCATCATTTTTCATATGAAGTTGCTTTTATCCTTGGTATTAAGGATTCATGATGTCATTAAATTTACTATTTTATCATCCCTCCAGAATGCTAAAACATATAAAACCTTTTCCAGCTCGACAAAGTTGCTTGGCCATTTCTGCAGAGCATGGTCTGCTTTTTGAGGATGTGCATTTGTGCTTGCACCCTCTTTGCATGAAGAGACAGACGCTTCAGCAGCCCCTCTGCTGGGGCCCAGGTCAGACGAATGCTCTGGCATCTGCAGCCCAGCTAGTAGCCAGCAATGCATTGGATTCATCTGCCTTTTGCCTTGCCAGGGGCATCAGCGCCCTTAGCTTGCAGCCCATTTCAGGAAAGTGAAATTTGARGTACTGTTGGTTTTAGATTTAACTTTTACTGCTCATGCACACGTTTGAGATGTGGTCTCAGGTTATCATCTAAAATAATCTCCTTATTAATATAGCAGTAATATGCAAGTTATGTCTTTGCATGTGCRTTACTTGACTAATCCTGTTTTAAGAAGGAAGAAGCAAATGTTACTCAATTACTRTAGTAATTATGTTTAGATTTAGCCCTTTTTATTTCTTTTTCAACTTATTTTCTTCCCTTTCTTTCTCTTCTATTCTCAGACTTATTTTGGTAAAGCACAGGTATAATGTGACTTTATTCCTTCCTCTTACTTTTCCCACTGCCATTTTACAGCACTGGTTGAGGATTAAGATTCTGCAGCTAATATTTTCACCTTGCTGTTGCCTGTTGCRTGCTCAGCTCCTGCAGTGGTTACTGTATAGATTGCTTCGCTTCACACGGGAGGGCAAGCACTTCTCCAACTGACTTGTCAGCAAGAGTATTGCACCGGTGAGAGCAGCGCTYGGCCCATCAGGGAACAAGGATGAGGCCCCTTTATAAACGGTTTGACYGTGCAGCTTATGTTCAATCTGCAGTAGATGAGATAAGGGCCTTTGCTTGCCATCTTATCATCTTTTTTTCTTCTCCTGGAAAGACCAGAGTCGTTCACCTTCTGTCAGCTTTCAAGGTGATGAAGGGGTGTGTGTTCATTTAGCCAAATCAATGTAACATGTTCATGACTCCAGGGCTGTTAATTCTGATTTAAGTCTTTGATGACTGTGTTAGGGAGTGAAATGAGAAAATTCCTGCATGGAAAAGCCCTGCTGAGATAATTGCTGGCATTCCCTTTGCATGGTAAACGGACTGAGGAGGGGTGGAAATTCGTGCCTGCACAGGAAAATGCCCAGTGGCCTTTTCTGGAGGAGGGTTTTAACCTTCAGAAGGGAGGGTTGCGTGGATTCCTAAGGGTCTTCACAGTTGGTATTGATTATAATAGAAAACACTAGTAATCAACCGTCATATAAATCTATAAAATAGATACCCTATATTTAAACTACAGCCTGCAGAGCAGCACAGATGGATGAATTTGGTGATAACTTCTCCTTGAGCTTGTGTGCAGTGGATGAGAGCTAAAAATCATCTAGGAGAGAGACCATTTTATACACCCACCAAGGCAAGTCAGCCCCGATGGCATGGTTAGCCGTGCTTTCCCCATGCGTTGAGTGTCTTTGTTGTAGAGTGATAGGAAATGAGTAAAGCAGCTAAAGTGTTAGAGCAGGAGTGGCTGCATACATATGTATATAAATATATGTATGGACAAGTTAAACTGGTCAGGCCACTACTAATTTCTGTTGGAATTTGCTTCTTATTCTGTCTCATCCTAAAGTTAGCAAGGGCATTTTGCTTGTCTTGATGGATTATAATGTACTAATAACCTGTTTGTGGTTATAGAAGCCAGGTATAGCTGTGTCAGTGGTTGAGCCATTTTGAAGGGCAGTGATTTGGATGGGAGGAAGCGAACACCTCCCGCTGCCCCTGCCAGCTGGGAGGGGGGAGCTCTGTCTGAGGGGGAAGTGTCAGTGAAAAGCAAATATGACGCAATGCCTTTGGAAGTGGAAGTGAGGTGAGAAATGAATGCAGTCGTTGGTTGTCAAGGTCTTTTCAACCATGACAGGCAGAGGGAAAATGTGGGAGCTCTGTGTTTGGTTCCTCTACTTCCAGAGCAGCTACCTGCTGGCATCTCCCTCCCTTGGGTCTGGGGCAGAAGAGGAGGATGTTGCTCACTGTATAAATAAATGCTCCTCAGCCTGCCTTCCCATCCCAGCACGTGACGTGGCCTGCATGTGCCATCAGCCATGACACAGCTTGTCTCTCCCGAATCGATGTTCAGTGATGCTTTTTGCACATCACCATTTACATGGGCAAAACGCAGTCCCTCCCTCAGAAACGTGCTCTCTAAAACTGTCTCGTTCTTACACAGCCAGACTGCTGTCTTCCAGCAGGAGCGATTCCCCAACTTCCCACTGCTGCGGAAACCACGGGGCCACCCAGCTGCCGTCTCATGCGTGTGCCAGACGCGTGGTCCTRACGCAGACAGCCCCAAGCAACGCCTGCCGTGGTCCCCTGCACCGCAGGGCCAGGCGCTGGGTRGGGAGGAAGAGTTGGGACTGCAGCACTTTTCTCCATGGGGATGCACAGGCAAGGGGGAATGAAGCTCCATCTTGGGATATCCCTGTTATCCGCAGGCTGACTGTGCTGATGCTGGATGGCACCACACAGGCAGCACCAGCGTGACATGGATATCACAGCCCGTCCGTAGGACTGATCTGCTCTTGGGCTTAGTGCAGTTTTCTAACCAGATAACAAGCGAGGCTATGTTATTTAATGTCACATCTGAATCCTTTGAGCCTCTGATTGTATTGTATTGTGTAATGAAATATATCCTAAAGAGATTTGGCAGTTTTTGTAACAGATAGGTCTATTTTAAAGAGTAAATCTAACTGCATGTGAATAAATACGTGCGGATCTTGTTGACCAGACTAAGCTTAGTTTTTCGTTGCTGTTTGAGAGTTTAATCCTTTTGGTTTTGCAGTAGCAAGAAAGCCTGTTTGCCAGCAAAATGTCTAATACAACTTTATACCCTGGCAGGCTGCTGTAAAGGTTACCGTCTTCTATTGTTTTTTCTTTAGGGTCTTCGAGAGCTTAGAAGACATAGCTGAGCCTTGTGCCAGTAAAAATAACAGGGATCTCCTCATTAACTGTATTGGCCTCCTCTTTTGTTTGCCAAGATCAGATGACTTTGAGTCAAAACAGGAAATGGCTGAATTTAAATCCTGGATCGGATTAACTTTATTGACAGCCACAGCAGCGTCCTGTGAAGGTTTCCAGTGATGCAACAGCTCCTGGCGCGAGTCAGGCGTTGGGCAGCTCTCTTTGGCCTCTCGGACCCGTGGGCCTGGAGGTGCCTTTGCTGCGTGGGGCGCGCGGGCGACACTGCCCCAGGGCCTCCCCCGTCTGCGGGGGCAGCAGGCAGAGCCCCCCATCAGCCATCTTCTGTTAAATCCGCAGGGTTTGTGCTGTGGGACTCATTTAACAAGCCTTTTCTTTCCCCAAATAAAACACACCGACCATTACAAGTTTAAATAAATGTCATTTCTCAATTGTCTCTGTTATATTACAGATGAGGCCAACGAGCACATCTGGACAGGTCTGGAAAGCAAAGCTGCCCCGAGTCCTGCCTTCCCCGAGCACGCTGCTGGCGCAGGAGAGGAGAGGTAACCACYGCTGCTCATGCAGTGCTCTGGCTGCTGCTCTTCCTTCTAATGAAAATTGWATGCTACCCATTAAATCCTGGTCTTTAACTGAGTTTCCAAGACTGTATAAGTAATAGGTTATTTAGGATATTTTTAAAATCCTTTTTCCAGGAATTGTCCGAATATCAGTCCTCCCCTAATAACTGAGTGCTAATGTGTTTATCCCAGAAAGGTCTTTTCCTGCATGATTTGATAAGGGGTCAGTAAAATGGAAGCTGGCTCTAATGTCAGGATATTCTGGTTAGTTTTTCAAAGTAATTATGGTTTTATTTGTTTAATTTTTGCCATGGTGCAACACTAACAAAATGAACTGTTGAGGAAACTGCTCATTTCCTGCTAGTGCCAACCTCTGTGTCCAGCACTCAGCCCTCTCCATCAAGGCCTGGTAGGATTTCACGTTGTGCTGACTGAGCAGAAACACCCACTAAAAGCACTCCAACGAGCAAATCAGTAACCTCACTCAATATTTGTGGACTATGGAGAAGCCATTAAAATATTCACATATTCATTTATTGTTGCTCCCATCTCATTTGCATTTTTTTGTCAGCAGAATGAGGAATCATTCTTCACAGGTGGCAATTGCTCCACTTAAATATTAAATATGGGCCTTGACACTTCCAAACCTCTTGCAGCTGATCATTGGGTGTTGCTTAATGAAGGATCCAGAGTCAACAAGCCCAAGATGCTCCTGCTTTACCAGCACAGCAGTGGTCCTAATGTTTTTTTTGGGGGTTGATTAAATCCTGAAAAGCTTGCTTTGTTTTTCTCATTTGATCCTAAGCACAAAGCATTGTCATCTGAAATCTCACCAGCTTGACTGCTGTTCTCCATCTAGAGAGCAGCCACCACTAGACGCTCCTAAAGATGGTAGGAACAGTCAAGTAAACTGCCTGTGATACGTGTTTCTTCCATTTATTTACCAGGCAGTTAGTAATTAACTTATATTCCAAGCATGAAGATTTATATCCTGTACTACAGTTTTGCCCTAACTATTGCTGTCATAATCATTCCTGTAGTTTCTAAATCCTCCATCAATCTGGTTATGCCTTTGGCCTGAACTGGGAGGTGTGGCCTGTTCCTTCCTGGGCCATAGCAYGGAAATGCATCTCCCTCCTGCATGGCTCTTGGGCTCTTCTGGCACTGCTGCTTCCTGTGTTTTTCCCTAYGGTTTTCTCCCAGAAGGGGAAAGTCTGAATAAACCTAGAAGTTGACACCATCATTGTTTTTATGGAGCAAATTCTGTACTGACTGCAGTGGGAGACTCGTCCTTACTCCAAGTTCAGGCCATTTAACATGTTCCCCAGTCCTTCCAAGCAGTAACCGAGAAAATGAATGAAGGCACCAGCTCTGGGCAGCTTTATATTAGGCTGGGTCAGTAGATTAGATAAAAGTGGCGAAGTAGCTGAGCAGAACTGAGATGATGTTGAAGACTGCCTGATCACCCTAACAGGCACATCACTACTACTGATCTCCTTGTTCAGGCGTTTCTCCTCTCCCACAGATCCAGCACACCTGCTCTTGATACCGCAGAGGAGCGTAAAATCTTGCCAAAACCGAAGCCGAGACTTCTTGTTCCACTCTCTGCATCACAGAAGGTAGTATAGGCACAGCCTCTGCACTTTGTTTTGTTATTCCTTGCACCTTTACACAGTCTGTACCTACTGGCAGGGGCTCCACAGACTGCCTGCCCTGGTGTCTGTGCTCAAATAAAATACATTTTTCCAGTCTTGCCAGTTTATATACGCTGATAGGATTTGTTTTCCATTCAGAGATCCAGTATACATGATGTCTCTTCCTCAGAGAGTGACACTGGAACAAGTCCGTTTGCGGCTGCAACAAACAGCTTGCGTTTGTCTAGAAAAGGTAAGGTTTTTGTTCAGTGAGCCATTGGCATTTTTGTTATTCAACATTAGACACCAAGAGACAAGATGCTTTTTTTRTGTGTGTACAAATGAATAACAAAGAGTATTTCTTACCTTGGCATGTAAGAATGGGCTGCCAACATTTGTATGAATTATGCCCAAGGCAGCAGGAACCAAGAAAAAAAAAAAAAAATCCAATGACTAAAACTTCTCCTGGCTCTCGGTACATTTTAAACTGAGTGCTTGGCTCACAACTCCTTAACCCACAGATCCAAGTTACCTTCTCTTTCCTGCCTTGAATGTATAGTGTATTTTTGGTACATAGCAAATAGCCAGTAGGAAAGCTGTCAAACTGAAAGCAAAGCTGCAAACAAATCCCCAACTCACAGCAACAATTTAGAGCTCAGTGGATTTTTTCCATGTCCTGTTGCAGAGAGAAGGGCTGGGGTTTTCAGGGCTTTCTTCAGATGGAAGGAGGCTTGCTAGAGTCTCAAAATGGGGGAGAATTAGGAACATATTGGTGGCTTCTAGAAACTCCCTCTGGCTTCCCTTTGAGAAGCTGCAGCCCAGATCTTCCAGGGAAATAGGATGTGATGCRGTGGGACAGGCTGTGAGCATTTGTTGTCATTGTAGGTCATGGAGTATCTCCATTGCCCACCAAGCTTTCAGAGGATGCTGTGTCTCAGCCCAGCAGTGCASCTGGAGGAGCAGCTGTTGATGGGGCCACTGGCACCACAGCGCGGGCAAAAACTCCACCCGAAGAAACTTATGCTCCCAGCAAGATACCGGTTAAGAGGAAACCAAGCAGAACTTTCCCCAGATCTGAGCAGTTTGTGAATCACATGGGTCCAGCAGAGAACAGCCTCGCAAATAGAAAGCTGCTGGCAAGCCCGAAACCACTGACTGCACAGGGGGAAAACAGCCAGGCTGTGAAGCAAGGCGTGAACTATACAATCTCATCAATGAGTAACAAAGAGGAGGATATCGGCCTCAATCGTGAACACTTCAAGAACTTGAAGAACTTCTGGGAGAAGGGAGCAGACTCTSTGACAGTGGGAAACGTGCCGGAGGACCCGAGCTGGGTGGAGGCAGATGGTAGGCAGTTCAAGCTGTGCCGCTCACTCTCTGTGCAGTCTGGGCAAGGCCAGAACAGCGAAGAAAAGCCTGGTGTCTTCACCAAAACAAGAACCCCCTATAAAAGGACAATAACTTTGTCTTCTAGCGAGGAAGAACCAAGCTATGTAGCTCCAGCAAGGAAGGGCTCGGTTTCCATCATTCCTAGATCCACGTATGCCAAGAGCAAAGGCAGCCTGGTTACAAGAAATAACTCACTGAGTGAAAGCAATGGGAAGCCACCGGTGCCAGAGGAAGAGAAGGCGGCACAGCACTGCTCCAAGAAATCCAGATTGCCTGTGCGAGCGCCTTCCGTCAAAATCGAGTCGCCTACCAAAGAAGTGTCTGGCAGCACGTTTGAGCCAGAGACGCCTACAGACGAGTTTATCGTGGCAGAAGAGTGCAAGCACACAGCGAATTCCCTGGCGAGCAGGGTGGAGATACTGATCCAGCCTGTGCTTACAGATGGTGAAAATGATGATGAGAAAGAGGAAAGATCTGATTTGGGCACTAATGACAATATGGAAATAAATGGAGAGCTACCTGAGGAAAAAACGTGTGAGTCTTCAGACAAGCAAACACCTGGTGAACCAGCCAGAGAAAGAGAAGCCGTTCAGGGAACGGACTCAGCTGTCTACTCAGGTACTGAGGGCTGTAACCGCACCCTGTGAAATCCCAATAGAGAGTCATCCCTAAGCCAGTTTTCTTCCCTAGCCCTTCTGCATTTTGCACATTTTCTTCATTTGTCCATTTATCCTATATTGCAATTTGTGCAGAGTTAGCATGTGTGGAATGTGTTTAGCAAACAGCTCTGGAAACAAATCTTGTGTAGCGCGGTGCAAGTGTGAAAGGGGGCAGTGGCATGTTCCCTTGCCTTCCTCCCCGCTACCAGCCCTCGTGCCTTACCTGCAAGCACATCAGCTTGGGACAGCCCTCCATTTCTTTAGCGCTACCTACAACAGGTCACAGGAACTTACTTTATTTCACTTACTGGGAAGACTGTACTTTCTTCAAGTGTGGGGCTGGAGGAATTCTTTGTGGTGGTAGAGATAAGTCTGACACAAAAAGAAGAAATAAAGCGTGAAGCAAAGTGTTTAATAAATACGTGGGCTGTTAGGCTACCTTGATATAGCCACTGGCTGTCAGTGTTTAAATGATATTTTGGGTCTTTTGGGAATCCACAAGTGAATATGGATATTAAACTGCAACCAAAGTGGACTGGACAAGGAGTCTGATCTTTCTGGGTTCTGACACCATCTTCTCAACCATGACGGTGTCAATAGTATCACCACTTTATCGGTCTCGCTCTGGGTTTGACGGGCTCTTGTAGTGACTGTTAATATGAGCAAAAGTTATTGTTAATTGGAATTCCTTTTACATGTGGGCTCTGATTGCCCACAGCTCTGCTGTCTGCCAAGCAAAGACCTAGAAAGAGAGGTCGCTATCCTCTTTTTCCAAATTTCCTGTCCTCATGTACCTCAGTAAGACCTATTTGAGAGGATTTTCTGTAGACTCGTCTGATTTTGATTTTTAACTGTGTCATTTCTTGGCTTATTTCCTACCTCTTACAACATTTCTATGAAAATCCTGAGTTGCACTTCAGGTAAACATAAATATTTCCTTTCTATACCAGATCATTCTTATATTTCTCAGGTTTTATGCCTTATTATTACATTCGTTTCGGGATGATATTAGCAGATGGCTGTGTTTCACTGGAAGCTCTTTGCAAGTGCTGGTCAGTTTTAGGGACTGGGTTAATCTAGTGTTTACATTTCCCATCATAGTGTGAAGAGTTTTTCTCAGAGAGAGACATTAAAGCACACTGATGATTTGAAAGCAGCCCTGTGTAATGTAACTGCAATGTGCTCTAAGCAGAGTGAACAAGCCAGGAGAGACACACACACGCGTGCTTGTTGACACACTGCCCATTTGTGTTTATTTATTTACCATGTTGATTTGGCTTTTTATGTATTCCAGAGGAAGATGGGGATCATTCTCCTGCCGCTCAGGCATTGGCCCGAGCAAATAGCATTAATCTTGCAAAGAGCATGGTGAACATTTACACAACCACAGAGAGTGAGTAACATCTTTCTTTCTCCTTTTTGGTTTACATTCCCTGAAGGTAATATATTATGCCTGAGTTCTGCATCCCTGGTGCTTCTGTGCGTGTACCAGGCAAGTAAAATGACATATTGTTTCATCATCAAATTAGAGAGCTTACAGTGCCTAAAATTTAATTCAGAACCAGGAAATTGCAGTTAGATTGATGGTATGTTACTCAGTGTCTTCAGCAAAAAACACAAGGGCTTCAAAGGGTTGGCAAGAAGCTTATACCCGTCTCTGCTCTTCCCCCACCGAGTACTGTGGGAGCTGCATGGCAGCCTGCGCAGTGGATTAATCGGAGGTGCCAGAGCTTGCATCCAGCATGCACGTCATGCCACAGACTCCTGTCACACGCTTACTGGGCTTGCAGTGCCTAGCCTGGGCTTCTCACCTCACCCAGAGCAGACCCCGCTTGCTGGCCYGATCTCCTCAGCTACCAGCTGGGACATACTTTATGGTGGCAGTTTCTCCCTGAGAAACCAAGACAAGCTAAGGAGAAGGCAACCAAGAAAGCAGCAGCAAACCTGAAGAAGCCCATGGTCAAGAAACCTGTCTGTGCCACCAAGAAGCCCAAGAAGGCAGCAGCCAAGGAAGGGGGCCTGAAGGAAGGCAGCAGCAGCCTCTGTGGTCGAGAAAGCCAGTAAAAGTCCCCAAAAGGTGAAAACTGGCAAGCCCAAGAGGACAGCTAAGAACTTGCCTAAAAGCAAAGTGGTAAGGCCAAGGCTGCCAGGATTGAGGTGAGAAGGCTGGGAAGGCAATGCCCGAGGAAGGGTAAAGCCGCTTAGAGGAAATGATCAAGCCTGTTTAAGTAAGCCCGACCCCTGGTTGTGAGAGGGAGGAGAGTCCCCTTCGGAGCTGCGGCGAAGGCAGCCCGTGGGTGGGACGCGCTGCATCGCCCTGTGACTGTGCCCACCCCGTCTGGTAGCCTCGTGCCAAGTGCATGCCCCCTCGTATGGTGCAGCAACATAWGGCATACAGCACGGTGGCTCGAAGCTTCAGGTCCCACATGCATTGCCGTTCAGTGACATGGTCTTCACACAGATAGCCAAGATTTTAGCCTCCCCTTATTAAAGCTTATTTAGAGCCACAAACTTCATCCTCAGGAACCCTCCTCTACAGAGTTACACTTACTTGTTTGCAGTGTAAGAAGTAGTCTGTGGAGAGGGCTAGATTTAATGCTTTGCTCATGTTTGGAAATAAAAATAGTAAATATCAAATGCATGGTAAATCATATAAAAGGTAAATCATATAAAAGGAAAATGCCAAAGAAGCTCTTGGGCATTTTGAGCACTGAAGAATGTATCATCATGGCTAACATGCTAAACAAGTGTGTGTATGTGCATGCATGTTTATGCACATATGTCTTCTAAAAACAAGTTCTTCTGGGATGAAGATAGTCATCTTCAAGGGAGTTACTGAGAAAAGATAAAGATAGAACAAATGGGCTTTATTTAGACATTTAAGCAGTCCAGTAGCCATCTTTCTAAGTTGAGGTGAAGTTCTCTGACTTTTTTCTTTTAGATATCAGGCTGTTGTCCACCTCTTTGTCTAGCAGAGTATTTGAGAGGTGTATGCAATGGTGAAATTACAGGTATAAATATTTTACAGCTCTTTTGTACAGGGCAATATGCTACGAGATGAAAATGTGAGCATGTTTGGTTTCTTTGACAAGGAGGCAGCTCTGTATAATTTTAGTCTAAATTAAATCTACACAGAGAAAGTAGTGCAAACAAGATACACATCCTTAGGCTAATAAGAGAATTAAATTAGCCACTAGAGGGAGTTTGCACACTCCGACACATTGAATGAAAACACATTGAAAATAGCTTTAGGATGTTAGCTTGCAGTTTTTGTCTTGGGGAGGGTCAGCTTCAATGGCAGACAACAGAGATAGGGCAAGTGGGTGGTACTCTGCTTTTCCTCCTTCCTTGTGCCTTAAACAAAAATGTGACTTTCTTATATTTTCCTGACTCTGACAAGATATCTTGATGCCTTTTTTTTGTTTGTACCTACAGCATACAATAAACCTCATTTGATACCCCATCAGTTTCTGGAACCGGAAAGAGTCAAAGAGCTGAGCAGATCCTCTCCTCTCCTGTTGTCTGAGGTAGGCTAGATGCTAGAAATGGCTGGTATAATGTTCACAGCATCCCCTGAATGGCAGTCGGTTTCATGAGAATGTTTCTCCTGGACACTGACAGTACTTACTCTAGAGCATGCCTTGGTTATGTCATAAATAAATGAGAAAAGCCTTAAGAAAAAAAAACCCAAACCCGAGACCAACCCTTCTATCCTGGAGGAGTTTTAGTGTTTCCCTCTGTCTCAAACCACACTATTCCGTGCCCTTCCCAAGAGCCCAGGCGGTTGCATGCAGCTCTGTTTGGAGGCAGTTAATGATGACGTTCGCTGCCGGTCAGAGGGAATGCCTCTGGGGAGACTCCCTGCGCTCTCCTCCACTCTCCTAACCTGATCGCTGCTTAATGGGACTCTGCTGAGCTATTGGTTTTTCTCTGTAGTGTTGCACAGTGCTCATACGGCAGAGCTTAAAGATGCTTGTTATTTTCTGAGCAGACTGAATCAGACACGGCTTCGGAAATCAGCTTGCAGTTTAACAAGCACAAAAAGACGCCTAGCATTGGCAGCCACTCGTCCGACATGGCATCTGTCTCCTCGGTAGGTATTTAACGCGTACATCTTGCTAGATAGGGTTTCTCAGTCGGATGCGGTGACACTGCATTTAGGCTAATACTGATGATGTGGCCTCCGGAGTATCCTGTTGGTTTCTGCATGGTACATTATTAAAAGAATGGTGATGGTTAATTACTTACTTGCGTTAAAGGAGTGTCTCCAGGTACCATCTCAAATTAGAGAGGGAGACCCACTGGGTCATTGTTAGACAATTCACAGTAAGCGATAGCCCCCGTGCCGAAGTGCGGATGCTCTGAAGTCTGGCAGTGTGCAGGAGAGAGGGGTGGCCTTTTTCTGGGTGGGGAAATGAGGCACACAGCTATTAAGTGCCATGTTTGTGGTCCACTCCGAGAGAGCTGGGACTGCAAACGGGTGCCCTCTGCAAGCTCATACTTCACTTTATCAGCAAATTCGAGGGAACTCAGAGTTGGACAGCAAAAGCGTGATGTAGAGCTTCAGCTTCTAAGGAAAGCTGAAAAGAGCTGAGTGTGTTTAGTTGACCATTTTTAAAAGATTCCTTAGAGACAATGTTTTGTAGGGGGCTGCTTAGAAGTGCTTGAATTTGCTGTATTACTGTTATAGGTATCTCCAAGGTGTATATGTGAGATTTAAAGAATATATGTGAAGCAAAGCTGGTAGGGAGAGGTCATGAATGTAGATAAATATGTTAAAAAAAACCTTGAGCTTTGGGGCACATGAGTCCTTCTCCTAATCCGGAGAGTCGGGGAGCCATAAATGAGCCTTTTGTGTCCAAGTCACAAGGTGTTCTTGAAAACCTCGCTCAGGATTCTCTGCTGGGGTGAATATCCTGATGGGATGGTAAACACAGCTCCAAGGACCGAGAGATGTTTAGAAGGTTCTTGTAGGTTATAATAGAATGACATTCAGAACCAAAGGAAGTAGGGGAAGACAGAGAAGAATTGGGTTAATTACTAGGAAAGTTTTTTCATAAAAGTTCATGACTGTGCCACAGAAAAGTGCCAAGAGGGTTAATTATTTGCTTTGTAAACAGCATTAGCTTTTATGTTATCCCGTCAGGAATCATGAGTGATTGGTGCAATAGAAAATTCTCTCATCTTTCTGGAGCTGTGTTTTGTTTCTGCTTCATCACTTTCTACCAGTGAAAGGCAAAGCCTTGAAAAAAGAACCCCAAGGCCTATGGGCAAATGCAGTTTGTTCTGGGAAAGCGGGTGACTCTTGGGTTGCCTAGCTCCTGATTTATACCAGTAGAAACATCATTTCGCTGTGCCTTTGTGGCAAGTAGATGCACACAGGCTGTCTCTGGTGGGACAGTGGCTCTTCAGGACAGGGGTTATATCTATTTCTGTTTTGCACAGCTCCATGCACATTGTGAGCAAGCAACAAGATAGTAATAGTTTTTCCTATATTTATAGTCTGATATGGTTCTTACTAGCCTATTTTAAAAATTGATTGACAATTGTGTGACTAAATCTACCAGAAATAATAAGTTTATATACAGATAGTTCAGGTTCTCTCAGTGTATTTCTTTCTTAGTGATGAGACTGGGTCAGGATAGCAGCTGTTTGTACTGTAAGCATAGGAAAAGGCAAGAGACTTGTGTGGCCCCCCAGTAATATTTGACTCCGTTTCCCAAAGTTTTGAGATTTAGGGGTGAAAAGTCTTCTGCATTTATTGAGCATTCAGGAGAATAGCACTTCTAAATCCTGGTCTAGGATAGCACATTTTTTTGAGACCCATATTCGGGTTCCCCAACCCTTGCTTGTTTGAGCACAGCTGCAGATGTGTACCATTTCTGTGTCAAGGACACAATACTACACAAGGACAGAAATTGCAGATTATTTCTCTGGGAATGCACTTTTCAGACTATCGTYTTTGTCCAGAAACCAAGTCAGGATGGTGCCTATTTCATTGGCACTGACCTTGCTCTTCCCTCTGGCAGGTGAGTGGCAGCGTGCTCAGTGTCTACAGTGGTGATTTTGGGAGTGTGGATGCCCAAGGTACYGTGGAGTTTGCTCTAGACTATGACGAGAAGAATCGGGAGTTCCAGGTTCATGTGTCCCAGTGCAAGGACTTGGCTGTCGTGGATGAGAAGAAAGGCAGATCTGACCCGTGAGTGACGCTTTGGTGCCTTGTGACTTCTACATTGCTGAATTTTGTGTTCTGGAGGATTTTTTTTCTTGTTTTCTCTTTTTAAATGTCATGGTTTCTTCCTTCCTTCAGACTTCTGGTGCATGCTTGCTGCTGGGCCTTTCCTAGCTGATGGTTCTGGAGCCATTGGCATCAGTAAATATGTTGCTGCAGACTTAAATTTGAACAGATTGAGAAAGCTTTGATCACTACAAAGACAGTTCCTGTTATCACTGGAATATGTTCTCTCTGCATCCATGTGAACCTTGATCTCCCCGTGGTGAATACACTTTGGTAATAACTCCGGTGATGCAGACACATAGCTATATGAAAAGAAAGTCTGTAAAGAAGTTCTCTTAGGGGCACAGTGGTAGTTGTACAGAGGTTAGTGATCTCTAGTTTGAAAGATGATGAAAAGGAGCTTGGGTTTGAACCCTGAGAGAGAGACTTAAAGACATTCCACCTCTTCCCTCCTCTCTAATTTCACCCTGATTTTGAATGCACAGAGATGCTATAGTTATGGGCATTTCAGAAAATGGATATATGGCCTTGCTGGCTTCCATATTGCCTAGACAACTGCCTGTTCTGAATGTTGGTGGCATCCACCCATCTCCAGTGAGGTTTATAACTTCACATGCAAGCCAAGTTAATATCCTAGCAGGTCTCTTAATTAGTTTTGCCTTCAAAGAGTCAGCKCCAGGTCTTTTGTTTCCATGTCACCGTTCACAGGTGTTGCCCGCTTATTAGAGCTTGGTGATATGGAACAATATCCAGCTGGAGTTTTTTCTTTTCCAGGTATGTTAAAACTTACCTGCTCCCAGACAAAGCTAGAATGGGTAAGAGGAAAACTTCAGTGAAGAAGAGGACAGTGAATCCCATTTACAATGAGGTGTTACGGGTAAGAACAAATACATGCTCTGAAAACCTGTGTTGCAGCAGGCACCCATACCATGTCAGGTCTGGACAGATCCTGCCTTCTTGGCCAGGCTTCTTCACCTGCCTCCTGCCAACATTGCACTGCTCTTCCCTTGGGTTTGTGAGGGCAGAGATGTTAAAGGTTTCTCTGCACCCATCTGTGTGGCACCCAAGATTTCTCTGTCAAAACCGCACAGTAATCTTTGGATGAGATAGGGACCTGCAGCCTGTGCTGTCTCCAGCCAGAGCGAGGGGTGTTCTTCCCTTCACGAGGCATGGGACTAGTAAGAAAGGTCTTCGTTATGTGATCTTACTCATCAAAGCATAGAGGATTGTTTAACAATGCCTGGGCCTGTGTTAATAATTCTTGAAAGAATGTTGGTTTTGCCCTGTGATGGACGGAGCGCTAGGTTTCCTTGTGCTCAGCAGAAAAGCTTTGTCAGGGTAGCAGTATTGCTGCAGAACTGAAAAAGAGATGTTCAGAGCGAGGCCAGTCCATTAGTGCATGTGTGGAGTGGGTTTGAGTGTCTCGGTCAGAGCTTATTCAAGCTTTTGAGTAGTTTATTTCCAGTTGTGAAAGAAACAGAAGAAAAATTTGAACAACCTGACTTCTCTTTCTTCCTCTAGTATAAAATAGAGAAAATGGTATTGCTGATCCAAAAATTAAATCTCTCTGTTTGGCACAATGATCCACTGGGACGTAACAGTTTCTTGGGAGAGATCGAAGTAGACTTGGCCAGCTGGGACTGGAGCAACAGGAAACTCAACTGGTACCCGCTGAAGCCCCGAGTAAGTGCATCTCAGCTGCAATCCCACTTCCTAGCCCAACCCTGAAGCCTTTAGGGGTGGCAGAATTCCTTCCTGACTGCTCTGAGGTCTTTGGGTGGTGTGATGGAGTAGAACAACCTGAATTGTACCTAGGGAAGCACAGTAAAACACCCAGAAGCCCTGGACACATTAGTGCAGTATTCAGTGCTCTAAACACAGGCCTTCTCGGGTCTTATTTGGTGACTGATCTGTAGGGACGCTTTCATAAATGCGATCTGATGCTAATCAACAAAAGCTCTGACATGACTTTGCCTTTCTCTGTACTCACATAAAGACCATCCCTTAAAAATAGACAGCAGAGTACTAGGTGATGCAATTGAACATGCCTTGAGAGGTAAGTATTCAGGTGCCACTTTTTGTAAAGCCTGTACAGCTTCCTGCATGCTTCTGGGTTCAGAGGTCTGATTTGAGATCCCTTTTCAGAAAATGAAGGACATTTGTCTTTCAGAACTAAGATGCTTAATTACGTCCAGCTGGACAGGTCTGGAAGGGCAGCCTTGCTCTGAATCCTCAGGCTTGTGGTTCTGAGGGACTGAGTTTGAGAACAAAGCCACAAAGAAAGGAGCTGCCCTGAGAACGGGCTGCCCCAGCCATGCAAAATCAGAGTTTGTCTGTTTGTGTCCCTCCATTTGCCTTGCTATGTTTACACAATCCATCGTTTAGTCAATCATAACTCTTTCTGTTTCAGAGCCTTTCTGCTGTTAACGGTGTGGATCATCGAGGAGTGATGAATTTGTCTATTAAGTACGTCCCTCCAGGAAGCCTAGGTAAAATGTGTTTCATGCATTAAGAATTATTGCCCATATGTAGACATGCAACTTGCAATGCCTCATCTGTTTAAGGGCTGGTTAAAGAGTAATCTCATTAGAGCAAGATCTTAGAGATCAGCACAAAGACACAACCAGCAGTGCTTGATAGCGCTATCTGCAGCCTACATCTGATTTTCACATCTGGATTTATTGGGAAAGTGTTGGGGAGAGAGGAAGGGCTCAAGAACCTCAAACTCATCAGCTGTTATGAGCACTGTGGGCACTGTAGGGTGCTGTGATGTGGTAGCAGCAACACACAGCCCCTCTTACTGTGGGGCAGGCACAAGGCTGGGTTTGCCCAGCAGTTCCTTCTCCTTTCCTGTTTCAAAGCAGCACCAGCACATTGTGTCAGGAGCCCTCTGCAGCTGCAAGTGTGACGGGGCTGGTAGTAGTGCTGTGGCACCCAGGCAGAGGGGTGCAGAGCTTGCGAGGGAATGAGTACGCAGAGAGGTCACGTTGCTGCTCGCTCAGGTCCCTGGAGAGGAAGCCTGTCATTTTGCTAGCTACCATAAGGACTGGCGTGACAGTTTTTCGCTTCTCCTAAATGGCAGGTCCCAAGAATCCTCCCTCTGGCGAAGTTCACATTTGGGTCAAAGATGTCAAGGACCTGCTGCAGTTGCGTCCTTCTGGAGTTGACTCCTTTGTGAAATGGTAAGTGCATGAGCAKAGTACTGGCTTTGATCCTGGGTCTGTGCCTCCACAAAGCGGTATGTTTTCTTCTCTTTTCTCAGGCTCGCCTAGCTGTACTTCCATACTGTAAAGCCTTCGTGTTGCATTGAGCTCTGTAGGAGAGAATTGCCCTTGTTATTCACTTGTGTGATAAAGCTCTTGGTCGCTGTCTGTGACTCACTCAGTGATTTGCCTCAATATTATCTGAGTGAGAGGAATACGTGGGCCCTGCACCTCGGCCCCGTGTGTTCACATGAAGTTGTGAATTTTGCCTTGAATACGGGCTTGCATGCAAAGTTTGGGAATTCGTTAGGGACTCACCAGAACTGACATACAGACGGTTGCATCCTGCTTTGATCTTCTCCAGAATTCAGTATGTGCATGTTTTCTGCAGCCTGCAACATCCATTATACGGGAGAAGGTTCTGCAAATATTCCAGAAAATTAAAAATCTTTTAAGGGGATTTTAAGATTTTTTCAGCGCTTTGAAGTGCTGACCATGTTTTTTGTATATTTTACATCCTTACAGAGTTCTCCTGCAGAAAGGTTTGCTGCTTAAGAAGCCTAACTGACCATTTTGAAATGCCCTCTTAGGCATCTAAGTGATGAAAATTTGTGAAAATAGAAATACGTGAAAGTAATGTCCATTTTTTAATGTAGAATATCAGTTTGCAAAAAAAAATTGCCAAAAGCAGGAAATTTTAAGCAAGTACCCTCCTTTCTGAAAATGTTTGCTTTTAAAATGGATTTTCTTGGCAAAAAAAAAAGTTTCATCCAGGAATTATGAACATTTCCCATTAAATCTACAGAGATTTCTTACACTGAGACCCAATTCCTGCTTTCTTCAGAACTGAGGCTTGTTTAGACTGAGGAACTTTGTAGGAACAATTCAAGTCTCAGGTGATATTCAATACTACATGCTGTATTTTTTCTCCTCTCAAAGCTATGTGCTTCCAGACACCAGTAAGAAGAGTTACCAAAAGACCCGAGTCATAAAAAGAGACACAAACCCTGTTTTCAATCACACTATTGTATATGATGGCTTTCATACGGAGGATCTAAAGGATGCTTGTGTTGAACTGACTGTGTGGGATCATGAAAAACTTACCAACCATTTCCTYGGAGGAATCAGGCTGGGCCTCGGGACAGGTAGGTGATCTCTTTTACATTAAATGAATACTGTTACTATATTGCTGAGCCACAAGATATAATGGGAAGTTGCAGAGCATTTTCCTGTTGGGGAGAAACCAGGGATGGGGAGTCTCAGTAACRGGTGAGAGTCTTGGTACTTGCCCTGTGTCYTGGATGGAGGGGGCCCTGCTACCAYGATAGCAACCCTCTACTCCCACATTTTCTGCCAACATCGRCTCTGAGGTCTGGCAAAACTCAAGAATCTCCTTGGGTCCATCAGAGAGTTTTCCTGCTGTTACAGGAAAACAGGCTGCGTTACAAATCAACATTATATTGCTGCTCCTCCCAGGGAAGAGTGCTCAGAGGTGAACTTGAATGCCATGTRGGACAGCACCACCTGGTGACTCTGTCCACATCACCTCTTCCCTTGAAATGCTTTAGTAGCAGGAATAACTAATATTTGAAAAAAMAGGGCAAGCTATACTAGTTGATCTGGTGGATAATCAGTACTGAGAGTACATCAGCTGGAATGAAGTCACAAATTGGAGGAATGGCGTTGTCTGGGTGTAGACTAAGGTGTTATTGTTGGTTTTTTGTTTTGTTTTTATTTAGACGATGTAGTGCTGAAAGACCTCAGCAGAGGTGCCATTTGCTCCACTGGGAGACAGTCACTGTCTCTGGGAGTTGATGGTATGAGGTTCCAGTTCAGAGAAGGACTTAGACTGTGCTTAGCTGGAAGTGTTTTACTTCAATGGGGTTACTCATCCTTGAAGTTAGGAAAATTCCAGTCTTTTTAAGCCACAGTTGTAAAGAGCAGATGGGACCATCTCCCATTGTCCAGCTGTCCTGCATCAAGGTTTGTCCTCTCTAAACATCCTATCCTAGCTTTCAGCGTACCCCATACCTAGGCTTTGACAGATAGCATGTTCATCTTTGTATTTTTGTAAGTGGGCTATCTAAGGTTTTCAAAACTATTTATTGTTAAGCAAGAGGCTCTCTGAGAGTTGAAGAAAGATTTCAGAATGTTGCAATAAAGGATAACTGTTCCTTGAGGGTATTGGGAAAAGGCTCATAGTAGCTGGAAGGTCTGCCTTGCAGGTGCACCTATGTTTATTGGATTTGCTTGTGTGTTCTCTGTTTTCAATCTCTAACATGTCACCAGGAAGGTTGCGAACTATCCAGTGGGCAGGGGCAACAAGAATAAGCTCATAAGCAAGATATAAAAATACCAACCCCAAGAAAAGCTGCGATCCAAATTTAGACCTTTATCTCATTGACAAGTAGTTGGCACGTGAAAATTTGGTTGAATAATCGACTTGGAATTAATGTACACACTCTTCCGCTATCATATGTTTGATTCCTGTACAAATGAAGTGTAGAGCAAGAGAATTTTRACAAATACCCCACCCTGTCCACAAGAAAATCTTTTAAGGGGAGAACCAAGCCTTTTAGACCTTCTTTACCATTCCAAAAGATGCAGAAAGAGCTTGACCCCAATATTATTTTCCTTGGCAGGTTATGTTTAGGATTGTTGCATTTTGTGGCTTCTACATTGACTTCATTCTGCACTCTGGTGTAAAATTTGAGGTCATTAGCAGAAGAACAGGAGGTGTTTAGGGTGCAACTTGCTGAGGGGAAGTCAGCACCTTTAATGTTAAGACACTGCCTGCAACAGTTACATCCCATTGAGTATTTTTGCATGGAGTGGAAACTCTTTGTGTAGCTCCCAACGTTGTAGTTTTCTTGTTCTTTTCAGGTTTGAGCTATGGCATCTCTGTGGACTGGATGGACTCCACGCAAGAGGAGGTGGCCTTTTGGCAGGAGATGATGTCGGCTGCCAATGAGTGGATTGAGGGATTGCTGCCACTGCGCTCACTGGCAGGGAGGAAAAAACTGAAATAACCTACCGTTCGTGCCATAGAAAGGCTGAATGTGTTCATTAGAATWAGGAAACTTCCTGCACCGAGGTGATAGAGACCATCCATGGGGCTGGCAAGTGTCAGGTTACTAAGGCAATTGATGGACAGCACTTTGGAGATGTTAAATGTTAAGTACTAATTCCCTGACAGAGGACATGGAAGATGCCAAACTGACGCTATACTTGATTTTGTCCAAGAAGCAGCTTCATTTGCCTTTTTATTTAATCATTTATATTCAGTATCTTTAAATTCCATTAAGCTCTGGGAACATTGGCAGAAGGAAAAGGCGATATAGATATTTTTATTTTTTTACTGTTTCTTGTGCCATTTTTTTTTTTCCTGTGCAGAGATGTAGTTGTACTAAAGCAGCAGCATGGTATTATTCATATTCCCCTGCAAGTGGTACACTTTGCACTTGATGTAGAATTGCTCCAAGTCACCAGCAGCACAGTCTGAGAATGGGAGCTTTGCATTTGTGGCTGGTGATAACATGTCTCTAACGTGAGGAAAATTGAGATCCAAAGTGAATCTAAGGAAAGAGAGGACTATTTGAAGCAGAAAATGAAGCAACCCGAGGAGGATAACAATGAGGAATTCAATGTATTAATTCTTTCCGCTTTAATATGAAAGAGAGAAGTGATGGTCCTGCAGCTAGTGGGATTTTGCAACCACGGGCTCTTTTCCTAGCTTTCCCACAGGCTTCCTCAGTGACCTCAGGCAAGTTTCTCTATGAAAGGACAGTTTCAGTGCAATATAAACTAAAGCGCTTGCCCAAGTGTAAAATACGGTTACATTGCTAATGGGCGTAATCGCACCTTTGAAATGCTTTGTGTGCAAAACATTTCAATATGAAATAATGATGTAGGAAACAGTCTCATGTTAGCCTGGCACAACGGATCAGGAAAGAAAGGTCAAAAGCCACACTGGAACGCAGGAGACGTTGGGAGCCGGTGGGAGAGGTAAGTAGGGAGTGAACGAACGTGAAGGGTAGCTGCAGAGCTACAGTTGYCTGGGGCGGTCTCCTGCCTCTGGTCTTCCTTTCACCTGTTGCCTGTCAGTGAGTTGTCTGTGGTTGGAATTTCCTTTTTGCCAGTAGCTTGCAAGAACTTTGCATCTGGCACATTGACCGTGGCAGAGTGGCGTTGTGAATGCATTTTGAAATGCAGCTTTGTATTGTATTTTGGATGTACATATTGTGATTAAATACAGTGTTTTTCTTTAGTCATCAACTGGTTTCCTTGTACCTATTTTTAGCATGGTCTGAGTAATGAAAAAGCAAGCAAAAGAGGTGTTAAATTTTGTCATGTCAATATGAACCATTTTTGCCCAAGGGTGAGTGAAATGTCATGGAGAAATACTTTTTTGTAGCTATCCTACCCTAGATTTTGGCTCTGTGAATGTTTTGATATTCTTCTTTAATGTATTGATTTTATTTAACTCAAGCTCAGCATAAATTTTCAGCTTAGCAAAGATGATTGTAAATAAACAAATGGAAAAATGTACACTTAAGAAGACTTTTTCACGAAATGAAGACGTTTGGGAGATAATCAGCAGCTTTGATGGGAAAAAATAAAGAAAGAAGATGGTTTTGCAATTGGAAAAAGATAATGCTTGAAAGTGTACCAGTCATGGTACTGAAAGCACTAAGAGAGAGTCCATGGAGCAACAGAATTAAGTAACAACTATCTGATGATATATATAGCATGTCAGCGCAAAGATACTTTGTATGGGCTCCAGCCTGGACTGTTTTGTTCACCAAGGTTTGGTCATTTATTGCCTTTGTGGGATAAAATAGCAATATTAGGCCTAAGATGAGAGTTTTTAAATTATAATCTTTACCTGTTTAGGCGCTGAACACGTGAATATTTGTGCATACATACAACTTAACTACTAGGAGGAGCCCTGCTCATTGGAGCAGTGGCTTGTTGCAGTGAAGTTACCCACAGGACTGCTGCTCTCACCCTGAGCGCTTCCTTATCCCGCAGGGTGCTCCCGGGAGGGGAATTTCTGCTGTGGCTGCGAACATGGTCGGTAATGCCGGGGGCTTCGTCTCRGGCAGGTCTGGGTCTCTTCCTGGAGGGTTCAGCTGACCCCTCTCCATCGCAAAAATAGAGTCATCCCGCCTCCTCCTCCTCTTCTTCCTCCTCCTCACGTGCCGTATTAGCACATGCGGTTGTGACGATGTTGCCAAAACTGCTGTTTGCGTCAGCGGAGCTGGAAATGTTTGTGTTGGTGTTTCAGAAAACAAACATCTTTTTCATTGATGGTGCCAGTAAGGGGAGAAAAAGGGGGTCAGTGGGCCAGTTCCATCGCAGCGCAGTTGCTTTTATGAACTTGGCCCAGGACTTTGTGAACAGACTATTTTTGCATTCAGATTCCATTGAGGATTTTTGTTAATCTTTTGGTGGCTTGTTTATTTAAACTAAGCCCTGATTAACTTAAGAAGCTTTCTTTGGCATTTAATAGTTTATCAGAGTAAAAGCTTACACTGCCAAACCACACGCACATTTGTAACACAGCTGTATCTGAGTTAGTAAAATTTGCTATGCTGTATCTGTTTCACTTACTGCGCAGAAAGYGCTTTATCAGAAAAAGACTTAAGGCACTTCTGTTGTCAGTGTCATATGGAGGAGCGGAGGAGCTTGTGAGTATAAGGTTAACGGCCTGTTTGTATATGGCTTATGACGTTGACATTTGTTGTCTGTGAATGCTACACGTAACAGAGACTCAGGCCCATAGGCATGGGCTGATGATAACAGGAGTTGGGTAGTAACTGGTCAAAAAAAAGAAAAAACAGATGGAAAGTTTTCTGACTGTATTTACTAGTTCCTTGTAGAATGGGTTAAGCAAAGTTCCATAAGAAGGTAAGACTTCATGCATATAGTAAACGTGTTTTATGTCTCTCATTGCTCTGAATACGAGCCTGCAGGTACCAGTGACGCAGTGGGAGCTGACTGCGGGCACTGAGCTCTTGTTGGATGCAGAAGTGACCCCAGGGACTGAGCGGGCCTGTGAAATGCTGGGTTACAGGCTGGGACCCTTAGGCACTATCCTCTTAATATAAAATACAAACCTCAGTATCTACAGTAGAGCTAGGCAACTGCTTTCCATGAGTGTTCTGCATTTGAGAGTGAATGTGCTTCCTTTGAGTTTATGCCTTATTTATGTAACTTTTTCTCAGGACCCTTACAAGCTAAAAAAAAAAAAGGAGAGAAAGCAAGAGTCTAGAAAGCATTTCTGCCCCATCAGGCAAATATAATCCGTAGCCTATGTGTGTTCAAAACTGTTCATATTACAGGTATCGGAAACTATTGAAAATCGTTTAGAAGCTAATTAAAGAAGAGAAAGAAAGAATTGTTGAATCTTGAACAACATCCGGTGAATGAGTGTCTCAGAGGAGATGGAAAAGAAGTGGTTGAATTAATTATCCGTTACTAAATATTTGCTGAGCTCAATCCTTCACCAAGACAGGAAAAAAAAAAATTAAGTACTATGGAGATTCGGGGAGAAAATTATGCTGGCTAAATAAACCCATGTAATAATGTGATCTATTGAGATAAGAAATGCTGTATTTTTGCAGGCCTTGTTAAATTAAGTCAAAAAATGTATCGAATAGACTGGTGTATCAAAAACTGAATAAATAAACACACTTCAGTTCCTGATAACTAAGAGTGAGCATATTCAGCACCAGGTTTGGTTGGTTGTTTTGGTTGGTTGTTTTAGTTGGCTGTTTTGTACTTTAATCTTTCATGGCTTAATCCTTTTTCTTTTCCACCTGCCTACTTTCCACCCCTCAGGTGTCCTGGTCAGCTGCTGTTACTGTTAAAACAGATGCCCGYGAGGAGATGTCCCTCTGAGCGCTGTCGCAAAGGTTGTCGGAAGACATTGGGAAGCTCACTGTAAAGCACCGTGCAAAAGCGTGTTTGCAAAGACGCTGTAAGGTATGTGTTACCGGAGCCATGCTGCTCTCAGCAGCATTGCTGCTGCGCAAGATCCTACTGACCTGTGGAAAGCTCTTGAAACAGAAATCCTGTCCCGTGGGGTCGGCCAGGAGCAGCCACTTTTTCCCAGGGGCTGCACTTTTTGGGAGGCTCCTTGTACTGGTGGCTCTGCCAAGAGGAGCAGCTCTCCCAGTGAGGGTCAGGGTGAAGTTCGTGGGGCCACAGGAGGACTCTGAGCGTGTTTTGGTACTGCAGCCTGTCGTGAGCAGGAGATGGCTGATTTGTAGCAATGAGGTTTGAGCAAGAGCAAGCAACTCTGGGGTGGCCGTTCCCACTTTTGGGGTGTTTGCCAGCTTCTCCCACCCTTCTGAACACGTTGGTTGGTTGGAGGGTGCGGGGTCAGCTCATAGCAGCACAAAAACTGAGCATCAGCCTCCAGGATGCCCATGGAGAAATGACTATTAATGGCTTGTATGAGATCTCTTTCTTCTGAGAGAGGAATGGGCATGGCGGAGAGCTGGAAATGTCTCCTCCAGGGGCCCTACAGCAGCCCTAGACCAAGCTCCTTTCRGTTTTGCATTAATTTCCCATTCACTCAGCTGAAATGCCTCATGTCAGATAGTAAAATCTGAACGAAGTTGGGTGAAGATGTCGGCAGGCAGCAGCATCCTAGGAGGAGTGGAAAAAGACAACAGGAGCAGGGTCTGAGCTTGCCAGGTTTGCTGGTCACACCAGGTTCGTGCCGGAGGGCTCCGGTTAGCATTCCTGTTGGAGAGGGGCCGGTGGTGGTACAGTCATTTCCCTGCAAGTGACCTGAAATATGTGCTCRCTTAAGCAGGCAGATATTTGCTTTTTAAAATGCAGTAAAATCATATTATGGCTGGACTTGTCTCTGGGCTGTGGCAATCCAGCCTCCATTGTAGACCTGAACTAGCTAAACCAGCCCTGCTTTAATAGATCATTTTAGGAGGAAAGGAAGGAGTCCTGAGTATGAAGGCATTCCTGCTGGTCAGTTTTCCTTTTTTTTCCAGGACTACAGTCAGGGTTTAGGAAATTACATGGCATCCTGTATTTTACAAAATGGAAAATACATGACACCACAGAGCCACAGTCCTACCCCCTGCAGCACCTTAAAGACCCCCACAATTAGTCCTCAACAGGCATTGCAGCTTCTGATGAAAAGGCATGTGTTTCGGGGTGTTGAACAGAGCAAATGCAAGTATATTTTGCCTTTTCTCACTCTTCAGACCTGCCTGTGCTGCCGCTAAACTTGAGACACTACCAATAGGAACAGAAATCAGATTTCACGCATCTAACAACCCGTAATGCCATCCTGCTAGTTATTAACAATCCAAAGTAGCTCTTGAGCTGTAAGCAAGCAGACTGAGCTCTGGACTCAGAGGGGAAGCTAGGGAGCTGTTTTCTGGCAATGTTAAGTAGCTCAGATACCTGCTCTGCAGGAAGAAAAAAATCACAGTAACCTCTTTTCCTCTCCTCCTCTCCTCCTCTCTCTCCCACTCACCATTACTAATTTATCCTGATTGTAATGGCTTCTATTTGCTCTAAGCAGATCCTGTTCCCTTCCTGGGAAGACCTGAACAGCTACAAGGACATAATATTCCCAGTGGAGGATCTGTTCTTGGATTCAGGCAAGCTCAGGCAGATACAATGATCTCTTGATGGGAGCCCCCCTTTTTTGACTGGCCAACCCATGACCATTTTAATGTGATCATAATCTGAGATAAGACACCGGGAGCTGCATCTGGACTAAGCCATCCCATGGTAATGAGCTGATGTTTAATTTATTGTCACAGGGAAATGTTTTGCAGATGTTTTACGTCTCTTCAAAAACCCAGCTGACTCTTGCTCCATGCGCAAGCCGGTGGGGCTGGAGGCTACGTCATGTGGGTGCTGTGTGGCACCAGAGGGTGGCCCTGCCATTTGCAGGGATGCAGGGACAAGCTTAGCCTCTGTGCACGTCCCCTTGTGTGGATCACGCTGTACGAGAGTTTAATCTTCCCTGTCCGTTCAGGTTGCAAAGCAAATGCTAACACTGCCCTGGAGCACTGTTATTGACTCAGAAGGCCTCTCTGGTTATTTCTGAAGTTTCTTTGCGTCTGTGTCTCTCCCACATTCTCCCACTGGCACGGATCCTGGCTGGCTTTGCAGCCCCGTCTCTGTGGCGTTGTTAAGCTCCCTGGGAGGAGGCAGAGCCTCCTGCTCAGGGGATGGGGCAATTCAAGCTGTCTGAGGTCGGGCAGCTGCTCTGTGCTGGGCTCTTCGTTCCTCTGCAGCCAAGGGAGAGAGCAGTGGTGATGGAGGATGGTTCATCCCATCAAGCTGATAGTTCTAAAGATGTTCCTGCCTCTCTCTGTTGGCTACAGAAGGAGCCTGGACACCTAATGTAGGAGAGACATTTAGGTAATATGTGTTCCTGTATTAATGGGGGACCGTTAATGGGACAGCCAGCATCGCTCAGCCATGACTATATTTATCAAGCCTGTGTCTGCTCTACTGCTTTTGATTTGATCCCAGTGTGACACTGGGGGACCAGTGGTACCTCTGCAGGATGCCACCCCTGGAACCCCAACCAGGACGCTTGGAGCTGCCTTGGTGTGCYGTACTGCATTGCTCGCTAGAAGCATTTTGGCGACAGGTTGGCGTTTGGGGAGGGAGGTTAGACTAGTTTCCTGGGGACAGAGGCTGCCAGTCTGCCACAGAAGTCCACCACTATAAAAGGCACCTGAGCCCAGCCAAAAGCCAAGGTGGGACAGAAGCTTCACCATGTGCCTCCTGGCATTCAGCCCTGCCTGTGCTTCCCTCCTGCTACTGCTGTTGGAGGCTCTAAGGCTGTCACCTTGTCACAAGGTCCTAAATTACGCTCCCAGTGCCTGCTGTCAGCTGGGCTGTCAGTTCCTGAGCACCGTGTGGTGCCCTTGGCTTTACGCTTGTCTGCACCACCCTGGCTAACTGTGGGCATCATATAAATAATAAACATTAATTCGCTTAATACCTTCCCTCTGTCCTGGGTTTTACAGTGGCACGCATCAGCTAGCAGATCATGGGTGCGATCACGTCCCTGTCAACAGTGCAATCTGTCTCCGTGCCACATCTCCTGGACAGGCCTAATTTAACAGGGATGTTTTTTTGGAACTAGCTAATAAATTGTTTGCTAATTGTGGTTAGCCAGCCCCGTTCCCAGCACTCCCATCACCCTGGTGTGTGGCCCGTAACTGTTTTCAGTAAGTAACTGGTCTCTGGCCTGTTTGGTAGCATACGTTTGCAGGGCTCCTCTTGGGTGCAGTTTATCTCTGCGGTGATGAGCAGCTCGATTGCGAGTGGGGCTGGGATGTCAGCCTGTGGGTTCAGGTGCTCTGGTTCACCGGTGTGTTGCGATCGCTGCACCTTCCCAGGCTGGGGCGCAGGCACGGGCCGTCTCGGGCAGCCAGCCCCGCGGCGAGGGATTGTGTCTGACTGATTGTTTTTTGTATCCTTGGAAACTGAAAGGGCATTAAAATTGCATGGTGTGTGCAGTGCTGATGCACTCTCCTCCTCGTAGCGCTGCCATGGGCTTGGAGATGGCTGCAGCCTCCAGCTGCCAGCTACGGGGTGTGAAGAGCACTGGCTGCTTTTGGAGAAAAACTAAACTACAACTGAACGGCAAACTATTTAGAGGGAAGTACCTCTGTGAATCGCAGTGCTGGTGTCCGGGGTGGGGTGTCTGACTCCTAGCCATCCCTGACTGTGGCTCAGTACCTTCTCTGTTTGTGGCCCAGCCACAGCGAGCCTGGGCCTCATGGCAGAGAGCTCCTGCCTGAGAGGAGCTGCCTGCCTTGAAACCATCCCGCCCCAGCCACCGGGACTGCTGAGGCTGGCACCAGGCTCTTAATGCRGCGCTGCATGGCAGCGGTTCCTGCCATTTAGAGCACACACAGCACTCACCACCCCCCAGTCTGAAATGGGTTGGAACTGGGCTTGCAAAAGCCCCTCCTAAGTATCTGCTTAGGGCTTCATCATCTAACACTACAAGGAAGTTAATATAATCGCTCTGGGATAGAGACTACAGGCAGCGCAGAGTAGCAAGGGAGTCGTTCGCCAGCCCTTGCCCGCTTTTGTCCCAGCTTTCCTGCCTTAAAATAAATTTACTAAGTAAGAAATCCCCACTCCAGYGGCTGATGTGTGGATGTTTTTCACCTTGTGCAGGAGCTGCGCGCACAGGTGTGCATTGGCAGCCCTTGGGAAAGGCTTTAACCCGCGTTTGGCTGTGCGCAGTGCAGGGCTGTATGGCAGTGCTGCCTGCCCGGGAGCTCCCCGTGGCCTCTTGAGGCAGCGCTGGCAGCAGGGTTGGACCCTGCTTGTGGAGTCCCACGGGTGCTGCCAGCAGACGCGAGAGCTCAGCCCCTGTGCGCCAGCATGGGTTCAGCTGTGCCCTCACCCGTGCCGAGGTCGTTTTCAGGCAGCTCTCCCCCAGCGCTAGCAGGTGCGAGGAGAGAGGGGCTCCTCTGGAATTGCCCCCGGACCCATGGGAAGGAGCGCTGAAGGGTTGCCCCTAGCCCACAGAGGCTGCTCCGAGCTCTGCCCTCAGTGCGCACGCTCCCATGGCTTCTCACCAGCAGCCACCGTCCTGTCCCCAGCCAACAAACCTGCTTTTGCGTCAAATCTAGGTTACTCTCTGTCTTTCTTTTTCAGACACCAGATTTTCCATTTTCTAAAATGGTACCAGAACAAAGGCTCTCCCAGGATCTCATTTTCTCCTACCTTCTCAGTTGCTGCTA
Organism: Phoebastria nigripes; assembly: GCA_035582835.1. NCBI lineage: Eukaryota > Metazoa > Chordata > Aves > Procellariiformes > Diomedeidae > Phoebastria > Phoebastria nigripes. The sequence continues at coordinate 1,612,327 of JAYKAV010002220.1, forward strand.
ATTAATATCGTGGCTGCCTAGTCACGCAGCATGTGTTCATCTATATGCATGTGCTCAGAGAAGATGAAAATAATATCTGCATCACAGGATCCTGTGGGTTTATTTGCTGGGGAAAACAGGTCCTTGATGCTCCAGGAATTCCTCTAGCTATGACAACATCTGCTGGGCACCAGCCCACCCCTTGGTGCTCTCCCCAGCCCCTCACAGCCCTGCAAGTCAGGGTGCTTCAGCTGCTCCCTGTCATAGTTCATGCTCCTGCCGTGAAATGTCCACCAGCACCTCTGCCTTGAGATACCTCCTGGAGATGCCGCTGATGGTTGACTTGCAGGGTGCGGTACGGAGTGCCTTGTGCCTGCTTGAGTGCAGTCAAACCCATGGAAGAAAGGGAATGGGGCGACTGTGTGTGCGAGTGCACGGGGAGGAGAGAAAAACAGTTAAGAGAAACCACAATCGGTTGTGGGCTTGAACTAATGGGCATCGAATACTCGGAAATCGTACAGTGAAGTGCAACAGATCCCCACAAAGCATCGCTGCCAATGAGTCACTGGTTAATGTACTGCTAACTGGGATTTATAGGTTTAATATTTTTCTGTGCACTGTTTCTGTTGCTGTGCAGATTGCTTCATCAATTTTCTTTCCTGTCCTGAGGTACTTTAAAATAGGATCTTTCGGGGTTGTTATTTTTTAATAAATATATTGATATTTCAAAGGATATTGAAAAAATTCCTTGCCATTTTTTCCCCAAGACTTGAAATGGTCTCTCTAATGTCCTAGTCCAATTTGCAAGCTGGCTAACTATCTCATATCTATATAAATGTCCTTTTTTTGAGGATCTAATGAATATAATAGCCACTGTGAATGTGTTTATTTCAATAGTGGTCATGCAGGAGGAGCTCTTAATGAAACCATCTTTATTTAAAAAAAAAACCACCAACGCTTTCATGAATTTAAAAAAAAAGCGTCAATAGTCCTCTTTTTTTTTTTTWTKTTTGATTTAATACACACATTTTAGTCACTGGTTTTTAATAATATACATGCTCATTTTCCCTTCCAGAGATCAAAACTCTGCTCTGGCAAGTGCTGAACAAGCAGGTGCTCGAGTTCAGCCGTATCCCACAGAGCCACGCGAGTGCGGCCGTGTGCTGCTGTGGCGGTGCGCGGCGCTACCTGATTGGGACGGGCCGCGTTTGGGACAGCCCGGTCAAAAGTGGGACATACAACCCGAGGTATCCACGTACGCGCTGCGCGCTGCTCGCTGCTGCTCGGGTTCCTGAACACTGTGCTTTGCCCTGCGGAGCCAAGAACCTGCTCGAGCGGAGTGAGGGAAAATGGATTTGTTAAGATTTGTGGTATTTAAGTTGCTGGGTATTTAATGTCTGTAACTACTCATTTTTGAGACTGTACACACGTATATATACACACACACACACATATATATATGTGTGTGCATGTGGATATGCTGGGTTTCATGAGTCTGTTAGTAAGATACCTTACTATTACCATTGTCCCTTTCCAGACGAGGCTCGCACGGTGCAGGTGACCCGGTGCCCAGGATGGCGTGCGGAGGCTCTCCAAAAGCGCCAGGAGCACCTGGGCTCCCCCCATTAGATTTCAATGGGAACGAAGCCCCCGGCGCAGCGGTGAGGAGGCTGAACCTCTCCAGAAGTGAGACTCGGGTTTAAAACACAGAACGGTGTTGCGCGCCCTGCTCGACCCCCCTCGCCCTGGGGAAGAGCTGAGAAAGGTTAGCCTTGGCCTGCGCCCCTGAGCTTTGGGGTCCGCATGGCCCCCCAGCTCCCCTCGGCCCTGGGCTCGGCACGGCTCCCCTCAGCCTCGTGTCCTCCTCAGCCCCGGGGCTACCCTCGGCCACGGGCTCCCCGCAGCCCCCGGGGATCCCCCCAGCCCCGCGTCCCCCTCAGCCCCGCGCTCCCCCCGGCCACCCCCGCCGCCCCGCACGGTCCCGCCCCGCCCCGCCCCCGCACGGCT
>JAYKAV010002220.1:1615358-1670949 GCA_035582835.1 Phoebastria nigripes
CCCCCCCCCCACCTTTTTGGGGGTTTTTGTTTGGTTTGGGGTTTTTTGTTTTTGTTTTTGTTTTTTTTGCAGCGCTGCCCCCAAAACGCTCCGGGGAAGCGTTCCGCTTTGTGTACCCGGGATCTGTGTCCACCCCAAATGGCCGCGTGTAGGCTGTGTAGGGCGCGTAGGATGTGTAGGATGTGTAGGGTGGAGGTGCAGAGGAGCGACCCCCGCTGCCGCTGGGGAGGGGGTCGGAGCCCGAGGGCAGCGCTGGGGTTTGGGGGTGTTTACCAGCCCTGCGCGACAGCCCTGAGCGAGGAGTTGTGCATCAGAGGCTGCAGCTCGGCGGGGAAAGCGCCTGCTCCCCGTTGGTGCAGAGAGGCAGTAACCAGGATGTTTCGTAGCCGAACACACTTAGGTTTAGGCCCGCTAAATGCGATGGAGTACGTGGTTTGAGTCTCTGCAGAGATCAGCTGTCCGTAGGACAGAGGCRGGCCAGGACCAACCCTTGGTGGTGGCTGTGCGGGGATGACAGGTGCTTTCTGGAGCGTGCCACGCTGAGCGCTGCACACAAACAATTTGAGAGGTTAAGCAATGGCAACGAAGACTCGATGAGGAAAAATAAAGGCGGCATGTGGGACCGTGCCAAGAGTTTCCCACAGAACTGTATGGTAAAAACAGCAGTTGTGGTTGGAGCAGGCTCGGCCCCAGCTAAACGGTGCTGGTGTTGTCACGGGACGCGTGCTGCTCAGACAGTGCTTGTTTGGAAGGGGTGCGAGTGTACCCTCGGCTCCCTGCCTCCTATTTGCTTATATTTTTCATGCCTCTTTAACCCTCGTCCACTCTTTCATCCTGCTCCCTCCGGGAGCACTTTCCTTGCTCCACATCTCTGCGCAGCTTCACATCGCTTCTACTTCTGTGCTGTAACGACTCGCCCGAGGAATGTTTTGGTTTCATTCAATAGATGAAACCTCCCCTACCCCCACCCCTCTCACCGCCTTCCTTCACATCTGTGGCGCTGGCGTCTGGCCCAGGATGTGCCGTAGTCGGTCGTTATCCACTGACAGGTTTTTATTCTGCTACCTTGCAGCCTTTCGGGGCGAGGAGCTGGTGCTTTTTTTCTGCTGAGAGAGGAGGTGCTTTAGCTTGCGGTTGCATCAGCTTCCAGCTTTGGATCTCGGGCTGAGGTCTGTAGAAAACACGCCTGGGTGCCGTCCCCTGCTTCTGCCTTTGCTGTGAAGAGCAAAAGCTGTCGGTTGACTTCAATTTCCTTTCTTTTACACATTAGGAAGTTTGGGGCCCTGGAGGCTGCTTACCCTTACTGCTGGTGGTTGACCCGGCCCGGCGCTTGGGTTGTAAGCATGATGAGCAGGCGACCTTCAGCGCAAGGGCAGGCTGCGCTGCTGCGATGGGCAGCAGCAGCATTCAAAGGCAGGAAGAGTGTAAGGGGCAGGAACAGCGAGTGACATAAAGAAACCCCACATCGTGCAACTTTTTGAAATACCCTTGCCAAAGCACAGACTTACTTAAATTCCCAATGTGAAAAGCTAGAGGGAAGTGAGGAAACCCAGGTGCCTTTATGGTGCACTCTGAAGTACGACAAAAAAAATCAGGCAAAAAGTCCGTTTTGTGTTTATCCCTTTCAGATCACTGTGACAAATTGTGCCCCGTAAAGACAGCAGCTCTTGGGCTCCTCCTGCAAGCTATTTTCCTTGGCAGAAGGCGAGATGCAGCTATTACTGGAATAAGCTGAAGCCTCTCAGATTTGGGGGCATAGGCAAGACTGCACGATGGTGCAGGTGCTCTCCAGAATCCTTAAACGATTTTGTTGTAGCACAGGGAATTTCTTAAGAAGGAAATTCGTATGAACGAGCGCCGCTTTTTCACAGAGTTCTCTGATTTGAGCGTTTCCAGTCTGCTTTGCATAGTTTAACAGCTGCCCCACAAGGAAGAAACCACTGTAGTTATTCTGAAGACACCTTATTGGCATTCTCTAGTCCGCAGCTGTGCTACATTTCTGCTCTTCCTGAYCCCCGTTGTGAGCTCTTTCACTCTCCATAAATTAGAAGCAATTTCCATGCAGTCAAGGCTTAAATTACAGTTAAGCATGTGCCATTCTATTTTGCCAGATCAGGCCCCAAAACACRCTGCCTGGGGCAGCACTGAGGCTGCTTTGGAGCTGTAGAAGAGCAGGGGCCAATTCTTCCTGGAGCCAGCAGGTTTTGCCCATCTCTGGTTGCTCAGATAGATACTGTGATTTCCTTGTCTGAAACGTGATGTTGTGTAATGCTAACAAAAGCAAAAGCAGCCCTCGCTCCCTGGAACTGTGTACCACCACCTACAGATGAGCTGTTTCCTTCCAGCCGGCGGCTCTCCCTCGGCTGAGAGGGAAAGACTCGAACAAACAGGCGCAGACCCCGGGTAGAAGAGTCCCCACCATAGGGGCAGGGGAGAGTTCCCAGACAGAGGCAATACCTTTATGTTAAAACTTGGCCAAAATATAGGTGCAAATCCCTGTACTGCTCTGCATGAGCACGGCGGGAGGAGGGACAGTAGGAGTCTTGGAAGGGAATTGGGGAGTGACGTTGCAGCATGAGGGCAATATAGTTTGCTTCCTGCGGGTCGGTAAGGAACACAGTCTGAGGAAAAGGCTTTAAGAAAAGGCATTGAGGCCTTCACCTGGTTTTACCTCAAAGCAGCGTTCATCTTAGATCCTGTCGTGTCTTTCAGAAGTACCTGAGGCATTGTTGATGGTGGCAGGAGGAGCCAGAGCTGATGGCAYGGAACATAAGGGAGAAGCAGAAATGCCTGTGATGGTGTGGGGGTGAATTCAAAGCGCCAATATCTGTTGGCAGCTGGCTAGATAGCAAAAGGCAGCTCTAATTCCCTCGGTGCTAAATGTGCAGAGCTACTGTTGTCCCTCAGCCAGATAATTGGGAGAGGAGAAATTATCCAAACGCAGCCACTATCTTTTCTTCCCCACCCCCACCCCCCTTCTGGCTTTCTTCAGTTTTGGCTGTGGATTTTCACCCGTCACTGAATGTCTGTTGATAAAGCAATCCTTGAAAACTCCAGTTCATCCTTTCTTGGGGCAGTTTCACTAGAAACACACACTGCAGGACCAAATAACCCCTAACAACAGTCTTGGGTGTCCAAAACAGGACTCGTCCCAAGGTAAAAATGCAGCAGTGCTTACATTTTCCCGGCAAGGAAAGTTCAGGCCCGAGTGTGAATTCCTCCAGGGACCAAAATCGATCATTGCTTCTGGATTTAGAACGAATCCATGACTTTGCAGAAACACCACAGTTTTACAGCTTCTTGGTTTTTCCACGTGTAGTAGTCATTGAACTGTAGCTGTACTCAGCCTCGTGGTCTCAGCTTCGCTCCGTCGCCCTGGGTTAGCTGATTTCATGTGCTGCTTCTGGCTGCGTTGAAGTCTGCCCTTGCTCGGAAGCGTTGTGGAAGACACGCTCCATTTCTCAGCCTGCGGTTCGGGGGTCTTTTTGGTTAYTTTTGATGTTGTCAGTATTTGCCAGGAACAAGACCAACAGTAATGCAGATGCCCCGAGGAAGCTGTCGTATCATTTTGCTGTTACTCGGGAGGGCAGACTGGCTGCTCCTGGTAGTGCGTTAGCTGTAATGGTGCGTGCCGTCATTTTGACCGGTGGTGTAGTGGGAGAGTGTAGGGGTCGGTGGATGTCCCCGTGCCAAGGCCCTGGGTGTAAGGCGGGGAGCTGCAACCCCATGGGCTGCCTTCCAAATCTGTAGCCTCCTCCTTTTATGTATCTGTCGGAGAGTGGCTATTTGGTTTCAAATGAATCCTTTCATTTGTTATAGTCCTAAAGCAATGGGTTAGACAAGGTATTCAGAGAACTTACATGGCAGGGTCGGGACTCTTGAGGCTAACAGCAAAGGGCATACAGAAATCCATGATAGAAAATAGAGACCAAAAATGGTGGTGGGGATTTTGAACAGAGCTGTAATAAATCAGTGGGGCAGTTACCCAAGGATGAAATCTTTAAGCCAAGATTAGTTGTCTTTTTGAATGATCAAGCTCTACAGAGCACAAGCTAAAAGTGGTAAGATGTTGCCTGAATGGCCTTCTCTGCCCTGTGTTCTGCAGGGTAGACAGGGTGGTGGTAATGCTGCTTTCTTAAACGGCGAGGTATGTTCAGAAGGGCTACATTTGGCTTAAGAAAAAAAATCAGAAGACACAAACAAACAAACAAAACCCCAGGTGAAACTCGCTCTGCCCTTCTTCCCAAACAGCTGTAGCTTATACTTTTGTTGTGGCTCATTCATTTCCAGGTCCATCACCAGAGCCTACTACAGGAACTCGGTTGGTGGACTCCTCCTCTTTGACATTACAAACCGCAGGTCCTTCCAGAACGTCCACGAGTGGCTAGAGGAGACCAAGGTGCACGTCCAGCCATACCAGATCGTCTTTGTTTTGGTAGGTCACAAGTGTGACCTTGACACACAGCGTCAAGTCACCAGGCACGAGGCTGAGAAACTGGCTGCTGCATATGGTATGAAGTACATTGAGACCTCAGCTCGGGATGCCATTAACGTGGAGAAAGCCTTCACTGATCTGACTCGAGATATATACGAGCTTGTTAAAAGGGGGGAAATTTCAATCCAGGAGGGATGGGAAGGGGTAAAGAGCGGGTTTGTCCCAAACGTAGTGCACTCTTCAGAAGAAGTGGTGAAATCAGATAGGCGATGCTTGTGCTGAGCTCTTCTAGTGAGGCAAGTGGTGATGAACTCTACTAACCAAACGTACTTTACTAAGTGAACTCAGTGTGACAGAAGGGAGAGCAACACTCCCGTTGTGAACAGCCTCCCACGTTGTTTTGGACACCAGAACAGACCCTGGAAGTAAATGTTCTGTTCCAAATAACCTTTCAGAACTGGGGGCTACAAACCTAAAGGAGAGTGAGTGAGGGTGCATGTAGGTGTTGTAAGGAGACAGGAAGCAGAAATGAGGGGCTGCACGAGACAGGAGAGAGTACACAGAGAGCTGAGTGGGCTGGCGCATGCCAGGGTACTGTACACGTCCTCTTTTAAGTAAATCCATAGCTCCATGCTGGGTGTTGAAGCCACAGTATGGATACTTCAGTAGGATGACGACTGGGCAGACAGAGAGAAAGAAAGAGGACATCTTCGTTTGTGTCAGCTGTTTATTACCAGGAAGGTGTAAAGGCAGCACAGATACCGTTTCCTCATAAGGCCAACTCCGCAGGAAAACTTTACTGACACGGTATGCACACTTCTGAATTTTCTTTCTTATGTTCTTGAACCTAGTTCAATAGCAGAGAATATTCTGTGGGATTTAAAGAGGAAAACAGTAGTTATTTGATTGGTAATTAAAATTTAAATTATTCCCCCCCCCCCCCAATAGTGCTTTTCTTGCTGTGCTGAACTGGGATTCTAAGTGGCAACTCCTGCTCCGGTAGTAATTATTCAACGCATTTTTACACATTTACTGCCTAGGTGAGTACCTTGAAAGTACCCTGAGTTTGGGGCTTTCCAATAGAATTAAGTGATCAAGAGCGTAAAGAGAGAGCCATGTCCTCATATGTTATATCTTAAGGCTGGGGTGTTGCAGCCAGGTGGGACACACCAACATTTCTGTCTTACTCACCACTTGCTGACCTTTTTGGTTTCTTACCAGCCAGGTCAAAAGGTGGAATGGAAAGGAGGGGAAAAAAAAACACAAAACCCCAACAGAAAAAAAAAACAAACAAAACCCAACACTTGAAAAGCTTAACTCAGGTGCAGCCGACATCCTAAAAGGTGAGATTTGCTTTTAAAGAAGTTAAATAGCATGGAAAGCAACAGCTTCCATAGTACTTTCTGCTGTTAAAGTGTCATTTTCTTTCTTGGCATGTGTGGAAGAAGAGAACTAGCACTGGGAAGGAGGAGCACACAACAGAAATGTCTGAGCAGGTGGAAGGGAAAGCCACAAGACAAGCTGGAAAGTAAAATTTGTTTTCCTCCATGTTTTAATTTGACAAAAGAGGATCCAGCTCAGGTTGGTCATCATGGGATGGTAGCTGTGTTACAAAAGCTAGATGTAGGTGGATGTTTTCTAGGAATGCCATTCACCACTTAGAAGCTTTGCTTCCGCTAAGTTTTAACTTCAGCTTTTGAAGTGCAGCAGGGTAACTGTGCTCCTGTAGCAAACTAGGGAAGTTCAGCCTAGTAAAAGCAAACAAACGGAACTATAGTGACTTCTTTTTTTTTACTCGAGTTTGCAAGCTTTATACACCAAATTGCTAATGGGCAGGAGGGAGGGATTAGGTAAAAACCACAGGAAGCATCTAGTGTTTAATTTTAGGCCTCTAAGTAGAGAAGAATAAAATACTTGTTACAGCTTTTTTAAGCTTCCCCATCTATAAAAGAGTGGGTCTTCTTGATTGCTGTTGAGTTCAGACTATTTCTCACAGTTTGCAGCACATGGGCAGGTCTGTATGAAGAAAAAAACCTAGTTTCCGTATTAAAGCTGTAAAAAACCCCAACCAACAAACCCAACCCAACCACCAAAACCCTGAAAATGAATAACACTTTTATTTTATTTTCAGCGTTCTAGGAACAATTTTGGTTCCTGGGCTCTGCCGGGGAGCCGCAGTGTTGCACCTGCTGGGAGGGCACTGGTAGCAAATTAAGAGGAAGGGAGGGGTGGCAGCGGTCTAGGAGCTTCCAGTCAGCTTGTCACTGCTAACCCTTGATCGCTCTTGAATAGGCTATAAACGCATCAAAAACCTTGTGCTAAAGCCCAGTGAATTCCAGGCAGATTCAGTTGTGGTCGAGTTGAGTGCCCTGAAGATTGAAAAAAAAAACCAAACGAGAAAAAAAAAAAAACCACACCACCATCCCTTTACAAAATCTCTTTCTAGGTAAGCGAAGCTGGAGAAGGTTGATGCAGAGAGCACCCCAGGAGCTTGGCTGCCGCGGGCTCTCGTGGGCTGGCACCAGTGGAGAGCGCAAGGTTTGCTCGGACCAGGTGTGTTAGTCGTATTTTCACAAAGGCACGGACAAACAAGTACRGAAGGGTCAGTTTCTTCATTCTCTGACTGGAAAGTCCGCCAAGCAACGGCGTGGGTCTTTCAGGGTCCAGCTGTTGACAAGGTGTGTCTTGGGTCACCTAGCTGAGGGTAGCCGAGCTGGAGTGCTACATTAATGGCAGTTAGAAGTTGGATCAAATGGCGTTTTAGCAATAGTAAAATTCTGTAATTCTCTGTGCAGGAACCTGGCCAGGAGGGGAAAGATCACTTTTCACGAGACAACCAGTATTTTATTTAATGGGTTTTGGACATTCCCCTTTACTGCTCCCAGAGAGAAATTCCAGAAAGCCTAAATAAGTAAGTGCATTCAGGCCTTCAGAGTAAATCTTCAATTTAACAATACAAGTAATTCTAAAGAGGAACAGTACAGAAGAAAATGTACGCAGTCTTAACTACTTAGAGGTAATAAATGGTTATATTAAATGATAGAGAAATCATTATATACATCTTTTTCTAATTCCTTGCATTTTCTAGACAGCTTATTAAAATATAGGAAATGTAGATTCATCTGTACAAAATTTGGAATGTTTTTTCTAAGATGAAGAACTTATAGGATATGCTAAGAATTCTTTTCTAACAACTGGTTTTAATGCTTTGACTTCTAGTGCAAGAGGGATTTAGGGAAATCAGAAGGTGATACCTTTCACAGGATAAAGGTCAGGACCTCTTTTACTCTAGGACAAAAATATTAAAAAAAAAAAAAAAAAGAAAAAAAAAGAAAAAGCTAACTTTCTGTGGTCTCTACCACGTTAAAAACAATCTGCATGTTAGATTGAAATTGCTCAGAACCTCCAGAATAAAAGCATACTATACACTTTCCTCGCTTTCTGTGATGCACTGTAACGAAATGTGAAAATAATGCTGTATTTAGCTGTCTGTATGTGACTGAAAATATGCTTGTATTTAGCAAAATGGTTACTATGTGATAATGTGAAATTTAAAACTTGTAAAGAAACTTTGGTGGTTTCTTTTTTCTTTCCCCCTCCCCACTCTTTATCCGTAAGCTATCCACTACCTGTACCATTCTATACCGCAGCCGTAACTGAAAGTCTTAACATGGGCTGGCTCGACAACAAGCAGGCACTCTGYGACAGTACCCGCTATCCATTTTCTCTGGAGGCCCACTGCTTAGCTCTTCAGAACCAGCCACCTGCCTTGCTGAGAAAAAACAGTGCAACTATAGAAACACTGGCCATTCTACAACAAACCAAAAGAATCCAAACCAAACCCCCTGCTCCCTGCCGTAGTAGCCAAAAACAGCCTCAGCCCCTCCAGCAGGCCTTTCTCGGCAGCAGGCAGGACTGGTGTCACAGCAGCTAAACCAGACTGACCTTCTGTTCTTACTCAACGTAACAAAGACTTAACAGCAAAGGAGAGAGAGCCGCTGGGGCAAGAGGAGGGCAAGGATCAGTCACAGGGAAGCTTGAGTTCTTTGTCTATGAGTTTTGTTTCGGTTTTTTTATTTACTTTGTATCAGACAGACAGAAACATCCAAAACAAGAGTTAGGATGGCCACAGCCATCTCCCCGCCCCAAGCCAGGTACCTTTTGAACCTACTGAGCCATTCCAGCTCTGATGCTGTCACCCCGCCCCCCGATGCCCAGCATTAGGTCATCGGCCGTCGCACACAGCACTTATTTTGCCCGTGCAGAAATGCTTAACTCGTCATTTCATTGTGCGCAACAAAGGCAGGCAATTGCTGCCTTAGGACCAGCCGGAGGGAGGCGGGGAGCGCGCTTTGGCCTGTTGGGATCTCATTAATCCAAATTGAAGAGAAAATTGCAAGAGAAATCAGGATGTATTTGTATTTCATTCAAGCCAGCATTCAGCAGCTACACTTTTCACGTCTGCTGCTTCAACTGAATTTTTTCACCCCCCTGCCCCCAATTAAGGGAGGGAAACATGACAAAAGATCACACATCAGATTCATGACTTCCTCACACAAAGAAAGATGCACAAAAACAGGTGTTTGCCACAACTGTTTAGTTTTACTATTTTAATATCATGAAATAAAAGTACAAAAAATTTACAGGTATATTGTTTCTTACATGAAGATCGAACAGTTAACATTTGCATTTATTTCGCAGCGAAACCTGTATTCTCAGTCACAGAATGTGAATATTAGCCACTGACATCACCACTGAGCATTTCATTTTAGAAAGAAACTGCAGAGGTAAAAGGCAACAATCTTGCAAGGCTTCGTAAGAACAAAAAAGTATTCCACCTGTTAACACCAGAAGTCATGCTTCAGTAAACCATCCTTATCTAATACAGGTTTCACCACCTGGGAGGCTGAGCGTGTTAAGACATTTGGACTGGACATCTTGTCTAAGGGATYGTAAATAGGGGGTTTCCTGTTTACAGGCTATCAGCATTTTGGTGTCCTCGTTCAGCGCATTTGCAAAAATAAGCAGTGTGTGCACATGTATGAAGAAGAACGGGGTGAGATCACCTGCGGTCTTGACAGAGCTTGTGCTGTTTACTCCATTTACCACTCTTCTCTGAAGACAAGTCACAAACTGTTGTACGTAAAGTGCTGAGAGTTCAGTAACAGGCAGTTAACTAACCAATAATTATTAAAAACAAGTTTATCCAAAGTGGATATCCAGGAATGCTTGCAGATTGATGCTGCCAATTAACTGACTGAAACAAAATCCAAGACTTCACTGTATTTTTTCTGTTTCCTAGAACGTCACAGCTGCATGTCTTCCCAGCCCAAGTTGACTGTAACTTCGTCAGCTGTACACAGAGATGAAAAAGTAAACCCCTGCATTACCTTAACCCGCTAAAATGCCAGGCTCCATTTCATACATGCCCCTCAACTTTTCAGACAAGCTTGCAGGTAGAAATTTATTTATGCCAGACTGGTCTGATCAAAATGCTATGTCCTTTGCTGGACTGTGTGGTGCCTTTTCAAATAATTCATTTCATGAAGCATGCACRAAACCAAATTTTGAGTTTACAAATAAATAAAATGGTGCTCACCATTAGTTTTTATATATTTTACCATTTACTGAAATGCTTAAAGTAACTCAGTCCCTTAAGAATGAACTTGGGGGTGTTTAAATAAAAAATATTTGGAAATTGAAACCACATTCAAAATTGGCAAAACTATGCTTTGTTTTTGGAAGGGTCTTGCTTGTTTCTTCTCTTTACATCCCAATTATAAACTCTAGCCATATCTGAGGGTGTGGAATTAAGGAAATAGCTCATGCATTCAGAAAAGAAAAAAAAAAAAAGAAAGAAAAAAGGGGAAAAGCAGGTTATACAGTTGGCCACACTTCACTTACTTGTAACAGTCAATACAGAAACCATTTAATGAAAGAGATGACTTGGTACAAAGCCTTAACGCACAGGAACACTAGTAACTGTTAATAACTGTGCCATTTATACCATTTACTTAAAAACCTCCCAAAAGGTATTCCAGAGAAACACGCTTTTAGTTTTACTTACAGCTACTCTCTTCTGATTTCAGTCAGCCTGCCCGTATCAGCTGTATTTGCCTGTTTCAGGCATCCGTAACTTCCCGCAGCACTAAGATAGCTTAAGTATCAACTTGAAAAAACAAGTAGTTGTGCCTTCAGTTACTAAATCTAATGCTTCAGTTGACGGCTACCCTCATCATTAAAATAGTTTTTAAGTAGAAAGCATAACCCCCCCACACCCCCCTGGAGGTGGTTCATGATAGCATAAGGAAATAAATAAAAAGTTAAGCGATGCCTAAGCTAGCACCAAGCTTGCTGCAGCAGGGCTTGTGTTGCTTGGAGAATATTGCAATGGCAGCTGATTAGCAATAGCCCGAAGAACAATATTCATACGCTCTAGAGAGGAAATGGCCTCCTGGCCCTCAATCCACAGCACCGATCCACGCTTCCAACTCGCTCCCAGTCTAGGTTTGCAACCACCGCAGTAGGTTTCACTGGGACCCAACCACAAACCCAAGCTTTGCTACATCTAACGCACCAACCCTCAGCTCAGCGCTGGAAACACAACATCCCGTTCCACTGCTAGAGAAGGTTAAGTTCCTGGAGCGCTACGGAATTCTAAGGACAGCCAGTCTAAGATAAAAACAAGTCAGGAAATTGGTAATTACCTGTATGTTAGCTTTCACGTACACCTCTTCCCCCACAAATAAAAAAAAAGGATACTGACTTCTGTAGTGGTGAACTGATCTCTAAGAAAATCCAGGTCTTCCTCTAGAAGATCAAGGTTTCTTGTGGCTGTTGACAAATTCTTCTCTAACAGAGCCTGCGCTTCATCAATATCATATTCAAGCATCACATTGGCCTAAAAAAAGAAAGATTGAGAAAAGCTTTTACTCTTGCATTGTAAGGAATAAGCCACAGCAGGCTTATTTCAGGCCGTGTTTTATAACCTATCACATTAACAAAAGGCTGTCCTGACAGGCGAAGACAACAAGATTCAGGACGAGCAATGCCAGAACCCACTTGAGGCCTCCACCACTTCAGTAACTGAGTAATAAATCCCTCCAGTGACTTAAAAAAAGTTCCTATAGCTAAGCAACAAGGGATTTCTCTCCCTGTGGACTGCATTCAGCCTTTCAGGTATCAGTATCTCATCTTCACCACATTTGAAAAGCGAGAGACTTCACGTTTCTTAGCAGCACCTTTCAAGTGTCACAGAACTCTAGAAACAATTTTTGTTGGACTGAAGATTAACCTTAGGATCTCTGTGTGGAACACTGACAAACAGCCTAATGTCATTAACAAGAAGTATTACAGGTATTTAAAGATACAACATGCATAGAAGTCCTATCCTATACCRTGGTGGTTTTTAATCTACAAATCTTTATTTCGGTAAGAAGCTACCACATGAAGAGATAAAAGAGCAGTATCAAGTGAAGATGCACCCATGAAGCTTTGTCCCATTCAAGAACTATGCATTGAGCAGAGCCCCATACCGCTAACTAGACACGATCCCAGGGAATGCTACACAGAGCTGCAAGAGTGAGATAAGCCGTTCTTCTTTTAAAATAACTGGAAGACAGAGTTTCCCCAATAACAGTAACACGCATAGCCCAACATGCAGACTGTAAGCAACAAGGAGGATAAAGGCAGAAGGCCAAGAACACCTAAATATAATAAATTGTCTGTGGCATTTCATTATAGCTTTTCTGTATGAACCATCAATAGGATGAACTTTCTCTGATGTTCTGTTACAAAATAAACCTGGGATGCTCCATGAAAGTCAATGTTTGTGAATTCTGAAGACAGTCTCCTAAAAGCAACAGGTATCAGACAAATCTTCACTTTTTATGATAGAAAAGAAGTGGGAGAGGTTGGGAGTAACTGCCCAATCAGTCCGGATGCTGCACGTGTCAACAATGTTTCTGTCCTAACCAAGTGGTTTTGTTTGGCAGCCAACACAGGGATTTGGGAACATCCGGGATTTAGAAGTCTCAAAATAAACATTAGCAGGTTATCTCCACACATAAGGAAGCCTCTGAATACATAATATCCCAACCTGATATCGCTTAAGTACTTAGAAATCTGTGTTTTGAGCTCTGATCCCACCAGTCTTTAGCACAAATTCTGCTCTAAATGCTGGCAGGTACCTGCGAGTAACACAAATCCCATCTTTCCCTAAAAACGTGCATGAAAAGGGAAAGCAAGATGATAAATACAATGTAGAGAAGATGGGAAGCTACTTGCCAAACAAAGTTATTTTGCTGGGCACATTCCCATCCCAGGCAATGCTGGATGGTAATTTGAACCACAAAGTGATAGAAGCGATAAGGAAAACATCCATGAATATGCTTCTTGGAAAGAACAATCCAGCAAAATTACAATTCTCTGAAGTCTTACTGTTCAGGCACCAAATAAAATGGAACATGAAACCTTCACTAACGCATTGAAATTGTCTTGTTAGGTTTGCCCTGCTGACAGGACCCAGTTCCACTACGCCCACATGAACAGAATTATGCCCATAGCCGCTAGCAGTACAGATGAGACAGCGACGAATGCCGTCTTTTATAAGCCTTTTATAAGTTATTTAAACAGTTTCAGAGAAAGTTCCATTTTACTTACCCCCAACCACAAACAAACTTTATCTGTAGGAGGAACTGAAGCTTTGCAGTAGAGATTATCTGCCAATAAAAATCTGGTTTCCATTGGATTTGTGGAATCCTTAAGACAAATGATAAAACTTAAAATTGCTATTTTCACTGGAAACTTATGTCAAAGACATAAAACTTACAGTAAAGAGCACACTTTTCTGCTTTTTTGCCATTGATACAGTATTAACTTTGGTGGAACTCTATGTAATTTTTACTTCAACGTTAAAGTTAGGGCTCCAAGAATAAAGCATTTTAAAAAGATACATTTAAAAACAATATAGAAATCTCTATAAAGGATAGAGATGAAGTCAAAGCTTAGCTGCAATCTATACACTATTAAAAGTGAAGTTTGCATTACAAACGTTAACTTTTTTTGAACTAGCTTTCAAAAAGTACTACATACCTTTAAAAACAATTCTGTTATTTATAAAGGCATATTAAGTGTGCTCTCCAAAACATTTCTTGCAATGTGTTCTGTTAGGGTGGAAAGGTAGTTAGCTTTTCTCATACTCATTAGATATTCAAAATAGTTTACCTTTTTCTTCTGCATGTGTTTTAAAATTTCTAATGTCTGTTTAATTTCAGGAATCTGACTTTTTAGCCTGTGAATTAACAACAGTCATAATTTATTATTTTACAGAGACACAAAGTTTCCTAAACAAGTGATCAGTTTTATTATACAATCCAACCTCCATTTTAAAACTTGAAACTCTTAACAGCTTTCCAGGCTTACAAATGCAGATTTGAAAGATATGGCATGTAAAGGCATCTCAGCTACAGCTTCACCTGCCTCTCATCATACTGAGGCTCATTGGTTTTCTGAAGCAGAGCAATACATACAGCTTTCGAACTGGAACAAACACGTATTAACAGTAACAGATACCTGTTTGCTAAAATGGTGTATTTTTGCATATTTCTGATCTCCCCAGCGGAGAGGGAAACCTCAGCAGAAATACAGATAAAAAACACCGTAGGTAAAACAAAAGAAGTGTGTTTCTTCTGAGGTCCACAAACTATTCTAACAAACAGTTTAGAGCTACAAGGCTTGGCGCTGTTAAAATGAAAGCGCTCTCCAGAGTTCAGGGCATCCCCCTCCTCGACAGCCCTTTGCAGAGATGCTGGGATCCCCACCGCCCTTCCAGGCCGCCCTCCTCTGCAACCGGCAGGCTCAGGCAGCAGTGACTGCCAAAGCAGGCCTCCAGGTGGAAATTATGAGGCATATTTGTCCATGAAAGAACTTTAATCTAAATAAAATATTACTTGAAGCTTTGATTTTAGCTTTTAAAAATTTGCTTCTTGCCTAGCTTCAAATCAAGACTGAAGCTACTGAAAAGAGATGAGATTACTAAACCAAAAGTTACAGGCTTGATACAGTAGTCGTTTGACAAAAACGTATTCTTATTTACGCTAGGCTGACAAAATTTAAGAGACTATAGCAGTACTTTTTAGCCTTAAAGGCTAATGACCCATTCAGCAATACTGTATATTTTTTGCATGTAATTTTCAGAAAGAGGAAAGAAAAAAAGCTGGGCTTTCCTGAAGGTCCTGCAAATATTAGCTCTCCTAACATCAACTTTTTACTTCTTGGGATATTTAAAAAAAACTAGATTTATTTTTAAAAAAATATAACTGTGCTAAACATTTCCCAATTCTGCAAAAATTATGACTTACCTCCTTTTCTTTTGAGCAAGATTAAGTTCCAAAAATTTATACTTCTGATACTGCTCATCCAACTTCTTAAGAACTACATCTGCTGTCTCATTTCCAGGCTGTTTCATAAAAGAATCTACATCTTCCTTTAAGGGGAGAAAGAAACCCTCAATGTTAGAAGAGTTTTACAGAAATGCTAGATACAGTCATGCTATCATCTTACTGCAGCTAAGTCTAGAGGGGTTTTTATATGTAAACAAACTTCTTTTTTTCTGGAGCGAAGTACAAAATCATTTTGTTTCCTTTCTTAGTTAGTCACCTTTTCACTTCCCCCTCCCCCCTTTTTTTGGTAGGGAACTACAGAATAGGTGCAAGGATTATTCATAACCATATTTGCTAGTACCTTGTTAGTGGTGCTTTCAGTCCTGGCCGACGTCAAATGACACCTAACGGGGATGGATATCCTCAGACCACAGCTAAACTTTGGTTTCCTATCTGTAAAGCAGGGATAATGCTTCTCTGTGGCTAATCAGATTATGAACTATTTAGGATGAGACTGATGAAGGAACAGAATCACGGCCTGATCAAGCATTTTGTGGCAGAGAAAGAGGCAAAGGGGGGAAAACTGTGGTATCTGCTCAGGCAGGCTTTACGGTAGTAAACAGCTTGTCTTCAAAAGCTCCTTCTATAGTCAGCAGGAAGCCACGGAAACCTCCAGAGAACAACTCCAGCCAGTCCTACCATCGACTGGAAAAGTAGCCAGAGAAGACAGGCCTGAGCAGGCCTGGATGCTGACCTCTGCAAGTGCCTCCTTCAGACTCCCAGGAAGCAGTTCATCTGCCTGCGGGCAACGTTCTCAGCCTTGTGAAAGGCACGTCAGGCCAGAGATCAACCACGCGTTTCTGACCTTGACAACATTTACCTATGTATAATTCAAGATGACCACGCTCGTCCACTGCAGTAATTCTGTCCTTATTTGTCTATATAGCTCTGTAAAATCTGATGGAAGCCCACCATAGGCCTCTTCAGCTTCTCCTTTTTAGCTAGGTGTTTCCATTCCAGTAGTTTCACATCAGAAAAAGACTATGAAACATTACAAAAGTAATATCAGACGTACAGCTGGTTCCCCTCATTATGACTCCTAAGCTCTCTTGGCTGAAGAAACTTACTATGAAATTACTGAACCTGCTAAGAAGTCACCCACCGACCTTATCATTAAGGAAATCTGCAGTAGAAATATGAACTCCACAACAGACTTTAGCAGGTAGCATGATCYAGGTGGTACAACAGAACTCAAGAGACCGCATTTCAGACTAACTGAAAGGAACTAACTGCCCAAGGAACGCCTTAAGCTACCTCACCGACAACAGAACGAGAAGCATTCCTGCCTCCTGATGAAGCCTGTAGAGAAGTTTTAACCAAAAAAACCCAAGGATTAGATTCAGGCAAGTGTTGTAGAAGTGAGGCCYGAGGATGTTCTGAAATGAAACTCCCTCTTGTGGAAGCTATTCTGCTCATGTAAATCACCCAAGACAGAAAGAAAGAGCAGGTGGGCAACACCTCACCCCACACGCTGCCCAGCACTCCACCTCTGCCTCAGCTAATATCTGTTTGTACAGATAGACAAGAACCCAAGTCCTCCTGAAACAAAGATGCTGAGAAGTGAATCCAGGCCCCCTGTACACTGGTGATCTCCTCCCACTACATAATGCCCCAGTCCAAGGCGGGCTCAGATTTACCACACAGGTTTTCCAACTGCAACTTCCAAGTCCCACTGGTTGGGCTTTTGGCCCATCTTACCCAACTGCAAGGCTGAGACACGGTCACTTCTTTGAGCTTGAACAGAACAGCTTTGTAGCAGAGCTGGGTGTCAATGCTACTAGGATCCCTGCTTCATGGTGTGTCATGCAGCATCTCAACTGCAGAATTACCTTACAGGTTCTGCAAGGACCTGCCAAAACTCATCTCTATCTTCTTAGGAAGAAAATTCACTGGCAAAACACCATTGTTGTATACCGTAAAGGTAACAGAGTCTTTGCAAAGTTCAAGCCAAGCCCTGCAAACACTCTGTAAAAGCCCTGAAATAGAGCAGGATAGCACATTCCCATGCAGGCTTATGTTTATCTTCTGAGTGACGACCCAAATAAAGAGCTGCAGGCACTCGCTCTGCTTCTGTGGAGAGCTATCGTCACCTATGGGCATATACAGAGAACATGACAAAAGAGGCACGTTTTCAGATTTGCATCCCCTGTCCTCCCACTCACACGCATGCTAAAGAAGGCAGAATAAGGAAGGCATTTTATCTGGAAACATCTGGACAACAGCTCAAAAGAAAAGAGAGTTGAAAGTTCTATTTGGAGTGTTTTTTAAACTCCAGTGAAACCTTGAGTTAGTGCTTAATGTCACTTGAAATATGGAGAGGCACAAGAATCCACAGATCAATGCCTAAGAAAAGGTAACCGCCATAACTGTTTGAAGAGCCTTTACTGAATCAAGACACTTAAAGAAAACATCTCTGAAGACAAGATTCACAGTAAGACTGCCCACGTAGCACGTGTGTGGGGGGGAATGTCAAGCATGTGATCAGGATGTCTTTATCATCATGATAGTATACAATCTTTTTGAAACAGAAACGTATTTTCTGAAGAAAAAACACGTAATAAAAACCAGCCTCAAGACACTAGTATTTTCACTTTGTGGAGCAGAATACCATTAAAAATTTCTCAGCGTATGCTTATTTTGAATAAAAAAAGTCTATCTTAACATCTACATCCAAGTACTCTAAGATCATTGTCGAGGATCTCTTCTGCAGAGGCATCTGTATTTGATTAGAGCACCTCTCAAAACTGAGAATTAGGAAACTTCAGTGGGTTTTAGATCCAGACGTAAGGTTATGAAGAACTGAAAAGAAGCACAGAACTAAGCCACAACCCCCAGAACTCTCCCAGGTCGCATGGTACAGCACGTGAGATACTTCAGACACAAGTATCAAAAGGGAACAACGTGGAACCAAACATGAACTGCATCGACAGCTACCAGCATGAAAATGAGGGATGTGACAGACACCCTCAAAGTGTTTGCTGAGGCTGGTTATCTCCTGTTCCCTGCCAGGGTGGCCACCTCCACTGTAGAGTCAGCACAGACCACAAGTTCTCCTTTGTCACGATGATCGAGGTCTCGTAGGGCAGCTGAAGCCATAGCCCTTTCCTTTCGCATGTGTCTACATTAGTCTCCCATGAGGGGGTGGAAGGAAGTTAGCCGCAGGCAGCAACAGTTTTACATCCCAGTAAGATTTGCCAGACTCCAATAATTGTTAAAGAACCTTAAAGAAAAAGTAAGATGTGGATGCACTGAAAGCAAGCGTACTGTACCCGTTTGTTCAGGACCTATGCCCTATCAAGACACACAGGTAATACAAGCACTGCACCTAGAAATACCAAAATGCAAGTCAAATCAATTTATTTCTATAAGAGCAGTCATACCTGATCAGTCCAAACAGCTCTGGTAAAGTCCAAGGAAATCTCAGTAATAAAGCAGCACAATAAACAAAGCATTCAGGGCAGACATCCGATGTTTCAAGATGACACCAAGGCAGCCAGGTGTAGTCAGTCTGATCAATGCTTATTGATCAAACGAAATAAAGTAGCAATCAAGACAGGACACCAAGAGCTAGCTTACAGCAGAAAGTGAACAACAGATAATTTTGACATTACATCACTGTGTAAGTCAATGAATTCTTCTTTTCAACCAGTCAACAGAATTATTAAATGCTTGGTAAATCACTTTTTAAAGTCAGATAAACAAGTTCAGCCTGTTTTCCAAAAGACACACATTTGTTGGTTTTCGAGAAGTCAGGAAACCTAGCTGGACACCGCGGTCGCTTCTGAAGAGTGATTCTGCTCAACAGTCAAGAACTAGATTATGAGAGGAAGATGCAGGGAAAGGTGCTAGGAGCGCGGTACGGCATTATCTGAGATGAAGCGGAAGCGGCAACGTTGTACTCTGGGCAGGAGGAACCACCGTAAGGAACCATGGCTTAGTGTGTACGACAGGAGGGTTCATTCATAACATGCTCTTCAGTGGCATGTGAACTGGCCAGTAAAATAACATGATAATGCTTAAAACGGGGATCTGAGTTTGCTGTAAACTGCATTAATACCTAATAACGCCAAGACAGAATCCAAATAAAGCCACTCACCCCGTGAACATCCCCAGGACTGAGGCACCCCCGCCCCCCCGCGGCACAGGACCCTGCCGGGTTCGGAGGGCAGAGAAGCGCTCCGGCACGGGGCTGTCTCAGGCCGAGACCGCAGCACGGCCGCGGGCAGGGCAGGGCAGGGCAGGGCAGGCCCACCGGACAAGCCCGCGGCGCCGGGCGCGGGCGGCCCGGGTGAGCGGCGGGGAGGGGAGGGCGCCGCAGCTCCCCCGCCTTGGCGGGGCCAGGCCGGCAGCTCCCGCTCAGCCCCACAGCCCAGCGGGGCGGGCCGTGAGGGGCAGCCCCGCCGCCTTCCCCGCCGCCCGCGATCCCTCAGGCACCGCCCGCCCGCGGCCCCGCCGCAGGTGCCGTCTCACGGGGGACGGGCCCTGCTGCCGGAGCGCAGCACCCCCCTTCCCCGCCCCAACCCCCCGCCGGCGCGCGGAGCGGCCCGGCCGGCGGAGCCGCCGCTCACCACGAAGACCGCCTCGGGGATGCCGAGGGGGCCGCGCTTCTCGCCCGCCGCCGCCTCGCCGCACCCCGTCTCGCTGCTGGTGGCCGCCGCCATCTTGGGGAAACGACGCTGCGTGCGCGGCCTTCGCCGGGACGCCGGAGTCGTACGTCATCACGTCAGCGCCGAGCGCGACCCCACCCATTGGCTGTCAAGCGTTGAGTGGCGCGATAACGCGCTGGCGGAGGCGAGCGGGGTAGGCGGGGCGGCGGCCGTCCCAAAGCGTCGCCCATTGGTGGGCTGGGGCAGGGGGCGGGCGGTGGCGGGCCGGGGGCCCGGCCCGCGCTCACCGCTCCTGCGGGGCTGGGAGAGCGGCCCGGGCGGCGCCGCGGCTGCCGGCGGGGGGGGCGGGCAGGAGGCGGGGGAGGGCGCTGGCACCTTACCGAAACCCGCCCTGCTGCGGGGGGGGGCTCAGAGCGCCCTGCTCGGCCCCGGCCCGCGCCGGTAGCCCGGGCRGGGAGGAGGGAAGGGGGTTCCTTCTTCCAGCCTCTGCTGCTGCCGGCGGCGGGAGCGCGGCTGTTCCTGGAAGCAGGCGTTCTCCTCGGGGCTGCCTCTGCCGCGTTCCAGCACAGCTCAGGTAAAACGAGCAAAACACGCGTGTGTAATACAGAAAACAACAGAAATAACTGCCGTCGTATGTAATAATTTACAACAGACATTTCTCAAGGATCAGAAATAAGGCTTGCCCCGTGTTCATACATCTCGATTTCTACCACCCCGTTCCATCGCGCCCTTGCTACCCCCAAGGTTAAGAACGGTCAGAACGGGGCCCGCCGGCCGAGGTCCCGGCAGGGAGGGAGCGGTGGGACCCCAGGCAGACAAGGGGGTGGAAGGGCCGGGCCAGCCCAGCCCGCGGCCGGCACAGCTCGCTGCTGCTGCCGCCTCCCGCCGCATCGGCCGGAGGAGGCTTACGGCTGGCAGTGACACAGCAAGAATCGGCTATTAAATAGCTCAATCTCTACAGCTAAAGGGAAGAAAAAAAAAAAAAAAAAAAAAAAAAAAAAAAAAAAAAAAAAAAAAAAAAAGAAAAAAAAAAGGCAGCTATTAAAAATACTGGTCTTCCAGGCTTCTAATTTAGAAATAAGAAACATCTGCAGAAGACAGGTCTTATGAGCATGTCTCTTCCAGGCCCTTAGCACTCTGCTGAAATGGTGACTGGTTAGGGAATTAATGTAACTTCAGGCAAGGTAAACCAAAATTAAACACCCTCCCCAAAAGCAAGAACGCGCGCCTGCCCACAGTTGTGAGAAGGCTCGTGAGCAGCTACAAGCAATAAACACTCCACAATTAAACGTCTTCATGCTGTTGATTTCTGATCTTGAGACTTCTTACATGGTAACATGCAGATCTATGAAAACAACCCTTACACTTCCTACACTATAGTGACTCTACAGGYACAAAATGATGAGAAAGCCAAATATTTAACTTCGTGTTGCTTAAGGCCTATTTCCCACTTGGATGCAAGAGAGAGCCTGAAGTCACCCCTACGTGGTACCAACAGCTTTGCGTCTTCCCCTCCACTGCCCCCTCAATCACGTCCAGGAAAAAACCGTCACTGCTTCCCAAAGGAAAACTGGATCAAAGGAAAACTTGCCAACTGATCAAGTTAAGCTACACTGATAGTTTGAGTAAGGCACAGTACCACATTAAATGTAAATGCAGAAGAGTAACAAACTAAGCAAGCATCCTAATTCAGCTGTTGCTGTTAGTATTGCAGAAAGCCATATGCCYGAGAACACATTAAAGAATGATCACATACACCTGCACCTCGCATGTGCCAAAGTTTATTTTTTTCCAAAACTTGTTTCATCAAATAATTGGATATGAGCAGTTTTTTTAAAAACAAACAGTTTGTGTATTAACAAATTGTGAAGTTCCACAATTAAAATATCAACACAGCCACTCTTGTGCTTAGGCTTCTTTTAAAAAAATTATTAATTCATAGAACACAAACCCTCAAAGTTTTTTTCCAGTTTGTGGCTAGTATATTTTCCACACATTCTGTATTCTTATAAAATGACGGAACTCATGTAAAGGAACAGCTGTACAAGAATACATCTGAAAAAAAGCCTGAACAACCTAAATTATAGTMGCTCCTTTTAAATAAATATCCAATAAAAGGCACAAACCTGTTATGGGGAAAAACATAACATACAAAACAAGACCTATTAAATAAATAACGTCAAATGTGGGTTGGGGTGAGGGAAATCTGTTCCAGCACCTATTTTGTCATTTCTCCAAGATGAAATTCCAGCCAAACATTTGGTAAAGGATTAAACTTAATCACAAGGATACACATTTGAGATATACTGAAAGATTTGATGTTACAATTCCTGTTGTAACTGTACCAGTTACTACAATCTCTTTAAATAAGTGATCATGAGAATCTGCGTAAAGTAGTGATGCAGTGATGTATATATCAATGACAAGTCAAATACATCTTCAGAGTAATAGCAACAGGTTTTCTATATTCCTAGCTATCAGTAATGTATAAATGGTAACATGTACAGTTTCCATTGCTCAAAAATATAATCTTTTAAATGGAAATAAATGACTAATACACAGTGCCTTTAGATGTTGTCCTTACAATACAAACTACCCAAAACAAAGTCTTCCTTTTTATGTACAAATTAAGCACCGATCCACAGTGCATACTATTCTAATTGTAACCCCACCCTCCCTGCCACACATCAAAAAACCCAGATGGGGATACACCCTGTATTCGATCTTGTAGTCAGAAGTTTTTTTTTGTTGGTGTTTTTTTTTTGTGTGTGTGTTTTTTCTTTTTTTTTTTCCTAAACAAACGTCCGTTTGTTATTTTTACCTACAAGTATTCCACCACTATGTGCACAGAACTGAGATTTCTCTAGTACATGTGTCCAAAATTAAAAAAACTCAGTAACTTCTTGGAGGCAAAGTCACACTATACCTAGAGAACATCAGAAAACCCCAGTTATTTAAGAAGAGGTACACTTTCAAGTCCAACAGGCCTAACACAATCAACCTTTCCAATTTCCCCCAGAAGTTACCTTATGGTATATCCCACGAAAGACAGCCTCCCTGTAAGCAGCATCAAGTCCCAACAGTTAGGCTTGAATGACCCACTGAAGTACAATAATGCAAAGCACACAGCATACTTCAAGTCTTCCTCCTTGTTCAGGCAAACACGGAGTGACATCTTAGTTACCTGCTTTCTGAAGTATACAGAACAGGATTCTGATCAAACGAGTTGGAAGGAAACAAAAGGGAAAGTCACATTTATATAGACCTCTCTTCAGTGTTTTACTCATCACAATTACTATTCGCAACTCTTGCGGGCTATTAGTTACCCTCAAGAACAACCTTTGTCTTCAAAGTGTTTTTTTGGGGAACAAGTTCTGAGCCATAAAAGCCTTGACAGCATCCTAAGTCCTTGGTTTTTTACTTCTAATGTATGAACTATGTTATTTAAAACACAGTACTCTGCCATTTTATGCGTTCCAATACGTGCACAAGGAAGAGGTTGGCTAAAAGCAGTCCTGTGCACTTTTGTGCAGAGCAAAGTGTAAAGCAATCTTTTCTTCATAAGGATAAATCTGAAAGCCGTGTTTTAATGTATCAAACATTCTGAACGCGACTAAAAAGAAGGTAGCTTATGAAGTTTTTAGGATGTACTTTGTGGCTGTTTCTCCTTTTTTAATACTAAATAAATTGATATCAGACAGCTTTGCTACAAGAAAGCCTACCAAAGAACCATTAAAAAATCCAGAGCAAATCAGAAGTAGTGCAAACTATACCTAGTACTAAATCCATTTCTGAGCAAAGTACACTACAGAGATTCAGAATGCTCTGCAATAAAGTTATAACAAATATATACTGTTTGCCAGGCATTTATTTGCATATTTTATTAAAATAACTGATTATTACTTATACAACTCAGTATGAGAAAGAGACCTAACAGCTTACAGTGCTAGAAACTGCCTGCTTGTAGCGCGCTCAGCTCTGTCACTAATGCCCAGACATTTATTACTACATGTACTGGTCTAATTTGAACTCAAGACTTTTCAATGCTGAATAAATCAATGGAATTCACTATTTCTTAAATAAACAGTCCCCTCAACACAATGACCCATTCTAAATGGTATCTACTCCCTTGTCATGTGGAGGGTAACTATAGGCACTGAAGAACTCATTGGCTTAAAATTGTACAATTGTTCAACCCAATAAAGGTGGATTAAAGCTTGAAGCCCTTTGTAATTCAAACTTGAACATTAAATTGCTATATACCRGTCCAAATTCTTTTAAAATCAATACACATTCAGAAACTCTGAGTTTTAAATTTCTGCAAGGTTACATTTCCCAGGAAGTTAGTGGTTACAGATTCCAAGGGTTGGGGGGGTGGGTTTTTACTTTGCTTCTTTTGAGTTGTTTCACTTAGCAAAAATATTTCCATAGGGTTAACAAATACTACTTTTGCACTCTTTGGATAGAATTAAGCATTTAGAAAAAGAGAAGGCTTGTTCCCACTATGAGGAAAGTGCTGTATTTTAGAAGTTCTCTACAGGACAGTTTGACAAGATTCTCAGGCCTATTTGTATTTATAGTGAGAGTCAGAGACATTTCTGCAATTACAGACTCCCCAAAAGATAAGAGACATGCTACTCTGGAGGTCTATTTATCGTAACAATAGAAAACTATTCATTTTTTGAAAACCCAGCTTCAATATTAATCATTAGTAGAAGTCATTTTACAGGAGAGCTTTTCATTGTATTCTGCCACAAAACTTCTGGAAGAAAGGTTGCTCCCAATTCCATTTACTTGTTATTAACTACTTTTTCTTTTTTTTTTTTTAATCCTATCACTTGTTATTGGACATTGAAAAATACAAGATAAGGCATTTTCATAGCCAACTTCAGTTTTGGAGGAAGATTGTTAAATACAAAAGACGCGCCAGAATTCTGTATACATCTGACCCATCGTGAATAGCATACTTCATAAATTAGTTGATTTAAAAGATTTTCCTCTCAAAAAGAGTTCGGATTTCTTAACATAGCGTTTTTACCTTGAGTTTTACTACAGAAGAAGAAGATTACTGCAGCATTAAAGAAAAGATTATCTAAAAGTTTGCACATATTTACACATTTAAAAATAATTACTTTTATATGGTTTATAACTAGGTGGTTCTTTCAGAAAAGCAGCACAAGCTATTCTCTACAGCTGGATAATTTCAATATAGTTGCCAGTTCCCATGTGTCAGCACTATTGCAAGGTTTGCTTCTTTTGACCTAATGGACTTTTAAAAAAAAAAAAAAAAAAAAATTGGATGTCTTGCCTCTTTTGCAGTTAGCAGCAAGTTTTTCAAATTGCTCCCATTTGCTGCTTTTGGGGATACCTACATTCACTGGCTCCCAAAGCGACTCTTCCTTGAGCTACGAAAAATGCTATCTGCAAAGAAGATACTCGATGGAAGTGCACCTGTTGGAGGCTGCACATGCTGTTCTGAAACACACTTGTTTCCCCTACTCCATCACAGACTTTCAGCCTGGCTCTTTCAACTAGCCATGTAACACTGACATACCAATGGAGCAATTTATTATTTTTTAATATATATATATATGTAATATGTATATATCTTGTTGATTCACAGCATTTCAAACTCACATTATAAAGTTTGCAAATTAGTATAAGCTATTCTAATGTGAAAAAGCTGTCTGATTTCACACAATATTGGCCTTATGATAATGCAAGCATTGCTCTATCAGAGTATTTATTAGAGCACATAAAAATTTTATTGCTCAACTTCATTTGTGTTGTGTCTTGGTTACAACAGCCACAGAATTTATGGAGAAAATAAATAGCCTTGACATCTTCAGTTAACTTCCTAAGGTAATCCACTGATGAATAAGGTTGTAGAGCAATCATGTAACCCCTCTTCTCAGCTTTGAAGATGATAATCCAGCTTGCACCTTCTGAGTCAGCCTCAATAAAATACAGTTTTCTGCTGAGCAGTTTAAAAAAAAAAAAAAAAAAAAAAAAAAAAAAAAAAAAAATCAGTGAACAAACATGACTTCACACTGCAGTGACTGTTATAAACAAGAATCTCTAAAGCATTGCAATTCAAAATAATATTGTATTATACAGGGAAGAAACAGTTGCCCTGTTCAGGAATACATCATGGAAAGATTGAAATTCAGTCTTTTCTTTTTTTACCAGTATTTGGTTGTTCTCACATCTTGCTGCTTTGGCGGCTCTACATAAACTGTATCTGTGAAGTAGAGATTACATATTAATGCCACTTACATAGCACGTGGTTTCTCAGTGTCTTAGAATTATAAATCTATTCAACTGCCTTGTTACTTGCAAGTTAAGACTATAGGTTTTGGAACTTTAAAAAATCTCCGAAGAACATTAAGACCAACGTATTTGGATGACAGCAGTACACAGTTTCTTCAGCTTGAATGATCTCTTCTCCATGCCTTTTTCACTTCCGCACCACCTGATCCTTCAGAAAGCTTTCACCACTGCTCTAGTCGGTATGACTAAACCAAGTATCCAGCTAACATCATAGGAAGTCTCAACTCTACACATTTTCACCACTCCCATTTTCTTAACATTGACACAGTAAGAAGTTAGCCACTAAATCTCTGATTTTTACTTTCTTCCTTGCTTCCTTCTGTTTGCACGGTCTCACCATCTGAATTTGCTTCCTCGTCAGCAAAAGCTGTTGCCCTTGACTGAGGAACCCCTCACTTTCAAATGCAGAAATACATTAGTAGCCCTTCATGAAACATTTCTTTGCTTTTACCAAGACTAAAGTTTCAATGTGATCAAGATTAAAGAAAACAGTTCACCTGAGTTTCAGAAACAGGTGCAAAAGGATTTGTTGGCCTTAGACCAGGCTGCGTATACATCATTGACTGGGGTGCCATCAAAGGAGCAGCTCCAATCTGAGGAGGTACCTGTTAGAAAAACAAAACCCCCACAAAACAGGTATATAAGATTCAAAATAATTCTAGAAGATACATCTTTTCACATTGTAAGTATAGTAGAAAATAAACATATATGCACACAAACACGTAGTAAAGTCAAAGCTCTTAAAAAACTTGCTGTATAAAATTTAGAGTAATCTCTTCCAATGCACAGTGTGAAGAAGCTATCAGATTTCACACACTATTGACCTTACGAAACAATACATAGAAGTTGCAGGATGATTTGAGCATAATAATGCCTGCCGTGAAACCCACTGGAGGAGACAACTAGGTTTTTCAGAAATACAAGACAATCACATTTCTTACCATTCCATATACAGGCACTTGAGGTGTGGTCAATGGGTATGCAATAGGAGCAGGTACCTTTAATCAAGAAAATTTTAATGTATTTTAGATAAGCTCAGGCATACTAGTAATACATATAAAACTGTGAAAAATACATATTTTTCAATGCTTAAAATAACCAACGTATTTACAAGAAATTGACTTACATATCCAGGATAGTGTACTCCATTCTGGCACAGCAAAAGGAGTAAGGACAGAAAGTTATTTAAGAGGTATTTGAACTGGAAATTTTACCAAGGAATGGATTCAAGTCCAGTACCATAACTGTCGGTAACTATGCTCAACTCATTTATTAAAACAATTAAAGCGGGAGGAAAAAAGTGCAAGGACAGTAACATCAGTAACTATGCCTGTTAACTTGGATAGTCTCCCTGCCTAGAAAGCTATCACCAGTAAGACTTACAGCAAAAATAGAAATTCTACTAAATCTAGCCAGATTTGAATATATTGCTTGCACAAACACTTGTGTGAGAAGCTTTTAGAGGGCATGGCATGCAATATTCCTTCTTCCTCCCATTATGTGTGAGAAGGGCATAGAAAAAAACCAAGGAAGCCAGTGACCATTCAGCGTAAGAAACAAATAGCAATAGATGTTTAGTCAGGTAAATGTTGCTCACATACTGATTTCTGATGGCTGCAACATATCACAATATGAAAAAAGAAAAATGAAGAGCATCTTAAGCCGGTAGTAACTTATATCAGGTTATGTTCATAGGCACTGTGATGCATGCACTTCATATTGCCATGCATTGTTAAGTAGTGCTAATTATATTAAAAATGGAGTGCTAGTTAAAATACTTCACTATGAAAGAGTATGCAAACTACACATGAATTGGAGGGTTAGTACTCTGAATGCCACAGACCAAGTCAGGAAATTAGACCTTTCCAATACTGGCACATTGATTTTAAAGACGCTCGTAACTGAGCTAGTTCTTTGCATCATTAACTGTTGGAATCCCAAGCAAATGAGTCAGCAGATACCTGGCATAAAGCACTCAAATGCCTAGACCAGAAAGTATTAAACATGAACACAAGAAATAAAAACACACAACCCAAATCCACAGTGATCAATGTGCGCTAAGGTGCCCTCTATCTTTCAAAAATAAGAATGCATCAGCACTCTAACATAACATGTTCCAGAGCACGCACTAAGAGGGGATAAAAAGATTTTATTGTCTCAGAAGTCTCACATAAGAGTGCTATACAGCTAAGACATCCTCTCATCTGAATTTCTGAGTTTCGTTTTTGAGTCCAATACCGGATTTAATATTCTATTCAACTTCGATAATTTTGAATGAGCATACTCACATAAGATAGGGCAAATAGGGATCACAAGCAAAGCTATTCTTATTGGAAAATAAAGCCAGACAGACGTCCAAAATTCACAGCAAATATGGCAATTACCCTAGTTGTACATACAACCAAGATGAACATTCTACTTCCCTCCAAGGCAGCTGTATTTCAGAATTGGTTTGTATTTGTATGAATATATATGAATAGAAGATACTTGAAAAAATCTCCTTTAAAAGCATAGGAAAAGTCAGTTGCCTACAAATATCCCCCCAAGAAGTGAAAATTCTTCATTTAAACAACTATAAAACTTCCACTTAGTATTTTGTACTGTGTTAAAAACATGAAGTTGCTGTTGAGCATTATCAAAAGTCCAAAGTGCTGCTTGACCCGATAATTAAGGTGCCTTGCAGGGGTTGCAGCAGCGTTTCATGTGATAAAACTGAAAAAGGAGCAAAAACTGGAAGGAACAGCCGTTTTGCCCTTGAAACACATTCTTAGGATTCTTAAAGGTGCACACGTGTGTGTGTGGGCGGGGGGAGTGGGAGCATCTCAAACATTCACATCAGAAATTTTCTGGTTTGGGGCCCATTTGTTTCAATTCAAAAAGAACTTATGAACTGAGATACGTCTCAAGTGAAAGGCTGATTATTTAAGTCTTTATCGGACAAGTTTTACAGTGAGGGGAAATAAAGCATACTAAAATCTCTACCTCATTCAGTTTGAGAAGTGATCCTACAAGCATTCCCCCCTTCCCCCAGTCTTGTCCCAAACAGCCTTTGCTATTCTTTTTAGGTTAATTCAAGCAGGGAAGTAGCATTTGCTAGAATGAAGTGTGATTTCAGTAGTACAGAAGTTACCATATGTGGAATAGTGGGTAAGGGAGTAGGGTTCCATGTGGTCGATGTGCTTGTTTTTGCTTGCCAGTTTGTTCCACCAGTAAGTTTTTTCTCTGTAGGCTGGGTCCACTGCATATCCGATCTAAAATGAAACCATGGTATTAGTTTTCACAGAGTCTCAACAGCTAGAGTAACAACATCATAATGGAAAACCAAAACATGCCTTAATACATGTACACAGCTGAAATCCATGGGTGGAAGAAACACTCAGGATTTCAGTAACTACTTATATATCTCTGTTCCAGTAAGTATGAAGTCCGGGGGTTCTGTTTTGTGTTAAAAGTAAACTATCATTACTGCACTGTACAGCATAATGATAAACTGGAGTTCTATGTAACCGCAAGATCTTTTATGGTGCTTCATAAAAATACTTAAATAAAAATACAGCAATTGCAAAACCAGCTAAAGTGAATTACTTCAAAAGTTAAGGTTGACCATGTTATGGTGACTGACCACAAACTCACTCTTTCAATGCTGTACTTGGTAGCAGATTACTTTCAAGAGTCAAGACTCTTGCCGTGTTAACGCTGGTAAACTGTGCCAGAGGCTACAAAATAGTCATGTGAGAATATTGTAAGTACATATATGCACTTACTTTTTGGATGGAGTTCCTCCAAAGCCAAGATCTGGGGGGAAAGAGAAACAGACAAAATCCCAAAGTATTTTTAATTTTGGGGGGAAAAAAGCTTGTTTTGTTTTCAGTAACAAATGGGAAAGTTAAATTTAAAAGCTTCACACTTACTTCCCACTAGATTAGCAAGCGAAGAATCGAGGTCATTTGCCAAAATTTTTCCGCTTTGCTGGTTGGCTAAAGTGGCTCTCTGACTTTGTGGTGGTACCGTGGGTTGCAATACATCATCTAGAAAGTTAAAAGCTAAACAAAGAACATAAAAGCAACTGTTAAAAAACCAGTTACATTGCATTTAATAAGATATCCATAAGCCAGGGAGGTATTTTCTTTACAGAACATTAAGTAGTTTGAGTATTTATATGTGGAGGTTCAACACGCTGGAAGTGTTTAAGGCTTAGACAGAAGCCTAGTTTAACCTCTGATTTTTTTATGGAATACTATATTGTAGCTACTAAACTAGCAGAATCTTTAATTTTACTTCAGCAGTAACTGACGGTATTTTTAAATTAAGATGAATCTCCCCTAAAACTGAAGAAGAAAGAAGGTTGTTAAAGATAGTTTCAAAGCGTTCTTGTAACACAATACAGCAGTCATTTCATGATACTGCTAGTAACCTGAATGTACGCAAGAGTTCCTTTGCTGTATGTTCACAAGCAAAATAGCACCAACCAAGACAAAGATAGTTGCTCAGCTATTCTTCAGGCAACACATACACACAACTAGTTTTGCATTTTTATAAGTACAACGCCTCTCAATGAAGTTAGAGGGAACTCATTATCATGTATCAAGAGAAAACACTGAAGTCATAAGTACTGAAAACAGATTAACATAAGCTTACCCGTGTCAAGAGATATCCAGTGGGCCACGTTCAAAGTTCATTCCCCCAAAAAGAGAGGAAACCGTTATTACACAGTATATGAGATTAGTCAAAGCTAATTTTAAAGTAACTAACTACAATTGAACTGATTGCCTGTTTTCTTATCAGCCCTATAATCAGCTTGCAAATGTATTAAGTTATTACATTTTGAACTGCAATAGCAATTAAGCTAAATTGTTAAGCAACTGTTGCCTGTAGCGTGTAAAGTAGTCATAAGCTAGTTTTTACCACTTGTAGTCCTGTACTCTGGTGCTGTAGATTTTCCTCCAAAAACAGCATCAAAGTCCACATTAATTGTTGAAGAGGTGGTACTTGGAGGAGCTGAATGAAGAGGAAAACCTGAAAAAACAAGTTTAGTGTAATCAAATACACCCATAGAGTAATACCACTCATTACAGTGAAACCAGAAAGTTTAAAAAAAAAAAAAAAATTACCATCAACAGTCAGAGGATGATACACAGAAGCATATGTAGGTTTATGACCACTAAAGTCATCTTCATAAAGAGAGAGAAGAAAATAAGATCAGTTTAAAAGAGAAAAAGGAAGAGGGGACCCAAAAATTAAGTCTGCAGTTAAAAACTAAGAATTTTTAGTAATAAAAAAGGATTTCTTTATTTAACAAATTTGAAAAGCTCAAGTAACTCCTGCATTCCCCATTACGAAAGAGAAAGGAGGTTGCAGTTTGAAAGAAATCAGCAAAAATTCCAGCAACGTTGCAAGTCTTAGGATGTCTAGGTTGGGCAAGCTGAACAAAATAATGAGCTATCTCAACTGTAGAAATAAAACCTTAAGGAAACATATCATTTACTACATCTGGAATTAATGCACCATTTTCACTTGCTAATAAAAAGTGAAGATTGGTCCAAACCACAAAAAGATTACATGGCCCAGTTTATCAGCATTATCATCTCCAGTTGCAATGAAATTACATGGGTTTTGTTTGTTTGGTTTTTTTACCACTAAACAGTTCCACCGTTTGTTTGGAGGAAAAAGTAGAAATGATGAAAGGGGTGGTAGATTTTACAGCTTCTTCAACTGGCTTCATGTCAAAGATGTCCAGATGAGGTGGAGAACCAACACAACCATTTGAGGACGAGAAAGGACCTTTCAGATGCAGAAGTGAAGGAAAGAATACAGAGTACAAGTAATGGAAAAGAAAGACAGACTCAAATGATTGCATATGAGAATCTCTAGACAAAGTCAAACTCTAAATATTCCACCTAGCGATCAGCCCATTAAAGATACAAATTCTTAGTTTCAGATAAAAATCCTACAGCTCTCTTTACTTAGGGAAAATAATTCTAGTATTGCCATTGGGTGGGAGGGGGAAAATGACAGAACACTTATCAATCAAAAAAGTTAGATACTACATTTTTGGCTTCAAGAATCTACCTTTTAAACAGCACATAAGGGTATCGATTCCACTTATTAAAATACCAACACTTACAATGGTGTTAACATTGCCTTATTTCAGCATTTAAGACATTTCTTTGACATCTATCCTGATTATTCTTTGGAGGGATGGATGAGGGTACAGAGAATGCTGTGCCCAAGAAACTGGGAACGACAGCTTTGTTATAAGAACTTTGAAGTCACCAACACCTTTTAAATGAAAAGTATATTGGATATCCCTTAATGGAATGGAAATACTAGTCCAGCATCTTTTCAGTTACATCTGCTTAGTTTATATTTCCCAGCATTTTTAAACTTCAGTTTTTTACATTTCTTCTACCTGTCCCCTTTATTGAATAGCCCCTTCATTCCACCTACTGCACACTGACACTACTGCTATGTGTTAAAAAAAAGTAACTTTTCTATAACCGTTTGCCAGAGCTTTCAGATGACTTATTTTATATTCTGTCAAGGATAGAAATGTTTGGATGCAAAGTAATTAAGGTTTAAGATGTAGATTCAATTAAGTATGAATCTGTATTTTATTCTTGTATTCTAAGAATTTACCCATTATTTAGACAGTCAAATCATCTTATCAGCTCACCTCCCCAAGCACTGCTTGCTGATGTTGATATAGCTGGAGTACTCTGCACAGTTGGAACAAATGCAGGCTGAAGATCAAAAAGATCACTAGAAAGGTTGGGCATGCTGAATAAGAAAAGAGAGAGAGAAACATGAAGATATGTAATAGGCATTGTATTCTTGTGTTATACGAACACTCATACCAATCTCACTTTCTCTTGTTCACTAGGAGCCCATCAATAACAGTGGTACAAACCAGAACTAGTCATTAAGCACTTCTTATTGACTGATACCAAATTCCTGTGAACACACCAGGAAAGCATCTGCAAAAGGTTATTCTTGAAAAGTACTTGAGAAGTAACTAGGATCAGTGCTTTGCAGTTGATAGTGGAGCTACAGGCTAATACAGTAATTTCTGCATGCTTCAGAAAGCAAAGTATCTCTCACCTATTTGTTGTGGGTGCTGGTACTGCAAAGAGGTCAACAGCTACAGTGGTATTCACACTTTTTCCTGATAAGGTGCTTGGGGATGCTGATGTGGAAGTGGAATTAGATACTACAGAAATCTCTCTTAATCGCTGCTCCTGAAAGATGAGATATACAGTTTGCATTTTAGTTTTATTAATTTATTAACCCTTCAGTCCTGAAGACCTTTTCCAAGAAGAAATTTTAATTATGGTCTTAATAAATAAAACAGTTATTCTTCTGTAAAGTCCTGAAAACAGAAAGATGATTGAAATTGGAGATAGCAGTATTTGTAACAAAGCCTTTAAAAATCAAGGTGGGACTTGAGGTTTTAAATAATTATTTTTTTAAACTATCTATAACTGCCTAGAAGTAAAACACTTCTAGTCAGGCTACACATTCTAGGCTCCCTTCATAGTCACTCAGAGAAACAGGTCAATGGACCTTCGCTCAGGAAGAGCCATCTCTCTCTACTGTTAGGATCTCTTCATAGTTCAATTCAGATATTCAGAAGTCAGACTGACAGTGTGCATCCTAATAATATTCATGTGGTGTTGCTCTTGAACTAGCAAAATAAAAGTCTAGTTTACATTGTTAATTTTAGAAGTAATGAGGGATGTAAACCTAAGCATGCCCACTGCACTTATACAGCACAAGTCAAAGCACAGGTATATGTTTTGCACTGCTTACGTTCCTCAAGTAAAACACTGAGTGAGCTTGCAAGCTTCCCCGCCCCCCAAATGAAAATTTGTATCAACTGATTTAATTATTGGGTTACAGCAGCTACAAGTCCTATTATATAGGACTACCTATAGTAGAAGTGGGACAAGTGAAGAGGGTAGACATCTGATGCAACTCCTGAAAACAAAACAAAAAAACCCAACCAATAAAACCAAACAACAACATCACAACACTTGCTGAGATTCAAGTGAAGCAGTTCAGCAGCAGGCAGCAAGGCACACTAAGACTGTAGTCTAATATCAAAAAACCTGCTTCACATTGATTTGAAAAATATGCCTTACACCAGGTCAGGAAAGTGGAGAATCTTCAATAGACCTCTACAACTCCAGAGATGAAACTCAACTCTGCATTACCGTCAAAGTTTACTATCAGACTCCAAATAGTTTTAAGGCGCTCATAACGTGGCCTCCAGATGACATGAAGAGAGTTGCTTCATTGTTTAGGTGTGTCTAGAGATGTTAAAGCAACACAAGAAAAATCCCCAAGTGCCCCACTTGTGTGTGCCTGGGACACGACAGAACTACAGATTCAGCTTTCAGCAAAAGAAGCATCTTGCCTTGTTCGAGATTTTATACTGTGTATATTCTCAGGAAATAGTGTTATAAACAGGTTAAAAGGACCCGAAGGACCAGGATTCAGGCCTTGAGAGAGGGATGTTACTAAGAGGACTACTCAAACAAGTACCAATGAGCAAAGGAAAGAGCATTAAGGAACCAAGAGAGAACACACTGATTTTCTTTCAAATGTGTTATTATTCAAAGTCCATAAGTTATACCCAAATACGTACGATTTCAAACAGTTTTTCAAACTCAATTATAGAATTATAAATAAGAGCAGTTAAAGGTGGGCAGAACTATAGTGTATATTCTCATTATGAGCAACATGACTGAAGAATCACACTAAAGCCATATTCCACACATCAGGGGGAAAAATAATTCCCTCCTACCAATAATCAGTCTTACAATAGCAATGCTGTATGTTCAGCTGCTGAGATGTAACCTAGAATCGTCATATACTCATTTTGTGAATCTTTGAGATAAATAACAATCTCTTGTAAGGAAGAATAGAAATAATTTATATCAGCTGTCTGCTATTCAAATCATACTCCTGGTAGAAGGGTCACCACATATTGACAGCCATCACACCTGCATCCTACAGAATCATGCCGTGGCCTCTCTTAAGATGAGAGTCCCCCCACCATACACTATTTTAAGCCAATCTCAGTTTTCATCTGTATCCAGTTAAAAAAAAAAAAAAAAAAATCTCAGAATACAAACTTGTAAAAAATGTAGTACCTTAAGCGCCTGCAGTCTAGCTTGTTCCTCCTCCAATGCCTGCTGCTTTTCTTTCTCATCCATCCTGCTAAATGACATTCCTGTATTGGCAAGTGTGGAAACAGCACTGGATAGGGCACTAGCTCTAAAAACAGTCATAATTAAAAAAAGTTTTATTAAGAAAAACAGTCAGGTATAAATCACTTTAATCATCAAGTGCCTTATCTAGTTGTGTGTCATTCCCCCTCCACTCCAGTCTCTTCTTCCCTTACTCTCTGGTACAGAAAAGCAAGACACCCCAATAATGAGGGAGTTTGGTGAAAAAGCAGCATGAGTACACAGGATTACTCCCTCAAGTTTCAGCGGGTAGGAACTGCAAAGTGCAGAACATACCAGTTGTCTTTCTTCTTTAAGGCCATATAGACTAGACTGGAATTCTATTCCATTCAAGTGGCAAAGGCACAGAAAGCTTGTTTGTACATATTATACATATAAGAGTAACCAAAGCACAGAAGTTATTCCCTATATAGTATACTTCTTAGCAGAATACGGTGGTAGTGACTCCTCAGATACTTGCTACTTGTGGGGGGGGGGGAGGGGAACAGTTCTGAGGAGCAAGACAGCAACTCAGGAACGTAGCTTACACTGACACATTTATCAATATTTCCCAAGTTTCTGGGGGAGAACGCCTATGCCAAAAGAGATCTCTCGCTCTTCCGTCAGACATACTGTTCATACATATTGATACCGTACTTGACAGAAGGAGTAACACAATTCCTGTCAGCACAAAGTGCCTAAGCTAATTTGGCTGTTCTGAGAAGGGACTGAAGAACTTTTGTAAGCAGGCTAAGATAAATTCACAGTCTGAGAGGTAGATACTTGACAATAAAAATAAATACCCTCCTATCTTGGGTAAAAAGAGCCTCTAAACCCAGAAGTCTTATAAGCCAAAGGACTTCAAACAAGTAAAAGCTAAAAAGAATAATATACAAGGTCTCAGCTCAGTGGTTTATTACAGCATAGTAAGAAGTCTGTCAGAGACACAGGCAGACATACCTAGATTTCAAATGTGACTAAGCTATTAGACTACTACTCACTAGATGCTTCATTTATACTTCTAGGAAGATGTATTTGGAAGTGAATAAAACTCAAGGCGAACACCAAATGACTGAATCCTGAAAATTCACAGTATGAAGATGACAAATCCTAAGTATAAGCATTGTTGTAATTCATTGGGTGCTTACCTGCTGGCAGCGGAGACTTCTTTTGTTTTCTTTCCCTCCACAGAAGCCAAATGCTGTTCCAGTGCTTCAAGCAAGCTGCTGGGTGCCTAAAGTTAAAGTATTTATAAAACACTGCTTCTAGACAACACGTCATTGTTTAGTACACAGATTAGTTTCCTCATCCACTAAAAACAAACAAAAACCCACACATCAATAATTGTGCCTTTGGGTTTTGCTGCCATCCTGCACACCTGAATTCTATCTACCCAGTTGTAGTTCTTTAAAAGGAGTGGCACCACAGAGGCATGAAGTAAGGATTCCCCCAGAGTAGGTCTCCTTCTGTGTATCTAAGTTGCATTCTTGTTTTGGCAACAGTATTTGCTATGTTAAGATTAATCCAATAATCACAGCTGATTAAGCAGTATTCCCTTAAACTCGCAGAAGTACCAAAATGAAGCCTTTGCCTTTTTGATTCCCTTTCCCCCATAACAACAAAAAGCCAATCACTTTCCATTCAAATATTTACAGTCAAAGGCTTGCACTAGAAACACTTGACTACAGCAGGATATTAGGTTTGATAAAAAGGCAATCAAATTCAACCCGATCCCAACAATACTATTACAGACTGAGTACCTATTCAACACATGACTACACAATAAACCAACTCAATTACTCCAAAGCCTTTGGTAGGCCTAGAACATTAGAAACTAGCAACATCACTTCAAATAAAGTTGTTTTTTGGTGGATTCCCCTCACCCCYGCCCCCAGAAAAGTGTTACCTATGAGAAGTTTTTAAACATTAAGCTGTTTTTAAAGCAATGAAGAAGATTCCAAAACAGAGGCTTCTCGCCACGTAAATCCAGCAGGAAGTCAGGCACTAGACACCTCAGCTAAGACTTGAGACACCTAAATGAGTTTTAGGTGACCAATACTCATAAGCTTACCAAGACTTTTGAGAGCACAGCCATGACATTATTCAGTACCCGAGACAAAGATTTTGTCTGATAGGTAACAGAAAAGAGCAAGTTTAAAATATACAGACTAAGGCACACCAGAGCTGCTTTGGTTCCTACAGAAAACAAGAAAAAAGTGCCAATCATAACCTGCCTTCTTTCTGACATATACTTGTATCCACTACAGGAACATTTCTTCCATACCAAAGGAAACAGCTGCAAAGCTCAGAATAAATTTGAACTCACCTTGATTACACAGTCTTAGTAGGAAGTAAGATTTCTCCAAATCACCCTATAAAAACAACCTCCATCAAGCAAAATAATTAGGCTGGCACTTTCAGAAGAATTCACCGCCTTGCTATTCTAGCCACATTGCTCTTGTGGCTTTTAACTACATAGTCCGTGCTCCATAAAACAAGTGAAATAAATCCTACTGCAGATTCAGATGAAGGGAATAGACCTCTCAAGTTTTAATCTAGTTGCCAGCTCAGTCCTCCTCATCTGGCACGRTTTCAGAGACATTAAGCCTCTCTTACCACTTGCCAACTTTCAGTAGGTAGAACAGATATGATAGGCACTGTTTGGAAGAAAAACAAGCTTGCCCTTGCTAGCCCTTCTGTACCAAAAGCTAGACCAAAGTATATCCTGGAAAGAGGAATAATATTAATCACACAAGGCTTTGGCAAGTTCCCCTCTGAAATACTGAGCACAATTCTAGCTTCCCACATTTAATGAAGGCAATTCAAGCTGCAAGAGATGCAAAGAAAAGCAATTAGAATAATCCTATAAAACTGCTTGTCTTAAAGTTAAGGTCTGAGTTGGTATTTCTTTCTATAAATAGGGTTAGGTAAGCTAGGACAGTGTAGTTACCTCAACAACTGGTCATGAATAAATTTCAGTGTTCAAACTAGACAGCTAAACCCCAAGGGGGAACATTTTGAAATACCCTTCTGGAAAGGTATCAGGGACAAAAACAAACAAACAAACAAAACCAAAAAACAAAACAAAACAAAAAAACCCCAAACACCCAAACCAAAGAACCCCGTACTTTTACTTTTCAGGAGGAACAATAGTTTGCAAAAGGCATTGCATGACACAGCTAGACAATCTTAATAGCAGGAGACTATACCCTAATTCCAGAAAGCTTTTCCAAGTCTTCATTTTTTTTCAAGACTACTCTAAAATTTATCTGTATGGAAAAGCATATTCTATACTTATTGGTTTTAAAACCCTCCAAACAACCCCCTCAACCATAAAACCAACAAATCAGTAACTTCTCTGAACTTTCTCATTGTTGCAGACATCCAACAAAACATCAGAGATGAGATTTTGAGTGAACAGATGTTAGTAGTTTTATGTCAGAAAAGATGCCTGGGCTAATACAGACATTATGACTTGAAAAAGGCTGTATTTTATGACTGGGCCTCCCTCCCCTCACCCAGAGACATCTGACAGACTAACATCCATACAGAGGAAAATGACCCAGTTGCATTCATGAAATAAAGTAACAGCTATAAACAGAAAGTAAGCAACAACATTGTGAAACAGGGCACCTACAAAGGAAAATATTTTCTTTATAGGAACTGGCAAAAGTGGCAGTAGCRCGAACATTAGAATCAAGGAAGAAAAACACTTATACAGCAGCAGGAATAAGAAGCCTCTGAAGAGCTAAAAGCATTGTTGTCAGGAACAGCTTAAGGAAACTCTGAAATACGCATATCCCAGAACAGAATATACACCAGAACTGTAAACAAAGTATTTGGAAAAAAATTAAATATGGTAGACCAGAATAGAAACAAAAGACATGATCCTGTCAGAACTTACTTCAGAAACACAAGCACACCAGAAATTAAATTTTTGTGAAAGTCTAGTATTACAAAATTTTAGCAAATTCTTTTAATGTGGCACTAAATTGATGTACAATTATTCAACTCTTATTAAATGCCATGAGATTTACTATGGAAGTGGAATGCTTAACAGTGGCACTG
Source organism: Phoebastria nigripes (assembly GCA_035582835.1). Lineage (NCBI taxonomy): Eukaryota > Metazoa > Chordata > Aves > Procellariiformes > Diomedeidae > Phoebastria > Phoebastria nigripes. Next base: position 1,654,468 of record JAYKAV010002220.1, read on the forward strand.
AAATTGCCAAAATACACAGGATGCTGACATCTACCACCACAGTTCAKAGAGTTGCCTTTCACGTCTAAGTGCACTTAAAACAAAATAGCTGAGCTATTAGAAAAAAAATGTTGTGAGAACAGTAGATATAAAGGGTTTTGGTCACTGAAAGTTTCAGATATAAAGAGCAGCAAAATGAAGTTAAATCCCCTATTATCAGTAAATCAAAAAAACCATGCTTTGAAAAGCCTTATAATGACCCAATTAGCTGGGCAGGTGCACACAAACCCAGTGAAGTATAACTTCAGACTTGAGTATAATTTGATTTGCATAACACAGACCAGCTGAATACTGTAGTACTAATCAAAAGACAGAGTAAGATGCTAAGATCAAACACCAATAGAAAACATCAAACTACTGTTTTCACTCATTACCTGCTCTTAGCCTGCTGGTTACGGTCGTGTTTCTTTCCTACCACAAAGGCCTAGAAGTTCTTAAAGGGGTTAATATTAATTGCTAGAAGCAAGTATTAGAGATTTGTACTTTGAAACATGTATGATCTCAGATCGAAATCATACTGTAGGCAGTAATGAACAATACTGACAATGGAAGTTTGTGGTGTAGATTTGATTTCCCTATTAAAAAGACACTGATGAAGTTTAAGCAAATCTTCACAGTAGATATGTATTTTTACATATTAACCCATGAAATTTAATTTCGCTAAGGTAGTGTAGGATTAGATGTGACTGTTCAAAGTTTACACATTAAATTTTAACTGCTTCACACTGACTCCACTTAAACAGCTTGAGTACTCTAGACCTCTAAGGCACTCCAGTTTATTGCCCGAGTCTCCTGACAGATTACCATTTATTCTACCCATCAGGTTACTCTGCGCTACAGAAAGAATACCAAATACCTCTGTCCTATTGGGTTGGTCCTAGGTTAGAAATACAATGTCCCTATGAACTGAAGGAACTTGCAAAGAATAACTTTGTGCCCTTCTGTGGACTATCAGCGTTTCCCGTTCACCAGGTCAAACCACCTTTTTCATCTCCTTTCTGCCCCTCAATTTATCCTCACTAGAAGGTATTCCCCTGCATTCCACCTTTTAGACTAAATGTTCCGGTGCACAACCTGTATTCCACACGCCCCTCATACTACTGAGTAATATCAAAGCCAGCGCTAAGTGCTGATATAGAAAAAACAAATCTATTCAGACCTCAGGGGAAAGAAAAAAATTCTTGACTGAACTAGCTAACTGTAATCTTTAAGTGTGTTGGAAGACATTAAGTTACAGTGAAATGGAAGGTTCTCCTCAAGGCACGGCAAGATGCTTGTGGCTTACATGCCAGTGAATCTTCTGTGATAAAAAAAGAGAAGTTCTTGAAAACTATTTTCTTTAAGTTTTATTGCTTTAAACAATCAAAAATTCTTATTAAGAGCTGCAAAGTGCGAGTACTGAGTACATTTAATCCATGGGAAAAGTCACCATACCTGTTTCCCATATATAAATACATAGAAGAGAATACATTCTCGAGATGAATGATTACTATGATACACACCAACCTTTAAAAACGCAAAGAACAAAGTAATTGGGTTAATCAATATGATATGTACACTGACCTGAGTAAGATCTGGAATGTCACCCTGATCAATTCCAACTTGCTGGGTTTACAAAAAAAAGAAAAAAAAAGTACATTACTACATGCAGTGGCAATGAAAATAAAAAACAGTGATGTCTGAATATTACATGGAAACTAACACATTAAAAAGGGATATTCATAACTTTCTGAACTGGTACGAGTTTCACTACGAACACGCCTTAGAAATCACAAGTGCATTAAATTGCATCTCAAAGCAAACCCAACTTTTCATCCAGCCTAACTTTTTCACGCAGAAAAGCCTACAGGGAGCATTAGAAATACCCACATTGCTTACTGGAACTACTTCTCCGTTTTGAGCAGTTAAGTAAAAGGAGAGCACTGTAAATAGCCTGTACATTCAGTTCATATATTTTGGACCATTCACGAAATTTGTAACATCACTTCAGAAAGTTTACTATGTTGTCTGGCTACTAAAAAGGATACCCAAGAATCTCGCTTCATGTTAATGAGCATTTACAATCTTTAAAATACCTAATCTGTAGAATACTTCCTTGTATAGCGAAGTTAAGCAAACATTAATCTGTTTGTGATGTTGTTATTATGAATACAGACTACTGTACCAGTACAGACAGCTAAATTATATCCTTTCCATAGATGTAGATTTATTTACCTCTGCTACTTTGAGGAATTCTGACAATTTGGTCATTCTGGCTAGAAATTTTTTGTAAATATCCAAGCCTTCTTTGCACTGGTTCTTCTTCATATCAAAATATCTTTCTGAGGATGCAAATAAAACTCTTGTAAGATAACAGCCTCCCCAGCAAAAAGCTGACACAGTATTACAAAAGTTAATTCGAGACAAGCTTCAGGGAGAGAACAGACAGGAGTAACTCAAAGCTATTCAGATTTTAAAGTTTACATGGATACCTGACACCTTTTGTAATAAGTCCGTCAATAGAAAAACACTGATTTTTCTATTTCAGTACATTAGAATATAATGCAAAGCTTTATTAAGCACGGATGTGAATCACTGCAATTGTTAAATTAGGTATTTAGGGGAATATTTTCAAGAAGTCAGCTTATTAGCTGGCAATGAGGCAAATCATTTTATCATTTGAAAATACTCCTGGTATGTATTTACATTTTTAGACCCTGTATCAATAAGTTTTGATGTTTGTAAATGGGCTCAATATCCAAAAGACATCAGAATGGCTACTGAAGTGGTACATACACTGAACTGACCTACCAAAAGGAGTATCAACCACATCCTTCACTTTTCATGGTTTTGCCCTATATACTTACAGATATTTCACTGAGTAAAAACTAATGGATTAACAGAACAAATCAATCAGATGTTTTCATTCAGAAATTTGCTTGAATAGTCATTATAAGGCTTTGCTAAGAGCTTACCACTCTTGAACAAAAAACCCTACATGTCATCTACTAGGCTCATGTAGATTCACGTACCAGGTAAAATTGAATAGTCAAGCTATAAAGAAAGTGTGGGAAACCAGAAGTCAGTCATACTGTGACTATACTAAATACTCAAAATACCAGGTATCTCACTGATACTTTTACTGTCCAATCGCCAAAGGTTATCCACTGCACATTTATGGTATCTTTGTTTTAGTCTCACCAGTCACCCTCTCATCTCAATTTCTGTTTCAAGATGTATTCTTCAAGGTAGAAGCGTATGTTTAAGCATATGCTAGTTGCCACTGAAACTAAGACATTAATTTAATGGTAATGGAGCAGAGACAATTTATTAGGAAATTGCAATCAGAAATTGTCTATATTCTTTAGTTCTCTCAGTATGTTTCACAAAAGTTCAAAAGCTGAAAAAATTCTCACATACCTAAAAGATTAATAATCCCCTCATTGTATGCTGCAAAAAGTCTAATGGAATCTTTAAAGAGGAGCATAAAGGCAGCATTTATAACACCATTTGTTAGTTCATTTGGATTTGCCTGTGTAGAAAGCAATGAGAAAGTAAATTAGTATTTAATAAAATAACAAAACTCTCACTTCAGAATGAGAGAGTGTTACCTAACACTGAGCTTAAAGTACTTACATCAAAATCAAGGAGTGCATCAAGCTGGTTCTGTATGATTGGAAGGGTTTTCAGAAGCTTTTCAGCATTCATGGTTCTCATCACTCCATCTATCCTACAGAGAAGACGACACACATTTACAAGTTACCAAGAGACCTCAGCATATTATGCTGTTTCAACAATACTATATTGCTTCAAAGGGCCAAAAGGAACACCAATCTATGAGAAGCTCAAGAACAACTGGTATTTCCCTCCCCCCCAAGATGAAAGACCAAACAAAAGAAGCAGCAACAGTCTTACCCTCTTTTCATTTTGGTGAAGTCAACTGCTACAAGTCTATATGAAAGTGCTTTTTCATTCAAGTATCTGCTATATCGCCTAATGAAGGTAGACATATCATAGCCTAAAAGTTAAGCATTTGTAAGTTAGACATTTTGAAGGGGTACAGTTTCTTTTTAAGTTCTTTTCAAGAACTATTCTCCTACTAGCCCATTTTGCATCAACTTGCATAAAAAACCCTTCATAGGCACTTTCCAGAGTCTTGAGATTCACTGTTTTTCACCTTGAGATGTAATGTTACAGTTTCTTCCCAACTTGCTAAGATTAGGAAACCATTAATTAAAATTATGAGAATAAACACCTAAACACATTAAAATACTAGGCAAGAACCAAGCAGCTCTTACTAAGATGTTCTTGAAATTAGACTAAAAATGTATTCCTAGTAAAATGCTGAAGACTTTGGTAACTTATCTGCAGTGCCTCAAAAACCACATAAAGACCCAAAAATGTTTTCTACCATTGGCAAGTAATTAAAAGACTTCTCAGAGATCTGAAGGAGTTCTCACTATTTATACAGCACATCCTAGTTACCATTCCATGCACCTTAACAGTAAACATTTACTCCTGAGACACTAAAATACAACGGCAAAAATAGATCATTGTGCTAATATTCGTCAGGTTTATTCTAGTCAGCGTTAAGAGTTCACTTTTCAAAATTTACAGCTGTTTATGCACATGATACATACATTACAGACAAATTTCTAGCACTCAGCTAGGTAACTCAGAATCTCTCTTTCCTTGTGTCTACATTCTTGGTTGGACATTCTTTGGTGCCTCATGCAATATAAATCATAATACCCTTTCATTTAAATGTCATTTGTCTCCTGGAGTGCACTGACACAGGCACTAACACATCGCAAAAAAGCAGTAGAGTTATTTCCTTCAGTGAAAGATCCTTACCCTGCATGGCACTTTTGTCCAGGTAGTTATTTAAATTGAACAAAGTGTTTCTGGATGCAAGATACTGGATAAAGCGCTGTTGGTGAAGAAAAAGTTGAGAATATCATTGTTGTGAGAGTCAAAACATTTAAGCATATTACAAGAAAACTACACTTACCTTGTAACTGTTTCTAGTAACCTCTATCAACAATAGAAATTAGTTAAAAGGGAAAAATTTAAAGGAAAACTTGGAACTACTGATGAGCAAAGCTTCTGAAATCCAAAACTCTATTTGGCAAAAATATAAATTTAAACTAAATAAAAAGACTTCACTGCCCATGAATAAAAGACTAACAGTCCTAGAGGAAGCTGCTTGGGTTAACTTTGTAGTTTAGAACAGGCAAGCTGGAAAACACAAAACAAAAATACCACTCGCATTATCCAAGCTCCCAAGGTTTGTATAGCTCTACTGCTGCTGTAGAAGTGGGAGACGGGCTTAGTTACAAAGTTTAGAAGTAATTACTAACAAAAATGCTTCTGGAACCGCAGTGAACAGCAGCACTGGGTTTATAATTATATATATATGTAAAATATGTATTTTTTTATATATATTATAATGCGGTGATCTGACTAAACAACATTTAACTTTTGACAAATAATAGCTGGCTCCATAAATAACGCCAAGAGTAAGAGACAAACACATCCCGATAGCAAGGTAGTTTTAAAAGTTTCTCTGCCACTGTTCCACACAGATCTCCTATGATTGTGATTTCTTGACTTTCTTGCTTCTTTGTATGTGTTTTAGTCCATAAAGGAGGATTATGATCAGAACGGCTTAAGGGACTTGTTACATCTTTGATGTGAATTCCTCTGCTGCCACAGCAGGCAGGGCCTGTTCCTTCACCCTTCGTGGTGGAAATCCACCCGCCTGCCAGGTTTGGACTACTGTGTCCCGCAGAACTAGCATTTTTTCAGTTAGGCTCAGTATAGCACCTGCTCTTTGGGAATTGTAATGAGGTCTTAGCACAGCAACAAAAAAATTCTTCTCACAAGTACTATTTAAACTGAAAGCAGTACTTTGACCTTCCAAGGGACCCAAACGATTCCCCAACTTTGTCATGTACCACCTCATCAGTAACTCCGTATGTGTTCCCAGCCTATAGCTACGGAGTTCACGCAAGTCTACAACACGCAGCTTGCCTACCAACTGCTCTGGCACTGTTTTAACTTCTTATTCTGTTTTCCAGTTGGTTTATCTGGTCTTTGTACATCTTAGTACTGCATTCAAAGAGATATAGAAGAAGAAAAACAGTTGGAACATGATCAGGAACAGAACAGTGATATTCAAAAGGTGTCTATATGCATTTCAAAATTAGCTACCGTTCTGAATCTTATTTTAAAAGGGCCAAGGCTAACTCACTCTCCAGATGTCAGGGGTCTTGTATCGCACAATGCGCAGGTGAGAGGAGTTTTAACCTGTTTCACCCAAAACTTAATCACAAGAAACAGGTAGTCATGTTGAACAAGAAACTGCAAGACAGTGATTGCTCAAGACAACATTTTGACCTTCTGCTATATTTACCTGTACTTAAAATAGAAGTCCAACATCTGATAATTTTTTATCTGTTTAGGAAAAAGGTCTCTTTTAATGTACTAGAGGAGTGAGGAGTACACTCATGTTCCACCTGAAATTACAGAACTAGTGTTCCAGCCACATTAGCTCAGCAGGTATAAAGGAACTCTTTTTCAAGTTTCAAATGCACCCATTCAAAGCTGAGGAGCAGTTTTGGTACGGACGTAAAAATTCAACTCTTCTGCCACTACAAAACACTGTATGGGCAAACAGATACTGACTGGTAGCCCACAACGCTAAGTTTCGATTTTTTTTCCTATGGCTCAGTTGTCTGCTTTTTTTTCTTTCAAGTTTCAGTGTGTAGATACGAACTGTACTGGAAGAAGACAGAATAAAATATACAAACTGATTCACAGCATTCAGTGGCTTGGAATAAGCAGTGAATTCCAAGCAGTGAATTTTACTTCGTATTATCCTCTACTGTCAGCCTATTATTATCTGTTGAAACTACAATTTAAGCACATAAATAACTTGGGTAAATGTTAACAAAGAGCACACTGTTTTACAGGTCATTTCAATTAAGTTCACAGAGCTTTGGAGAGAGGAGGCAACACTAAGTTTTCAGAGCAGTTTAATGGCTGGACGCAGTACCTTTAAGAATCATCATTTCAATATTACCAGTAGTCAACAGTCATTTATTAGGAGAACGACTACACACAAGTTCAGGAGTAAATTGTCACCTGACCAAGACAAAGTTTAGTTTTTAACGGAAGGACTGTGTAACAGAGGCTACATTTCTAATGCCATGTTACTGTCTGGGAAGCTTTTCATAAATAGAGATGAAATTATTTAAGTGAACTAAGTGCAACAGAAACCTGTTTTGGGGGAATGTTAATAGCAACAACACATGAAGATTTAGCCCATTAGACAACGATTTGCAAGATCAAATATTCTAGTCACCATATTCCTCCCCCCTTTAGTAAGTATTCTTATCTGTTAATAGGTTGTCTGCACATTTATGGGGTGCTAACAAGACTTCTGCCATGCTCTTACTGATAAGCACTAGCCTAATGAAGTAAAGCTCACCAGAAGTTTTTCAAGTCTTTATTCTAGAAAGGTCACTCATCATTCCCTCACAGCCCAGGCCAGATAACCTGCAGGTGAATCGCAAACACTGATATATTTCGGTATTGAAATAACGTAGGAATATTTTCTTCTCTGGAGAAGTACTTTACAGCCATCAGCAAAGGAAAAACAAAGACCTTTGAAAAAGTGAAGTACATATCTAATGCTTCATAGATTGAGACAATTTTTTAAAACACTGTCAAGGAGGCTTTAATAGAACTAATCATGTCTTACCTCGTTTCCGTACATCATGAGGTGGTGTGTTGTAATTAGAGCTTTGAACACTACAACCCAGCTACTGTTTGCAGTTCTCTCAAAGAGTGTGTCTGCCAACTGTGGAATATTCACATTCATTTCATTTGTGCACTGTATTAGATCTAAATTAAAGAAAAAAAAAATCAAAGCATTACAATGAGTTATATGCTCAAAGAGGATCATCATGTTATTTTGTGTTTTTACATTAAGAATTCATACTGGAAGCATTAACTTCAATTCTTCGTTTAAGAAATAATTGAGCTATTTTACATTCCTTGCTCAAATTCACTGCATTTTACTGAAAGACTCCAAGTATGAACTTCAAAGGCATTTCAATAATTTTATGGAGTCCCAATATGGCATCAATAAATAACGTGCTCCAGTAGAAACTCTATGCCCAAATTATTGCCCGAAAGCCAGTGTAGACCTTCTGGATGCTCAATGTCTGAAGCCACTCAATCTAACAAAAAAAAATGAGAACCAGAGAAGCAAGGAAAAGCTGAGACATCTATACCTCATGAGATCAACAGGCAGCAACTACCTTGCAACTCCAACCTAAGCCTGAGTACTGACACACATGACAGCAAATGAGATGCTACAAACCTGTAATAAGCCTCTTTCCTGTAAGAACTAAGAGCAAGAATTTGCATCTACACACCTTTCCACTTAGCTAAAATAACCTAATCACCAGCCTACTGAGTATTTTGTGGTGGATCATGGTAGGTCTCAGGCTTCTGTATAAAAAAAGCTCTTTGTGCCCAAGACTGATTATAAACTCAATAGTAGAACATTAACTTGGGAGGTCAGAGACAGAGAGCTTCAAGTCTCTGCCTGAGTATTGGTACAAAACCAGAACAGGCTCCAGCAGATACATGGGAAAAAAGCCTGCCTGAGAATGCTAGTGAAGGCACTTGCTGAGAATAGAGCAAAGAACTGAATGCAGGACTATTCTAAACCCCTCAAGACATGCACATTAGACATTTATTCTCTCTCTGAGCTAAATTTGGTTCAGGTGTGATCAAAGTACACCTTAAGGACTGGGCAAGGCCAGTAAAACAAACATCTAGTTTGAAAAGTTTCCTTTGTGGCCTCTTATTTAAGCCAAGTCTGTGAGCAGTTAGTTGCAGAGCAGCATTGCTGTTTACGTGGTTTGTCTGTGTAAGTACTCGAAGAAGGGTAGGTGCTTGGAAAGCTGGGCAACAACTGAATACTGAGGTGTTGGCACCACTGAAATGGCCAACTTATTTGTCTTATTAGCAGTATGTAGAGGACAGACTACAGTATAAGCAATTTAAAACACAAACTTAGAGATCACACATTGATAGTTTAGGACAAAATACTTCATAGAAATATTGCACTTGGAATTTGTATCTGTTCTAGTGGACAGAATATATTACAGATGTATCTTAATTAAAGATCTGTTTATTAAGAACATAAAGTCCTTTGATTAAGGATCACTGTTTGGAATAATTTAATTACCAGAGTAATTTTAACAGAGTAGAGAGTTTTAGATAGCATCTTGTTGAGGTAGAATGCTATAAAATGCAAATTCTAATAAGTTACTAATACCAGTCTGATATCAAAGGTTTCCAAATATGTAAAAAACATGCAAGTTGGGATGAAAACTTTCATCCTTATTAGTAACACACAAAAACGCTGAAATAACTGCACAAAAAGAGCCCCAAAAAGAAGTTTTAAGCAAGCTGTACATCAAAACCTTATTGCTGAGTAGTATTAAAATATTTCAATATTTACAAATGTGAAGATTCTCAAAGAACAAGTCATTTGATAGATGCTGTTCACCACTCATGGCTGTATCATCATCAGATGCTGTGTCAAGTTAAGAAGTACTTTAAAATTTCTAGAAGTCCAAACAGTCCATAGACAATTATTGCCCCATATAATGAAGCAAGTCCCAATTCCAGAATTTATAAATAGAGAAAACTTGAATTTTAATTCAACAGCCTCACCTACTGAATGAGAACTTTGTTATGACATTTCTAAGTAATTCTCTCAAAAACACATTAAGGCAAATAAGTCTTCCTAAATCCAATCAGTTTTGTAAGCAAGCATTATGAAGATCTGTTAGATATTGCTCAGTGTTTTTCATGTAACTGAAGCATCTGTAACAAGCACAGAAATGTTACAAGCCGTAATTCCTATTCTCAGTTTACAAAAACTAACCAAAAAAACCCACAATCAACAAAAACCCCACAAACTCTATACAGAGCAATACCAATAACATTACTACTAGGTAACAGTTAAAGAAATTCCATTGATCTGCTGAGGTCAAAGACCACATAGATAGCCTATCGAAAATATTATTTCTGCACAAAGTCCTTTTCCTTCACATGACCGCTAAGCAAGTCAAATTTTTCACTGAAGATTTTCAATATTAAGAATGCTTATTAAATAACAGATGAAACTGGGAGGGAAGATCCAGGTTAAAAACAAACAACTTTCTGCTCTCAAGTCAAATTAGCCAAGCTAATTTCATTCATATTTTGCCAGCACTCTCCACAGACGTTTCAATCTTGTCACCTTCCTTCAAGCTAAGGTCTACCAGCAGATGTTCCAGTAGACCCTAAGATGATGCTGAACACCTGGGAGATCCCTTGCCTATACTTATGTCTAAGACTGATATCAACAGTGTTCTTATAGTGCTGCTCAGGCACAATGTGACAGAAATCCTACTGTTAGCAACTATATCAAATGCTGTAACTGATCACCTCTCCTTAAGCCACACGTAAAAAAAGCTTTGGCTTATCATGCCATCATAAAGGTTTACTACCACAAAAAGCCATCCAGATGTCTACCTTCACAAGGGAGCAACTGCCTTCTGCTTTGGTACACAAGACTAAAAGAACTCTTCTGTCAAGTGACAGTAACAGAGTGGAAGTTAATAGAGCTGTGGTGCATTTGAGAAGCTCATATGTTATCGTTTTATTCCACAATTGTGGTTCCATGTGATTGAAAAGTGCAGTTCCAGTAATTCTGTACAAGTGCTAGTAAGGTTTTCCAGCATGTGCTACTTGCTTCTGTAAGATGTGAGCCTGACCATTTTAAAAGACAACCAAAAGGAAATATTTCACATATGTAGGGCTACTCGGAGTCTAATTCAAGCTGTGCTTGAGGTTAGAGGACCTGAGTGAGCTGCAAGTCCCATGCACTTTAGACACGTGCTGAAGATGACACATACTGGCTCCCCTGAAGACAATTTTTATTGAGGGTGCTTAGCACAATTGCGGTCTTTGGTTTCAAAATCTCCTTGAATGCACAAACACAGTTGCCAATACCAAAGAACACATGCTTAGGCAAACGAAACGTCTCTAAAATACTAAACTAAGAATGAACGGTGGAAAAAAATCTCAGTGCATTTTATAGGCCAAAACTGGACTTTCCTAAGAGTGTATTGCAAAAACGTAAGTTTAAAAAGACTCTTTAATAAGGCTACTCAGGGCAATTTTTTTTTATTATTATTTTACAACTAGTAATAATAAAGCTAGCATCACATTTGAATTCTAGCAATTGAGATACACAGCAAAAAAAGCAAGTGTCATTTCTCTAATATGATTCTTCTAAGTCTGYAATAGGAATATCTACATAGAAACAACTGTATGGATCTGTTACAGCTGGCAGCAAAGGAGGAAAAGGCTTTTCACCTTTTTTTTTTTCCACACCATACATCTGGAAGCATAAAGGAACACATGCACCTGAGAGACTGACAGCTGGGCAACTGTAATACGGATGTTGGCAGCAAAAACTGGAATGAAATGTGTAGGGCAAGTGATGCTCATTTTCTTATCGCACTACTTATATAAACACTTTACAACTCAAAGCATTTTGCCAATTACCCAGAGGAATCATTTCAACTGCAAGTGAAACTGTGGTGCTATTTCTAGAATGGAATTTAGAAACATGTTAACATCACACAGGAAAAAAAGAAGAAGGGAAAAAAAAAAAAAATCAAAACAGCTTTAAACCAGAAGAATACCATAGGGGTTTTCAAGCAGCCTGGAAGAGCTGTGGAAATCATACTGCCTAGAAGAGTACTGAGGATTTCTCTTCCACAGCTCATCTGAAATACTGGCACATCATCTATGAAACCATACAGCTCTTTGGAGAACAGCATGCATAAATCCAGACATTAAAGTAAAAATATATCAGGTTTTTAGAAAATTCTCAGCTAGGCACCAACAAAAACTGACATACTTTTCAAGTAACAAGAAAGTCATCATTTTCTTGATTCAGGAATATCTCTCTCAAGAGAACTGTAAATACATAAGTTAAAGACAACCATAATGGTTTAATATTCCTGTATTTCTTCCACTTTGTCCCAGGACTGAAACTGCTCTAAGATAGATATAAGAATTAAGACCACCTTCCTTAACCCCAGCAGTCTTGAAAAAAAAAATTACATTTTCTTTTTGGAAGTTGCACCATAAACTATAGATTACAAAGACATAAAACAGAAGAGCCACTTCAGCAAACTTTCTCAATGTAGCCTAAGGAATGCAACAATTCTTGCTGGAAGACTTAATTAAAAGAGAGTGCCTGACTGATACAAATATTTTTATGCCCATGTGCTCTTACAGTGCAGATTTGATAGCAATCTTTAGGTTTCATTTAGGTAATAGCTAAATCTGAACTTGGAGTTATTTTATCAGAAGCAAAGCAATTCAGCTATTCTGCCCCATTCCCCCACTAAACAAGGATACATGATGGCCCATAAAGTTTTTCAAAAAGCCTTAAGCAATTTCTAAATAAAAAACACATTTATAGATGACAAAAACATTAACTATTTTTTGTTCAAGTCCAGTTTCCTCAATTACTGTATTGAAAAGCTTCACAGATTACTAAAGAGCTTCAAATTAAAGACATCCACCTTACTGCCTGTGGAAGAGTTCAAGAGTATTTCCTCATACTGTATCACAACTTACATATCTCTGCAAGAACCACACTGCATCAGCATTCACCCAACAGTCATGAGCTCTAGCTGCCAAAAGTAAGAACAGCCAGATGCAAAAACAACCCAAAACTGTGATAGTCATAATGTCATATTATTGGCAAAACTTAAAGTTTGCGATGATTTGGTGAGGACCTGAACCTTCTCCTAAAGCAAAAGGCTTAAGAGCCTAATTCTGTTACATAATACAATTTTACAGTACCTAATTATCACTTCTTAGAAGATTTCCAAAGCTTGTATATGTATAGGAGTTTTAAGTTTTGATGAGTAACATTAGCTACTTTCGCCTCCCCTGTGCTTCTTAAGCGGGATGTATACAAGTTAACCAGGAGTTGTTTTTTCCTTTATTACTGTGTTCATTTAAAAGTTTAAGATGCAATTAATTTAGGGGTTTGTATTTTTCTAAATTTTGGTCTACACACAAGTCTACTCTGCCAATTACCAACTTGGCTACAGCTTTAATTTATCCTTTTTTTATTATGGCTTTTCAAGAGTTAGCCAAGAAGAGATACATCACCAAAAGCATAATCTAGCCCCACTCCACTGCAACCCAAACTCAGGAGGCTGAGGGGAAATGAGAGACCCCCACACTGGGGAAGAAGAGACAAGACCTTCAGGTGCTCCACTAAGAGAAAAGATCAGCCTCTGTCTAACATTTTATGTTATCCTAAAATATTATAAAATACTACAGAAATAGATCTGCTGACTTATTTAGGACACCATGACCTACTTTAAAAGGAAAAAACCCCAAGTATTCCCATTGACATTGCTTAGTTTTGGGTTGTTGGGGTTGKTKTTTTTTTTTCCGCTCTTCAAGAAAAATATGACTATAGTACTCAGCAGTTACTAGGCAGACAAAACCCAAGACTCTGAAATACTAGTTCACACACTGCATGTGCAACATCCTCCTGTGAATACCCATATTGTAATATTATAGCCTTCCTTGCTGAGGAAGCTTGGCAACAAGGGGATTTTAAGAATTAATCTGAATAGAGTGCACAAACATACTCCTCCACGATCCCCGATACAACTACAGCAACTCTCAAGAACATGTTCTTGGTGAAGCTTTTTCTTGAGCAGCAATTACAAGTAATACCAGATGGTGTAGCATTTTGAATGACACGCACATGCACCAAGGTGCAACTAGCAGTGTTTTGCATTAAATCCAAGCTATGTTTTCCTTCATATTTACTTAAATTGGAAAGTACCTGCACTGTATCTTTGAAAATACATGGTGTGATTTTTCCAGAGATTACAGTATTTAAACTAGCACCTTAAATGCAAGCAGGTAATACAAGTAAGTTTTGTGTACAAGTGAAAAAATAAGAAATGCCACGCAAAGGCTTGCAGATGTTCAAAAAAGCAGCGCCTGGGTATGCTCAATGAAGATTGGGGAACATTCACTGGGATTTTTTTTTTTTAACCCCTTACAGAGATATTTGTGGTACCATATTTCACATCTTTTTATCCCCCACCCCACCAAAGCGTTCCACTATTTCAGATACCAAGTCACAACAACAAGCTTTTTGTCAGTCTTAGACCAAAGTCTGAGAAAGTGAATTACACCAAAACACAGAACTCATGTGGCACAGAAGGGAACCTTCAGAAGACTGACAGCTCTAAACAGGTTTGTATCAAAAGATATTCAAGGAATTTGGTAGTCAAAAGGCAACCTCAGTTTATGCTGTTCTCAGGAGTTTTTCCAGGTTTCCGTTTTCTTATTTTGTGAGGGTAACTTATAGGACATGACATTATTTTAAAGATATTTTCAAACAATACCCTACATCTTTTAACCTTCAGAAGCTTTCAAACTATTGAGCAAGATGTCATCACTTTCTGGCTTCCTGTTATGTTGCCATTTCTGGACTCAAGGGTTACCTCATTAAGTTGTTCTACCACAGGCAGAACACAAGACAAGATAAAATAAGGTAATTTTAAAAAGGTATCTTTAAAAAAGAGATTGTCAGTTACCTAGTGTTAAGGCTTTTAATTTCAACACAGTAGCTGCAATATTCACTACTGTAGCTGGATTCCACCCATTCAGATCAATAACAAGTGAGATATTCGGTTGTTGTTAACTATTTGATCCACATCAAAAGCTCTCACACAAGAAGTCTGTATTAACAGACGAGTGCCATAGCATCAGAGTGCCAAACTATCCTCACACAAAATAACTGAGTACGCTTCTTCCGAGAGCTTGAACAGCAGACTCTCCTTAGTACCAACTTGAACGAGTCCTGCAAAACTACCAGCCTGCTCCGTTGACTTTGAAGAAACCAGCATAAAGCTTCACGTCTTCTTTCCTCTCCCTAATGGAAACACACACACACACACTTCCTTCACTTTTAATAGATGGTGAACGGCTATACTGCACAGTGTACAAGGTTTGAAGCATTCAGTGCACTTTTGAGCAGTCAAACAGTAACTTCAATTGCTATCCAGTTCCTAAAACCTGAAGCAAAGCGACACCACTGATACTTTTGTAAGTATCAAGGGTAGCTTTCTGCATCTTTTGGTACACAGAAAGGAGTTTTAACATATTAAATGTAAATATATCAGCGGCAACATACTCTCATTCTGGAGACATGTATTGGTCCACCTTCGCCCTTCCCTTTACCTCGCTTCAAGTCTTTTTACCTCGTTTCAAGAGCCATAAGACAGAAAACTATGATATTTCGGGAAATGTTAGAAATATTTAAACGGCTGCACTCCACCAGATGCACAGAAGGGCGGAAGAGTGCTTAAAAATTTAACTTCTCTTTCACAACAGTAAAACCACACCACTTAACCCACTTTTTCCCTAGGTGCCGGATTAATAAGCGCTAGTGTATCCAGACCACACGAACTAGGAAGCTCTCATCGGGAAGAGTTCACGAGGTTGGAATATTTTTGTTTCCCAGGCGCGACAGGGTGTTACAAAGCTCACTCCCTCCACGTGTAAAATAAGTTTTGAAGAGCAAACCAGTCAGGTTCACCCAGCTTTACGCGACACCCCCCCGGCCAGGTGCAAGCGGCCGCGCCTGACTCTCACCTCCCCTCCGCCCCCCACCGCCCGCAGCAGGAGGGCAGAGAGGCCACACCGGCTGCCCCGGCGCTCAAAGCGGCTGCCCGGCGGGCGAACCGCGGGCCCGCCCCGGCCACCCCCCGCCCCTGCCGCGGGGCGCAGGCCGCAGGCGGCCACCGCGGGGTCCTACTCACAGTCCAGGTGCTTCTTCTTGGGGCCCATCACCTCGTGGGTCGTCGCCTTGCAGACGGCTTTGGCGACGGCCGAGCCGGTGACACTGTGCTGCGCCGCCGTGATGCGGTCGGTGATCGACTGCCCCGACATCGTCGGCGCGGCCCTGGCGGCGGCTCCCCCCGCGGACCCGCCGCGGCGGGCAGCAAGGCCGGGGCAGCGGCTCCCCCGCGGCCGGGGGGCGAGCGCAGCCTCCCCGGGGGAAGGGCACCGGCAGCCCCCTCCGATGCGACGGCGGCGAGAGCGACCGGGGAGTCCTCGCCGGGCTCCGCCTCACCGGTTCCTCTCGACCGCCGCCGCCGCGACGGGGGCTCTTCCCGCAGCCCCGCGCTGCTCTGCGGTGCGGCGGCGACCCCCCGCCTCCCGGCCCCGCTCGGCTCTGCCGCCTTCCGCGGGCTGCGCTCTGGCTTTCCCTTTCACATTTACACTCCCAGACAAAATGGCGGCGGCCGCGGCGGCGGCGGCGTCAGGTGACCG